>OY728119.1:177875453-178475453 GCA_963277665.1 Viscum album | reverse complement strand
TGAGACATTGAGTGCTTCCCCAGAGAGACTTTAGCATGATATGAGACTATAGGAGGAATTAACGATGAGTACTTCCTCAGAGAGTCTATTCATAGCTGAACCAGAGGGATGAGATTGTGTGTGCCTCCTAGAGGGTTTCTAGTACTTATAGGTTGAACCATAGGGGTTAGGCTGTGAGAGCTACCTAGAGGGTTACCTTTTTCCTTCTTGTTGCTGGTTGTTTACCTGTGTACTTTGTTTGTTAGAACTATGGATTATAGCTGCTTGTGCTTTCTTGTTTACTGCTTATTGTTTTATTACTGCCATGTATTCATTGACTGTTAGGCACAAATCTTGGGGTGATTGCCTATTGGGATTGTATCTCACACCCTGTTTGGGCCATGCTTTTGGTCCCAAGTAGACTATGTTGTTGCAGGTGTAGATAAGGGTAAGCGCCCTTCTACTTCAGGTTCTTGATTGAATTGGAGTTGGAGAGCATGGGGCCAAGTCGTAGCTTGCGATGCTGAGGAGTTTACTTTGTTTTCTTCTGCACTTTGTTTTTTAGTTTTACTTCAGCACGTTGGTTTGTTTACTAATTTTCATAGACATATGTACCATGTTGCATCATCATTATTTTATACATTGCTTCCGCTGTTCAATTTAGTTGTTGTATGCTGTTTATTGTTTCCACTATTGTGTCTGTTTGTTCTTCCGCTGTATACTTTACTGAATGAGGGAATAGTTTTCCCACTGACTCACCAAGGCCCTCGCTGCTAGTTGGTAGCCTTTGGAATTTGGGGAAACGCGCTTGAGGTCATGTGGCAAACCGGGTACGGGGCACCAGTGGAGGGGCTCCGGATTCGGGTCATTAGAAAGTGGTATCAGAGGAGTTCTTTTCTCTTGATTTACTGTTTGGAGACTTTATCCAGGGATAGGATGGATTTGGTACTTTGAATTAAGCTGTTCTCGGGAGTAGCTAACCCGTGTATAGGGAAAAGTCATACTACCTCGTTAATTGCAGTTTTTTGATTTTGAGATTTTACGGTTGATATGAATTCACCTAGAGTGATTCACATGACTTGTGCTATTATTGTTTTGATATTTCAGTTCTATTTATATCGTAACCTAATGAGATGAGGGTATTCCATCTCATGCATCATATAGGCACTTGTAGAATCACATTCCATGCATTCTTGCCATGCCATCTAGGGTACATTAGCGATTTTATGTTGTTGTGATAGACTTCGTGTGGATTATGCATGTTGTTATGATAGATGCTTGATAGAATCTCTGTTTTTATGTTAGGGAGATGTTTTTTTCTTGTATGTGACTTTATGAGATGCCAAGCTTTGATTCATGGGGAGTATGGGACCTTTAGAATCGGAATTTGGCACCTTTGTGCCTTGTTTTAGTGTTTCTGGGGTTCTATGCAGTTTCTGAGCTACTGCCCAGAAAAACACAGAATACACGGCGTGTACTTTTTGGATATACGCAGTGTAGTTTTCAGACCGTGTCACTGACCGTGTGGGAAGAACACAGTGTCGTGAAAGTAACTTTAGGAACACGCCGTGTATGGTAGGTACACGTCGTGTAGTAATGAGCCGTGTACCCGGTCGTGTCACTAACAACACGGGTTGAGGAAGCTCGAGTAGCACACGCCGTGTTGTAACAGAACACGACGTGTATTACCTTCCAGGTACTCGGCCATGTCAAGAACAACACGGGTCGGCGTGACCTTCTCTCAGACACGCAGTGTTGCTTTTGGAGCACGCCGTGTAGTCTTTCCAAGTACCCAGTCGTGTCACGAACAACACGGGATGGTGTCACCTTGCTTATACACGTTGTGTTTGTTCGGAGCACGTCGTGTAAGGTTCATCCATGTAGACGGCCGTGTGTTCAACAACATGGGCCGCTGAAGCCTTGTCCACTACACGCCGTGTCCGCAGGGAACACGCCATGTAGTCTCGGTTAAGAAAACTGTGTGGGTTAGCCGTGTAAGGGACTTGGGCAGGGGAGCAGTTTTCAAGTACACACCGTGTGTGGGGTCAACACGCCGTGTGGTTTGAGGTGTACATGACTTGTAGGTTAGGAGTACATTCCCATGTTAGTGGCTTAAGAAGACACGTCGTGTAGTTTTTATACACGCCGTGTAGTTGAGTTTTGTAAACTTGTGTGTTTTCCTTACCCTGTTTCCGTTTTGTAATCTTGTGTTCTATGTCCTTGTTTTCCTGATCTAAGGGGTACTTTTGATCTTTCAGAGCTATGCCTCTGAGACATCCTCTGGTCGTACGTCTGTCGTCAAGCAGTGATCAGATGCCAGACAGGGCTGATCAGTGACTTCCTATCGATCCTCCAGTCGGACCAGCCTTAGCACCGGCTATTATACCAGTTGCAGGAACTGATGCACAGTTCAGGGAAGGTTTCATGAGGATGATGCAGGCCTTCCAGGGAGCACCACCTCCTGCCACAACTATGGCAGACTTGACACGAGTTTTCCAGCACCAGCATCCTCCTACTTTCTTGGGGGAAGGAGGACCTCAGGCTTTAGAGTCATGGCTAGAAGCCATGCTGACTATCTTCAAGCATCTGGAGACGCCTCCAGAGAGGCGGGTCAATCTAGGTACCTACATGCTCCGAGACTCTGCCAAGAGGTGGTGGGAAATCATCTCATAGGCGGGTCATCAGTAGGCTATGTTTTGGGAGGAGTTCCAGCGCGTGTTCTATGACTACTTTTATCCGGAGACCCTAAGGGCCGACCGAGCCCGGGAGTTCATGAGCTTAGAGCAGGGTACTCTTTCTGTCATGGAGTATTCCTCTCGTTTCAATGAGCTGTATCATTTCACACCCCTTCGGGATGGAAGTGGGGTGTTCTTAGCAAGGAAGTTTGAGGATGGTCTTAGGAGGGAGATCCGCTCACAGGTGAACATCTTCCAGCTGACTTCCATCACTTCCATCGTCAACCAGGAACTGATTACGGAGCTCAATCTGAGAGACTCTGGGGCTATGAGCCAGGGCGGTTCTGCTTCCAGAGCTAGTTTTCCTCCAGATGACAGCAAGAAGCATCATAGAGATTCTACGCGCGGTGACACGAGGAAGCGTGATGCATCGTCAGGCAGCCAGGTGACATGCTACCAGTGTGGCTGGTCGGGGCACACGAGGCCGTAGTGCCAGAGGGACCCCGTGGAGTGCCGATCTTATGGCAATTTGGGTCACCTTCATCATTTCTTCCAGGTTTTCTCACCAGCAGCAGGTGATCGGGGTTCTTCCATGACTCCTCGTTCAGGAGTAGCACCACCAGTTTCGCACCAGTCGGGGAACTGGAGTTCTTCTGGCAGTTCGGGCCGAGGTGAAGGTCGAGGCCGTGGCGGTCAACCACCTGTCCCTCAGCACCAGCAGGTAGGTTCAGCTCAGAGTGTTCAGCCAGGGGTGCAGGGCCGCGGTGCAGGCCAGTATTTCGCCATGGAGCAGACTTATCAGGAGTAGGATCCCGACCCTTCTACAGTTCGAGGTACGATTTTAGTAGCCTCGGTTTTATCTTCATCCCTTTTTGATATTGTTGCTACACATAGATTTATCTCTATTGCTGTCATGGAGATCCTTGGTCTCTGCATATTTTCTTCTGCCGACTCGTTGACACTAGACACACCTTTGGGGACGAGGACATCTAGTGTATTCCATTGTAGAGAGTGCCCTCTCGAGGTTGCAGGGTATCGTTTCTTATAGGATCTCTATGTCCTAGAGATGACAGGCTATGATTTCATCCTTGGGATGGACTGGTTGGTTCCCTTCTAGGCCATCGTTGACTGTTATCATCGTAGAGTGAGTTTCGTTTCACCAGAGGGTGAGTCTTTTCTTCATAGAGGCGAATGGGATATTCAGGCGAGTCGAGCAGGACTCGAGCATCATGGGCTTGGAAGGGTGACGGACCAAATTTCTAGTCTTCATCTGGATGATCAGGGAACTTTGTAGTTGGACTTTCCTCCAGTGGTGGATCGTTTTAGGGACATCTTTCCAGAGGACTTTTCAGGTTTGCCTCTATAGCGTGAGGTAGAATTTTCTATTGAGCTCGTGCCAGGAGCAGCACAGGTGTCCATTCCTCCTTATAGGATGGCTAAACCTGATTTGCAGGAGCTCAAGAAGCAGTTGGATGAGTTTCATACTAAGGGTTTCATCCGACCCAGTACTTCTCCTTGGGGTTCGCCTATCATGTTTGTGAAGAAGGCAGACGGTACCCTTCGGCTTTGTGTGGATTATCGGAAGTTGAACCAGTTGATGGTCAAGAACCGATATCCCTTGCCAAGAATCGATGACCTCTTCGATCAGATTTGAGGAGCCTAGGTGTTCTCGAAGATTGATTTGAGGACCGGTTATCATCATTTGCGCGTTAGACCATTAGATATACCTCTGAAGGCCTTCAGGAGCAGGTATGGTCTTTATGAGTATACAGTTATGTCATTCGGTCTCACGAACGCACCAGCATTTTTCATAGCACTGATGAACCGAGTGTTCCATCCTTATTTGGACTCCTTTTTCATGGTCTTCGTGGACGATATCTTGGTGTACTCTCACACTCGACACGACCATGGCACACATCTTGAGATCATTCTGAGTACACTGAGAGAGCACCGGATTTATGATAAACTCTCTAAGTGCCACTTCTGGATGGATCAGATTCACTTCTTGGGTCACATCATCTCAGAGGAAAGAGTATCTGTGGACCCAGAGAAAGTGAGATTTGTAGTTTCCTGGGAGCATCCGAAGAACGTCTTTGAGGTACGGAGCTTCCTAGGGATGGATAGATACTACAGATGCTTTATTCAGTACTTTTCTTGTCTAGCAGCACCCTTGACAGGTCTGACCAAGAAGGGGGTGAAGTTCTTAGGGTTAGATTCTTGTGAGTCATCCTTTCAGGATCTGAAAGGGAGGTTGATGTTAGCACCTATACTAGTCTTTCCAGAGCCAGGCAAGAGCTACACGGTTTATTGTGTTGCTTCAGGTATCGGGTTGGGAGCTGTGCTTATACAGGGAGATGGAGTCATTGCGTATGGGTCTCGACAGTTGAGGCCACATGAGAGGAACTACTCGACGCATGATCTAGAGTTGGCAGATCTTGTCCATACCCTATGCTGTTAGAGACACTACCTACTGGGAGAGTACTTTGTGGTCTTCACCGACCACAAGAGTCTCAAGTATATCTTCGCTCAGCATGATCTGAATCTAAGATAGCATAGGTGGGTTGAGTATCTTCAGTCTTTTGACTTTGAGCTTGCCTATATTCAAGGAAAGGGCAACGCAGTGGTAGATGCATTGAGCGGGAGAACTCAGGTTCAGGCGGTTCAGGAGGCCAGCAGTGAGTGGCAGCTGATGGGCCTATTCTATGAGATGCATCTAGAGGTGCACAACAGACAGGGACAGACTTTCCTTTCTTCTATAGCTGTTACCTATACACTTCTTGATCAAGTACAGATGAGGCAGATATCAGACCCAGAAGGCTTAGTCCTACGGGAGAGTGTGTCAGGAGAGGACCCTATTCCTGGATGGACAGTGGGTGAGGATGAGATCTTGCATTTCCAGGGATGTGTATGGGTTTCAGCAGACATACGTGAGGAAATGATGCGGGATTTTCATTCTCTGTTTGGGCAGTTCATCCTGGCGTCACCAAGATGTATCAGGATCTTCATTGCCAGTACTGGTGGCCAGGTATGAAGAAGGATGTTGCTGGTTTTTTCATGAGATGTTCTACTTGTCAGTAGGTGAAAGCATAGCATCAGTGACCAGGAAGCCTTTTATAGAAATTACCCATTTCGGAGTGGAAGTGGAATGATGTTGCGATGGACTTTGTGATAGGGTTGCTGAGGTCGCCTCGAGGGAATGATGTTGTTTGGGTTGTCATCGACAGTCTCACAAAGGTTTCTCACTTCTTGACGATCAAGGAGGACTTCAGTGTCGATGATCTGGGACGAATGTACATCAGGGAGATCGTTCGTATGCATGGAGTTCCACACTCCATTGTTTCAGACAGGGATGTGCGCTTTACTTCTCAGTTCTGGAAAGGGATTCAGAAGGCCTTGGGTACACAGGTACTTATAAGTACAGCATACCATCCCTAGACTAATGGCCAGTCCGAGCACATGATCCAGGTGCTTGAGGATATGCTCCGAGCTTGCATCCTAGACTTTGGTGGTTCTTGGGAGAAGTATATTCCTCTGGTGGAGTTCACCTACAATAACAGTTTCCAGGTGACCATTCAAATGGAACCATACGAGGCTTTGAATGGTAGGCCATGCCAATCACCCTTATGTTGGCTGGAGGTAGGAGAGGCAGCTTTGCTGGGACCTCGTCTTGTACAGGAGACTTCAGAGCAGATAGAGCTGATTCGGAGGCGGATTGCTACAGCACAGTCCCGACAGAAGCCTTATGTTGATCAGTGGAGACGACCTCTGGAGTTCGAGGTTGGGGATCAGGTTTTCCTGCATGTCGCACCGAGGTTGGGACATAAGAGGATTCAGAGACAGGGTAAGTTTTCACCACGGTACGTCGGGCCGTTTGAGGTCTTGGAGAGAGTGGGGTCAGTCACCTATCGGTTGCAGCTACCTCAGAGGTATCAGGCCATGCACGACGTCTTCCACATCTCTCAGCTCCGATGCTACTTTTCAGACCCGTCTCATGTCTTTCAACCTGAGGAGGTTGATCTTGAATTGGATGAATCGTTTGAGGAGCATCCTATCCGTATTGTCGATCACATAACGAAGGTTCTCCGCGGGCGGTCTGTTCCTCTTGTACGGGTGCTATGGTAGCATGGGCGAGTACAGGACGAGACTTGGGAAAGGGAGGCCGATGTACGATCGCAGTGGTCGGAGCTGTTCAGCGTTTCTTCTTCTACGCCACGTTAGGGAAATTCAGGGATGAATTTCTTTAAGGGGGAAGTTTGTAAGATCCTGGATCTTCTTTTCAGGTATGTTTTTCCTTTTTCTAGAGTTTTTAAGAAAAATGAACTTTCTAGAAATTTTTGAAGTACACGTCGTGTACTCTTCTCCGGCTCGAAGTCGTGTGCTGGCTATGTCGGGCCACACACACGGTGTGTAGGGGTGACATGTAGGCCGATTTTGGCAGAGTACGGAAAAGACCCAGTACACGCCATGTACTCTAAAAGTACACGTCGTGTACTTTCTTTTTTTTCACTAAATGAACCGGGGTCACGCCTGATGCATAGAAGCGTCTTCTTTTAGGTCTTGTTCGTCCAAGAGCAACCCGTACGGTCAGATCTTCGACAAGATTCCACCTCTTCATCCGTTCTCCGATTCGAGCACGGTCGATTGTGTTGGAATCGCAGCGGTGGGTTCTTCCTTCTGCTTGAGATTTGTTTTCTGATTCCTCCTCATTTTCGAGTTATCGTGGGTTGATCATTTTGTCCGTTTTCTCAGATCTACGACGTTCTAAGGGAAATTAATCATCGTAGTTCACGTATATCGATCTCCTAGGATTGAGGTAGGTGGTTTGTGCCTTTCCGTAGGAAGTCTATGAATATTTTGTGAAAATTACACCAATTCCCTTGGGTGGGGAATTGTGGGTTTCCTGTTTTTTCCCTGCTGTTTTCCTTCTTTTCTTGATTGTTTTAGTAGAGGTTTATGTTTGTGAATAGAGTAATTTGTTTGTGCTCGGGTTTATTTTCCATGCTCGTTGTACTTTTTAGCATTTTCCAGCTACCATGCCTAGTTGTAGGATAGTGTAACTGTTGCTTTGTATTGTTGTGGATCCTTAGACTGATATCCAAGTAGTTCTTGAGGTTTACTTGGATGATGTACGCACGCTGAGCATGTTCTTTTCCACACAGGACTGTGAGTACCTAGTGTAGCAGACCATAGGGAGAATTGATGTAAGGGCTTTTCCATAGTGTCTTTTAATACGATGCGAGACCACAGGGGGAATTGACGATGAGTGCTTCCTCAGAGAGTCTGTAGTTCCTCAACGTGGGCCACAGGGGGAATGAGACGTTGAGTGCTTCCCCAGAGAGCCTTTAGCACGATACGAGACTATAGGGGGAATTGACGATGAGTGCTTCCTCGGAGAGTCTATTCATAGTTGAACCAGAGGGATGAGACTGTGTGTGCCTCCTAGAGGGTTGCTAGTACTTATAGGTTGAACCATAGGGGTTAGGTTGTGAGATCTACCTAGAGGGTTACCTTTTTCCTTCTTGTTGTTGGCTGTTTACTTGTGTACTTTCTTTGTTAGAACTCTAGATTGTAGCTGCTTGTGATTTCTTGTTTACTGCTTCTTGTTTTATTACTGTCATGTATTCATTGACTGTTAGGCACAAATCTTGGGGTGATTTCCTACTGGGATTGTAACTCACACCTTTTTTGGGCCATGCTTTTGGGCCCAAGAAGACTATGTTGTTGCAGGTGTAGATAAGGGAAAGCGCCCTTCTACTTCAGGTTCTTGATTACACTGGAGTTGGAGAGCATGGGGCCGAGCCGTGGCTTGAGATGCTGAGGAGTTTACTTTGTTTTATTTTGCACTTTGTTTTTCAGTTGTACTTCAGTACGTTGGTTTGTTTACTGCTTTTCATAGACACATGTACCATGTTGCATCATCATTATTTTATACATTGCTTACGTTGTTCAGTTCAGTTTTTGTATGCTGTTTATTGTTTCCACTATTGTGTCTGGTTGTTCTTCCGTTGTATACTTTACCGAATGAGGGCATAGTTTCCCCCACCGACACACTAAGTCCCTCACTAATAGTTGGAATCCTCTAGAATTTGGGAAAACATGCTTTAGTTCATGTGGCGAACTGGGTACAGGGAACCAATGGAGGGGCTCCGGATTCAGGTCGTTACAAAGAAGGATTATTGTAACAGCTTTTACTGCCACAGTTTTGGAAACCATGGAAATAGGCTATTTCCATGGTTTTTTTGCCTAAAGCCATGATTCCAAGCCATGGTCATAGGTGAATTTTCTAGTTGTAATATAATATTTTTTATAATAAGGATTTATATGGATTCATTCCATCAATTCATAGTCCAAGTTTGAGATTTCTAATTTCATTTCCAACTATTTATCAATTTTCTTCGAGTATGGACAATCAGTTGGATGATATAATTTTCCAACATATATTCAATCATCCATATTCTATATTTACCTTTTTTATTTATTTTAATTTGTAAATAAAAATTTAAAATGATTAACTATAGGAAGATTCCAAATTTACTTATTAGGAGTCTCTATAACTGCTAAATCAGCCCGTGATTTTTATTTCAACTTATACCATGATGTCTTATATTTAGGACACTCTAAAAGACCTTCGTATCCCTCCATATATAGAACACATTCATTCTTATAGGCATGTATCTTCTTGTACCTCAAACCCATTGAGAATCATATTTCCTTTTCATTTAATGTGAGTCTGGAAGATCGTTTTATTTAGGAAGTATGTCTTTCAACAGTTGTATCAACTCTGTAAAACTCTTGTCACTCCATCTACTATTTTCCTTCAAGTTAATCAATATTAACACTATTTATAATACCTTAAATTCTAAAAAAAACCTATATTAATGGGTTTTTAACATCACCATATAGATGCTCAATTATCAGTTCATTCCCAATTACTTATATTTAAATATAAAATATCATTTCTTCAATTTGATCAGACTTATCATCTTGAAAATAATCAGCATCAGTAGATATTGAATTATTTTCAAGTTTCACCAAGATAAATATAAGGGATATAACTTAGATTAAAACCATGAAAAATTAAATGATCTTTGATTTTTATACTTTTCAACTTCTTCATATTTAAACATTTCAATCATGGATAGAAAATAGGTCATTTTTAGAAATAATTTATTAGATAATTCCAAAAAATCATTAACATATTCTTCGTATTTATCACTTTTTTATACTAAAATAGATCAACTTTAATGCATTATTATCTATAAAAAATATTAATAATTGAAAATATTTTATTATATTTTGAAATTTAAATTCAAATTTACTTTTATAAATAACAATAAAATAATAACATAAAATATTTCACAAATAAAATAAAGACAACATATTTGATAAAAAATGTCACTTTAAACATATTTAATTATCATTATTTCATATAAAAAAATCTGAGGTCATCATGATCATAAAAATATATATTATCAACGCTCCATATTTGAACTCTATAATCCACCATACCATCTAAATTCCCATTCAACGTGTTGATAAAAACATTCCTTAGACACATATTAATTAATCGAGTGTTACTCCGATCGAAATGATTTTTTTTATTCTCTAAAGTTATCTGATTTTGGTACCAAGTCTTATTCTGATTATCACGATGCTGCAT
Organism: Viscum album; assembly: GCA_963277665.1. NCBI lineage: Eukaryota > Viridiplantae > Streptophyta > Magnoliopsida > Santalales > Viscaceae > Viscum > Viscum album. The sequence goes on along the minus strand of OY728119.1, from coordinate 178,465,139 downwards.
GAGTTATTTAGAACTCTTCACTGAAGTTACCCATGAACATTATAGCTTTTTTCAATTTCAAGGATGAGGGAATATCTATTCTCAAATATATCACAAGGAATGGATCCATGGATATAGTTGAAGCTCACTAAGGCTTTCTAGATGAACACATAAATGAATGTAATCTTTCTATCATAACTCATTTATCTTCTTCACAGAGAGTAATTTTATTGAGTTTTTATGACTTGAGAAATATATTGGTAGCGATTTAGGGTTTTGATAACTGTAGAATGACCTCCCTATGTAAGTTTTTTTCATATCCTCATTCTGTCAGTTGATGTTATGTGTAGACACGCATTAATATGTAAACTAATATTATTTATAACATATGTTCATCAAATAATCATTTAACCAAACCTTAATCTAAAAACAATCATTCATTAATTAAAAAATACCTTAGATTAATTAATAATTGGAATTTAAAATAAAAATATCGAGGACAAATATATAGGAATGGAAAATAGAATAGAAAATTATAACAATAAATACAAATGAAAATACATTGGATACACATAAAGTCAAAACAATAAATAGGAACTAAAAATTGATATTGGAAAGGGGATTATTGAGAATGATACAACAATTTGAATATGGAATAGATAGAGTGAAAGCATTGGTTGATGACTGTTGACGGTGGATGACGGTAGTTAATTCCAACAGAAATAGATTCAAGTGAACCAGATCAAATAATAAAGGGTTATAGTTCACTGTGTGAGAGAAAACCAATAACTTATGTGTGAATGAATGAACAAAAAATGTCTCATCCCAACATTTCATAAAAAAATTAAGGTTTTCTGTATCTCTTACCTAATAACTTATGTGAATAAAATGGGTTTTCATGTAGATTAATAAATAATGGATGTGGAAAATGTATTTTCAACTTCATTTATTAAATAATTAACATTGAAAAGATACATATTATATTTTTCATGTTGGATATTTTATAACCAACATGAAAAATAATTTATAACATCGATTATAAATAACTAATGTGAAAAATTAATCATATTAAATGTATTTGTTACTGATGTTTCCTTTGGGATTAATCTATTACTAAAAAAATGAGTTAATCATGAGTAATGAACACCATAAAAATTTTATTGTCTTATAATTAGATGAAAATTTTAAATTCAAAATGTCTTAATTTTTGAAATTATTAAATTATCTTTATGTTCAAACTAAATCACTCTCGGTTGAATATGGGTTTCTTTAGGTTTCATTCTCTTATATTCCTTAACATAATTCTATAACATAATAAAACCTTCATAATGGATTCCAAAGAGAAAGTTATTAAACAAAGAATATCCATGAGGAGTGTCTAGTCAGTTATTCAGTCTTAGGCCCACTCATCGTGAACCAGAATAAAGATTAAGTTAGTTCTCAACCAACCTTTTTTGAGGGGATTTCCCCTAGATGCCTCTATTCCATAGCCACATCAAATTTCCAATATCTAGATAGAGATTTAATTTCTAATAGAACTATAAAATATCTAATTTACCAAAACTTCAAGATGTTATCCTATACATCAACTCATCCTTTAGACTTATCCCTAGGGTTTTCACAAATTTTATTTTATCCTAATCAATAAAAAATATAAAATATCCAACATTACCTCAACCAATCCTAAATGATTTTCTATAACTTTGAAATTATGATAAATGTTAACTTAACAACCCTTAATGACATTTATAACTCTTAAATTATTTTTAACTGATAACATCATAATGTCTAAAGTTATCTAAACCATCCTTTGATACTAACTATGATGCAAAAAACCCACACTCTTGGAATTTGGTGTGAATAAACACCTTATTTAGATACCATCTTTAAAATGAACTGAAGTGACCAAATTTTAACCATTGATAATTGTAATTCTAATAAAAAATATAGAGTCACTTACATTCATATGACCTTTTAGGTCTATAATTTTATAGAGTAAGGAAAACATTTAACTAAAAATCCTTAATATTTCTCATCAAATGTAAATTTTTTCCACTATATAAGAAACTAATTAATATATAGTGATTCTTCAACATGTTCCACAAAAATCTCTACACATGATACTCCTATAAACATATCATGTATAATACTTGTATTCATAACTTGGGGAAATTAAAACATAAGAAGGGTGAGAGAAAATTATCATTAAGGGAAAATATATATCCAAATCTATCATGGGATGAACTTTGAATGAATAATATGTCTATAGACAAATGATAATCAAATAATTTCATATAACAGATCACACAAGCTTGAAACAAATTCATCATTAACAATAAAAATAAACATAAGGAAAATAATAACTAAATTAATGGTGATAAAATTAATAATGAAGAAAATATTTATATTTACCTTTAGGGCCTTATCCAATAAATTATTACTACCATCAAGGATGTAACCAAGACATCATTCATTCCATTATGGCCACATACAAGACATCATGCTTGCATTGGGTTGGCATACAAAAAATATCCAAACCATTTGTATCATGATACCAATTGATGCATCAGGGGATATATAATATTGGGACCCAACCATAACTTATTTAAGTCTAATACAATCATTATATGAATTATATGAATATCAATACGATGCATAATCAAATTTACTTATAAATTAATAAACATTTATATTGAGATACAAACATATAGAATTAAAATACTTGTTACCATGTTAATAAAATGGATAACATAATCATAACCCATCCATAAAAATAAGGTGGATGGTTAAACAATACATAATTAACTTTATTTAATAATTAATAAAAATACTATCAGAATAAAAGATATATACATTTTCAATAGTTCATCAATCAATAAATAGAATAATTTTCTATGTAAGCATCCCTAAAACTAACACCATATGGATAAATGGGTATGGGGTTAATCCATTAATTTCTCTAATTAACCAAAGTATGGTATCTATGTTAAACCCCTTTAATAATAGGGAGAAAATATAGTGTGTTAGTAGAGGAAAGGAATTAGAAGTAAAATCATGCCTATAATAGAGCATGATTTTGCAAGGAAATGGTAGTGAAGGGTCATTTTTTTTATTGAAAAGAATATTCCATGAGTCATCTAGAGAAATAAGGTGGATGGTATCATTTGAATAATTTCCTCAATCAAGAATAATATATTTCAAAAGGAAATAAATTGGATAAAAAACACTTTTTAGGAGTTTTAGAAAAATCACTCTTGAAAATAAGAAATATCCTTGATCTTTTAAAAACATTTATTTCATAAAACTATGATAATAATAATTTCTTTGTGAAACTATGAAGGTATATATAGAAAGTTTTATAGATAATACAGTTGGTGGAAATATGTTTTCACATAGAAAGAAACTTAAAAATGTATTTTAGAAAAAAATTAACAATATCATAAAAATATGAAGTTACAGGTCAATTTCAAAATTTATTTTCAAAAAGGTGATTTCAAAACATTGAAAACATTTAATTTTCAAAAAAACATCAATAATTGAACCTTGGAAAATATATAAATATTATCAAAATAAATTTCATGTGTAAGATGAAATATTTTATTTTGAAAGGTTGGAAGACCATTTTTAATATTTTGAAATACCTTTGTTTGAAAACCCACATCATGAAAAGAGTATTAAATTTTCCTTTAAAAATATATAAAGATAATTATGAGGATCATAGAAAATAATTAGTATTACAGTTCCCAAAAGGATATTAGAAATTTTTTAGGATGGAAAATATGGACATAGAGGAAATGATTCATTAAATAGAATGGGTGTTATTCTTTCCAACATCAAAATTTTGTTTGAGATGGTATTTCATCAAAGAAGATGATATTGATGAAAATAAGTAACTTCCATAGAGAAAAAGATAAAATACCTTTAAGGATAAAATGGTCTTAGAATATCATTTTCAAGTAGATAATTTACAACATAAGGAGAAATAATTTGAGTTAATAAAACTATTACGACTTGAGTAATATTTAAATCAAAACCCCTTAAAGGATGTGATTTAAAATGAAAAATTAAATACCATAAAAATAATAGTATACTAATAAAAAATATTAAAATTGTAGTAGATATACCATTTTAAAGAAAACATGGTGTATGATAAGAATTTTGTATTAATGGGTGAAAATTTGAGACAAGAAACCTTTACCTTGTTCCTAATTCGTTTTTTGTGTTTGTGCCTAACTTCCTAAATAATAAAATTAAGTTTATTAGATAAATTCTTAGGAAACTTATGCACCTATATTTCATTTAATATAGACCATTTAAGCAATGAACTATAATTTTATCAATGTAATTTCCCTTTTTGATTATATAATTGTGCCATATTTAGTAAAGAATATACACCACATGATGAAACTAACAAAGAAATATTAATTTAAAAATTAAATTTATAGAATAAATATGGATATAAAAATTTAAAGTATTACAATGTAGATAAATTATAAAATAGTACATAATAATAGGAAAAATTGGATATGTTGGATCCTCCGAAATAACCGTGCTCGTGAACAACACTATAGAAATAAAGTAGAATGTTAGTAATGAAATATTAATTTTGAAAATAAAAATATAACCTTGATAGAAAAATTAATTGAATAAAAAATGAATTAAATATAACTTATTTATATAAATTATATATCCCATATGGCTGCTATAAAACTAGTTGTTGGAATAGTAATTTGACTGTTGAAATAGTAACCTAACCATTGGAATAGTAATATGATTGTTAGGAATAGTAACCTGACCCTTAGAATAGAATACTCACCTATGGAAGTGTAAAATAATATTTAGGTATCTTATAAATTAAATATATGATATATTTATACCATGGTATAAGTAAATAAATGTTTTAAAATGAAAAATTAAGTTTTGGTACTTTTGTAAAACATAAATGTTTTAAAATAACTTTTATAATAAATATAATTATTCAAAAAAATTATTTTAATAAAATGTATTTATAAATTAATATTAAGTTTTATTATATTTATAAGATAATTTTATGAATCCATAAGTAATTTTTTAAAGGTTCATAAAATTGATCATAATATTAAGTGATACTTTTCAAATAAATGTGTATTTTCATTAAAAATAAATTTATCATATTTAGAAAAAAAAATTATAAATTGGATTTAATTTTTATAATATAAACAACAACAAAATGGTTATGGTGAATTTTTGGTAATTTTCTAAAATAGATGAATTTTGGTGAATAATGAAATATGGTAAAATATGGTGTTTGAAATTATATGCTAAATACATGTATTGTTTAGTCATGGATGATGTAAGAACCCATTATGTAATGGTATGTGCCTTCTTATCCCATTACTTTCCTAGTCTGTGAGTTGGGGTGTTTCAGAGAAGGCTTGAGGAGGTTTGGTGAAGGTTGGGGGATGCAGTAATAAATTCATGATGTGAAATGAGAATTCACATCATAAGATAGTGTTTCACAGCTTGTGAATCTAGATATTGATAGCTTGTGTTTGGTAGAAAAGTACAATTCAAAAAAATACATGATGTGAAATTATAATTCACTGTTTCTATTAATTCAGACTGAGGCGCCATGAATTTTGGTGGAAATTTGAGATATGGGAGATCCATGCCCTAAATATAGTCCATAACTTATAATGGGAGGTCATGTGAAAACTCATGATGTGAATCTATAATTCAAAAATTTAAAAGGGTGGTTTCCAAGCTATTTATATGTTTTAGTTTATCCAAATTTTCTCTTATTCATTTATTCCTACTCTTGGTTTTTCAGTGAACCCTAGCTACCTTTAGAGGATCTACCATCCCCTTCCATCCTGAATTTATCCATGGGTTCTATAGGTTGTTTTTTGTCAATATAAGATGATTTGTTCCCATAATCCCCCTTGTTTCCTTCCATTTTTCTTCCCATTATTCACAACTATGATAATATTTTGGTACGAGGTGTGTTGGGATATATTTTTATGATCATTTTGTGTGATCAAGGTTGGGTTTATGTTTTCCTATTGCAATTATTGTTTTTGTTTGTCTCTCATTTTCCCCGTTGTGCGTAGTGAATTAGAAAGCTTCTTAAAGATAGGGGATCCTCATTTTCTCCCTTTTTAAGTGCATGTGTGGGGATTTAATTATTTTTCCTTCCATTTAGTGTATAGTAAGGGTTGTCTTAATAAAGATAATGAATTGGAAAATCTGAAATTAATGGGTATTGGGATAAATCACATGCTTTTACTAATTTGATGTTATTATTGATGAGATTCTATATGATTGTAAATAATGCTAAAAATCATGGTTGTTGGGATCCTTTCTTGTGTGGTATAGGATATGTATGTATGACCCGTGTTATTTTTTTTATTGATATCACCCTAAAATAAAAGGCTAAGAGTGTATATATGGATAATAATTGGTTTCTCATGGAAATATGTTTTGTGTGATAATACCCATGAAAAATAATAAATTGAAGTAATGTAAGCCCTTGAAACTAATTTTTTGAAACTCGGATGTTATTTTATGTGTGGTTTTTCTTGTTGTGTTTCCTTGTGTGATGTGGGATATTTTGTAGTGATGTTGGTGACTAGATAGGTTGTAAAATGTGCGGGCATTGATGTGATGGTTTCTTGGAATGGTATGTGATGGGAAGTGGTGTATTGGTAGTGATGTGTAGTGGTCGTGTTGTGTGATGGTCATGTTGTGCAGTGGTTGTATTGTGTGGTGGTTGTGTTGTACAGTGGTTGTGGTGTGTTCTTATTGAGAAGGGTGGTTTTTGTAGTGATTTGGTTTGGGTGATGTAATTTTGTGGTGGTATTTGATATGTGATGGGTGAGATATTGTGTGTTTTGGTTGTGTTAGTTTCCTGGTTATCCATGGAATAATCTAAAATGATGAAATGAAATATCATGGGTTAAAAAATAATAAGATGGGATGAAACTGATTTTTGGTAATTGGATTAATTAATATAAAAGATAAATGAATGGGTTTTGTAAATATTAAATGGAGTGGATTAGTGAATGAGAGTTAGTGGAAACTCATTAAATCTAGAAAATGGTGAAATATTTAATAGAAATTTTTCTTATGTGTCTTTATGAGGTGGTTGTGTGGTGTGTTCAATGTAGTGGTAATAGCAGTTGTGACAGATATTGTTTTGTGAGGTGGCGATGAGGTGGAGTATGCTAGTGCGATTGTTGTGGACCCATAGGTTGGGTATTGTGTACTATCTATATAGTATGTATTTTATGTTACTTCTATATGAACCCAACACAAGTTGGATATCCTTACCAACACCCAAATATTTTGGGTTTTAGGTGTTTTCCCCAACATCCATAATGGTGGTGATACAGATGGATGACTAACCCCCTCTTCCCCACTCTTCCTTCAATAATATTGATGATACGGGTTGGTGTTAGAGATTACCTAGTGGTGAAGTAGATGTGGTATGTGGTGGTAGCCATATGTGGTTGGAGGAGAGAATGAGGTTGAAATCCTTCACGTTCATGATACCCTATTGGTATGGCTATATGAAAATATTAGATGTGATGTGGTGACTAGGTTTCTGTGGGTGATATATGATGTGATGGCCCATGTGTCTTCAGGCGAGATGTGATGTGATGACAACTGATGTTAGCACCAGATTCTAAACCTTATGAGGGTGGGGTGGGTAGGGATGTGTCCTAACCCACATTAAAGATGGATAGTTTTGTGATGTGATATGTGTATAGAAGAGATGAGAGCATAGGATATTCGATTTTGGAGAGTGAGGGCACCAAATCATTAGTAAAGCGGTAATGGGGCACCTTCATATGTTTTTGATACTATGTTACTATATTGGATGAATGATATGTTGATTGATCCATAGTAAGGCTTGGATTGGTTAGTTGACTAGTTAGGTGCTTGTTGGTTTTTCTATTTATTCATTGGAACATTAGTATATTGTTTTCACATGTGAACTAGAGACCTTGGGTATGATCATACTGAGTAAACTTGTATGCTCACCATATATATATAAACTATTTTTTAGGTTTTTAGGAGGAAATTGGGGACTGATCTGTACATTTCTATCTTGGGTTCTAGAGCTATTTTTGAGTAGCTACTATGTGATTTGTATTTTTAGTATTTACTTGGATATTTTCATTATATTTTTTGACATTTTTCATGCATTGTGGGATGGTTTTGGGTTTATATTTATTTTTATATATTGGAGTTTCTTGTTGATTTTTTATCTTATCTCCTGATCCTATGTTATTATATGGGGCAATGTCTTCCCTATGTGGAGTTTTTATATCCTCAATGCTTTTCTTCAACCCAACACCTACTGGAGGTAGTACTAAATGATCATTATCTCTCTTATTTCATTTCCAACCATGGAAGGGTATATTTGTATAGAGGGGATCACGATAGAGTGGTATAAAAGGTTTTGGTTGAGAGATAAGGTGGATTTTGGAGTTATGAACTGTGTGGAATGCATGGGTTTATAGGGAAACAATTCTAAATGACCTTGGCGCATGAAATGGGCTAGGGAGACTAGATAGGAAATGGTATTTTATGGGGGCCCATGATCCGATGCAAGGAATATGAGTTTATCAAATGACCAAGTTAAGTGGAGATGTTTGTAGAGTAGAAATATAGGAGAGGTACATGCATCATTATTGATATTATTTGTGTCTGAATTGGATGATTATGGGAAGTAAGTTTAATAAATTGATTAATTAAATAAACTTTTCATGAAATTCCATGCTATCATTCTTATGATTCTTCCTTGATTTTTATGTTTTTCTCTGGTCATCATCTATGAACAGATCAGGTGGTTGAGGTTTAGTAGGTTGCCTAGTTGATCATCAAAGGATCGTCCTGACAGAGGGGGATGAGTCCTAGCAAAGGGGTTTGTGTTTCATTCAGTAGAATAGTTTGGAAAAGTGTGACGGTATGTCTCAGATTTGGAGACAAATCACTAGTTAGAGGAGATCAAGATCGTTTTTAGTCTAATTCATGCTCGAGATGAGTTTTGGGTGCCTCTGATAGTTAGTATGTTGCGAGAAGTTGTGCATCAATAGTTGAAATTGTATCTTGGTGACCACATAGGGGAAAATGTGTTGTGGTCATACTTTGAGAAAGAGTTCTATACACAATTCCAATCATTGATGAAAAAGGTAGCAAAGAGTAAGGAGTTTATCTCCCTTAAATAGGGGAGCCTAAGTGTGTGGTACCTTCATATCAATTTCAAGTGCCTCTTGGTCTTTGCCACAGATGATTCTATAGATTATGAGTCCATAGTGTGACATCTAGAGGAGGCTTTTCACCTAGGTATCGGGTATTTATCACCCCATTTACACTTTCTACGTACTTGTAAGTGCATAAGAAAGAAGATGTTATATAGAGAATGCTTTCTATGGGAGTTTATCCTTGAGAGAGAGGCCATAAATTCATCTCGATGAGTATAGATTCAGGTAGTGGGCCATAGACATTTAGGAAGTCGGGGTATTGACCAATAGTGATCTAATTATGGCAGGCCCTTTCCCATCCTTCTTGGGAAGGTGGATTCCAATCATCTACTAAGGTCTCCCCATTTTCATGATATGTTTTTGGGGGATATGGACACTACTAGGATCAGTGTCCAAATTTTTAGGGAGTCCATTTATATATGGGAGTTCAGGACCCTTTTCAGTAGCAGCAGAAGTTGTCTCCAAGGTAGTTTTAGTGGAAGGGACTGTTGGTGCTTGTTTAGTGGCTGAGGGAAGATGGTGTTAGTTGGGGGTGGCTCCATGATGGTCACAATATATAGGGACCTATTCTATAATGTGGTCATGGAGGTTAATAATAGAGATTTATAGGATATGGGTGTGGTCATATGCACACGTTAAAGGCAGCAAGGCCAAGGGTTATAAAAGGTGTGATCAGTTTATCATATACCCTTGTTTATTCCATGTTTTATTTTGGATCCTTTTACTCCTTTGTTTCTCTAGACTAGATTTGGAGAGACTTCCAATGCCCTAGGTGTTATCTACACTGATTGGAGGTCAAGATACTTTGTTTTATTTGTGTTAGGGATGTAGACTAGTTATGGGGAGGCACCTGTCAATTAGAGATTTATTATTTATATAGATACAACCATATATTTTATCCATGGCATGTACTAGTTGTATTCTATATGTGTAAAAATCGATTGTTTCTAATGGAGAGTTTCGTTTTTTTATGTGGAGGGATAGTGAGTGGCATTCGTTGGTGAGTGAGGTTATCGGATGAGTGGTAGGCAAGTGGAGCTTCTTTTGACTCAGTTGGTGGAGTTTTCAGTTGAATCTTAGGTGGAGTATGTCCTCAGGGTTTTGTAGAAGTTACTATATGTTTTATTGGATAATTTTGTGATGTTATCCCCCTGGTGTGATTTAAATTTTAGGATATATTTTTAATATGATGAATCTATGATTATGATGGATCCCTATCAAATATCTCCTACTGAGATGTGTGAGATATGGTTACAAGTGAATGATTTGATGTAGAGGGATTCATCCAACTGACTATGTCTCTTTGGGGTGCTCTAGTGTTGTTTTCTAATAAGTAGGGTGGTAGTATGAGGTTGTGTATAGACTAATAGAGGTTTATTCAGTTAATAGTCAATAATTTTTACCCTCTTTTGAGGATCTATGATCTATTAGACTAGCTAAAGGGATTTGGTTAGTTTTCAAAAAATAAAATTGCATTCTAGATATCTCTAGATAAGGGTGAAAGATAAGGATATCATGAAGAATTCCTTTAGGTGCATGTATGGGAACTTTGAGTTCATTTTCATTCCATTAATTGTCACAAATGCACTAGTTGTGTTCATGGGACTCATGAAATCCATATTTTATGAGTTCTTGGACTGTTTTTTCATTGTGTTCATTGATGATATTTTGATCTACTTGAAGTCAGATGAGGATCATACCAAGTATCTCAAAGGTATCTTATAGGTCCTTTGACACCAACATATCTATGGAAATATTCCCAAGTGAAATTTCTAGACATGATAGGTGTATTTCCTTGGACATGTGGGGTCTCATAAGGGTGTTTCTGTAAACCCATTGAAGTTCAAGGTAGTTGTTTCTTGGGTAGTACCCAAGAACGTGGGAGAGGTACATAGTTTTCTTGGTATGTCCAGTTATTATAGGATTTTTATACCCAATTTATCTTGATTTTATGCCCTACTAATAGATTTTACTATAAAATAATAAGACTTTGTGTGGAATAATCATTTCTAGGTAGTGTTTAGTTACCTGAAAGAGAATTGTTTCAATGCTCTGGTGCTTTGGTTTCCTAAGGAAGGTGTGATGTTTGAGTTTTTCTATGACACTTCCTATTTGGGATTGGGGGTGTCATGATGCAATAGAGGTTTATGGTCTCTTATGGGTCTATTAAATTATCTCCTCATGAGTATAACTATTCCACCTATGATTCATATTTGGTATTAGTTGTGTTTGTGCTGATGATGTGGTGGAATTACCTCATCAGTGAGCGCTTTGTGGTTTTCATGGACCACAAGAGACTGAGATATTTCATTTATCATAAGGATTTGAATATACCCCAATGGATGTGGATGGAGTTTCTTTAGGATTATAATTTTTATATCTCTTACACTCTAAGAAAGGGGGATGTTATTGTTAATGTGATGAGTTTAAAGTCCTGAGGAGATGTGGTTTAAGAGTATATTGATGTCTGAAAAGGGATGAAGAAGATTTTAGCAATGAATCTTGATCTGGGGGAGAGTAGTGGTTGAGGTTTTCTTCATCAGATAAAGGTAGAGTCATCCTTGATGAAATAGTTTGAGGAGTCTTAGTGGGATACTTAGAGGAATAGGTGATACATGATTGTGTTGGACATGGTGATGCTCCTGAGAGTTGGTCATAGGATAGTCAAAACCAACTAATGCTTCAAGGGAGGTTGTTTGTTTCATTGGAAGTGTACAAGAAAGTTATCCATGAGTTTTATAACTTACCTTTAGTGGTGCACATCAGTGTGAACAAGATGTATCATGGACTTAGAATGCATCTCTAGTGGTTAGGGATAAAATGGCTAGTGGCATATTTTGTGGTGAAATGTTTCATTTTCTAACATGTGAAATTGGAACACTAAGTTCTTGGAGGTCTATTGCAGCCCTTGGATGTTATCAAGTGGAAGTGGGAGGACATATCAATGGATTTCATCATCATGTTACCCCGGGATCAGTAATTATGTGATATAGTTTGGATGATAATGGACCAACTAAAAAATTCAAATCATTTTCTGGTGATCCATGAGTCAAGTTCCATGGATGTTTTGGAAATATGGTATATGGATGACGTGGTTATACTTCATGGGGTTAAGGATCATCATCTTTGACCGAGATCCTCATTTTACCTCATAAGTATTTATGGGATTCCATCATGATTTTGGACATTATTTTCTCCTTAAAACTTATTTCTACCCTTAGATGAATGGTAAGATGGAGAAACCAATCCTTATGTGGGAGGATATTTTGTGATCTTGCATCCTAGACTTTGATGGATAATGGGTAAGGAACCTACCTCTGGTTGAGTTTTCCTACAAAAATAGTTATCAATCATCCATTGGAATTTCTCCATATGAGGTGTTGTATTGGTGCTCATTTCATTCTTCATTGTACTAGACAGAGGTTGGGGAGTTAGTGATTCGTGGTCTTTATGTGGTGCGGAGCATGATTGAGAAGATATAGTTTTTATGAGATAGAATGAGGGTATCATAGGACCATTATAGATATTATTATAATCATAGACGAAGGCCCCTATAGTTTGAGGTTGGATACTATATGTACTTAAGGGTTTACCCTTAATGGGGATAGTGGAGGTTTGGTAAGGGGTAAGATTTATCCCTGTTTTGTTAGTCCTTTTTAGGTTTTGGGGCATGTTTGTGAGGTGGAATATCGTTTGGAACTACCACCATGGATGGATACGATCCATGAAGTCTTCCACATGTCTCAGCTTCTTTAGTATCTTCATGATGACTCTCATGTCATTGATTGTGGAGATTTGGATATCATGGATGATGTGACATTTATGGAGTGACTAGTAGATATCTATGATCATTAAAAGAAGTAACTACATGGATAGAACATTCCTTTATTTCATGTGTTGGGGAGGTATGGTGTCATGGAGGAAAGTACATGGGAGCATGAGATGTAGATACATGCATAGTACCCAGAGTCTTTTTAAGCTTTTCTTTACTCAATTTTCTTTGATAATGTGATGTTTTGAACCTTTCTGTTTTATGAGATGTAGTTTTCTATTTATAGTGATGTGTGTTATGTATTTAAGTGTGTGAAGAAGGGTAAACCCCTTCTTAATAAAGACTTTTTATATTTTAACATGTTTTAAAACCTTATGGGTGAGTTAATACTTCCCAAAGTAGAAAATATATTAATATTGAAGTTGTTTTTCCTTAATTCTTATGCTCATGGTAGTGATGTGTACTAGCTGAGGAGGTCGTTGGATTGGGTTGTACAGAATTTAGAATAGTAGTGTGGTTGGTTATGTAGAAAGGAAGTGGTTTGTGTCTGGTATCGAATAACATTGTGGTTTTCCTGGTTGAGGGATTGTGATGTGGTTACCTTCATTCTTATGCTTGGATAGTGATGTGTACTAGTTGAGGATTTTTTTATCTTGGGTTGTACATAATTCTGAATAGTAGTGTGTTTGGTTATGTATAAAGTAATTGGTTTGTGTCTTATATCAAATAACTTGGTGGTGTCCCCGGATGAGGGATGGTGTTGTGGTTATATGGGTAATTTTGTGGATGTCTTCGTTTGGTGTGTTTGACTAGTGGTAGTGTTTGGCATGTAATGAGATCTATAAGGACTCGACCTTACAACATTACATAATATTGAATTAAATTAATAATTCACATTGATAATATTTTCAGGTTTAGATTTTTAGATAATTAGGACAAAACTATTACATCTCAAAAGATTACAAATTAGACACTTCTACTCAGTTTCCATTTTTTCACAAAATAAAAACTCTTGAAAAAAAGAGTCATGTCTATTTCTATGTTTTAGATAGCATGACTTTTCCTTGATCCCATCCTTGACCCTATTCATCTTTAAGTCCTGTGAAAAACATTTCAAAACATGGGATGAGCATAAAAATCTCAGTAAGGGTTATAAAACAAAGAATGAAAACATTAGTTCATCATTACATACATAACATAAGTTATTTAACATACCTCATGAAATCATAAAATTTATGAATAACACATAGGAAACATAAATCATAAAGGTAACTTGTGGCATCCATATCATACTTATATTGTAGTTATCACAGCTACATAGGGAGTTACATTTGGAATACCCATCACAGTATATTCCCTAAATCTCTTAGGATAAACATTCAAGTTTACCTCTGTCATGTTACCCAATGAATTGGAGAGCTATATCAGGCTCACCCACCCTCGGTTTATCATGGAACCACCCGTATATGTAAACAATTCCCAAGAACACGTAAAATAAACATAAAGGAAAGATAACATTTCCACATTCTAATCACAATATATCATTTAAATATATTTACATAACAAATCCATTATCAAAACCATATTAAATACCAAAATACATAAAAGAGTATATGGTATTTATTTTCCTTTTAAAAACATTTCGGCTTGTTAAGGAAGCCAAAGATCAAATAATACTCATGGCAGTAGAAAAGGTCGTTGTCACCGCTTACGTTAAAAAGGAACATTCTTTTTTTGTCGTATAGTAAAATTCCTCGTAGGAAAATATTCCCTTTGAATGAAATGAAAAGTCAAAGGTATTTATACACTGTATAAAATAAATTTGAGAATAAAACAAAATATGCCTCAATGAAAGGGGATTGAGATGAAGTCCCTTACCTCGTGTCCGACTTGACCCGATCGTTCTTTAATATCCTAAATAATAAACTAAAGTTAATTTTTACTTTCTTATGAATCTTTTTCAAGTTTATTATTCCTTTTATATCACTTATTACCATTTTATAAACATATGTAATCATTTAAGTTATTAACGGTTGTTTCGTCGATATTTGGTACTTGAATAAAAATGAACACCTTATAATTACAATTTGTCCATGTCGTCAACAATAAATTATCTCCATAATGATATTCATGATTTAGATATCATATACATCATATATATTCAGTATATATATATATGTGTATTTATAATAGTACATTACATTTGGAGATAAGAAATGAAATACACCGTTCATGGAGACGGTAAGCCGTACGTACGCATGAATGCTACTTTCATTTCTATTTTGTACTTTAATGGAATTGAAACATAATGATACATAGTTATATTATAATTCCAGTAAAAATATCATATATAATAACATTAACTCTATCCTTTATATGTCCCACATATGGCATTAACGAGTCATATCACTTTGAGGGGGCGGTAGTCCGCACTTCCTCAAATGAAATTATTGCGTTTACCCACTATGGAAACCATAAAGGTATGCTATAAATGAAAAATACAGAAGCATAAATAAAATATAAACATAATATATATCATATATATATACAGTTCCATCTTAATGGCCACCATGAGAGGCGGTAGGAGATAATTGAACAATCATTGCTTCGTGAGGCGTTAGTTTTCCATTCACAGAAATAGTATGTTATTCACCCATTAGATGGAGGTGTGTGTAAGTGTAGTTCGAATACTTATTATAAAAACATCCTAGTATATTTATGATACTGTTTTTTTAATAAAATAAAGGAATAAAAAGAGTTTAGGGGGTTGGAGAAGTAAAATAAAACAAAAGAACTTAAGAGAAGATGTTACCTTTAAATCGGGTAACTCCCTTTGGTTTGAACCAAAAGGGTTTCTTGAAGTGATTTATGCCTAAGTTAAGGAATCTAGGATGAATATAGGGATATTGGGAGCTTATTTGAGTAGAGGTTGTACGATCCAAATTCTTGAGAAGTGTGATAAATTGGTATGAAGTGAGGGATTTTTATAAGGGAGAGGAGGGGCTTTTTAGGAAAGTTTGAAACAATTATTTTATTATAAACACGTCTTTAATTTCAAAAGGTCAAATATTTATTAAAGTAAAAGTTAAGATGACTCATGGTTGAAATAAAATCATCCAATAATAATTGGATAGGTTTTAGATATTGTTTTAATATTTATAATCTTATTTATTTAAATCATTTATTAATGAGGTAAATATTTTATCATTATAGTTTCATAAATAATTTAATTTATTTGATGTCCAAAATTTATAAAAAAAATACCATGATGTAGGAAATCATTTTATATTTCTAAATAATATTTATAGTTGAAAATATAACTGATATAACACCATGTAAAAATTGATTTACTAAAAGATATTTGTTTATGTCATTTTTTTCTTTACTTTAAATTAATTTATATAAAGTGTCATTATTACTCCCATGTGGATCCATTGTAGATACCCCAAACTTGATGTACATGGAAATTACATTAATTTTTGTGGAATACTTAATACATAACAAAAACAAACACACAAGGACTGTAATAGTTTAGTGTCTTTGGAAACTCGGAATATAATCTTCTAATCGTGGTGAAAGATCTTCAACATCTCCCATAAAGATCTTTCCCTTTTGTTTTCTTACCTAAAACCTTTCTTTAAATCCTGGGGAAAAGAAAAAATATAAAGGGTGAGCTTAAATTCTTATTAAGGGTAAGCATGGATAAAATAAAACAAATCATATACATTTGAACAAAAAAAACATGAACATAATGTTTAAACATCAAAATATTGAGCAATGACATAAAACATGGCAGTACGTAAGGCATAGATCATAAAGAAACATTAATCATGATAAAATAACATGGGAATAAAACATATAATTGTGGAAACCATTAATTACATGATATGATTTCCATAGTATCCAAACCATTGCTGCCAAGACCATCTTAGTGGACAAAGTCCCTTTCTGAATCGAGTTCACTCCTCGTTCCAGTCCTGTATCACTGAACCGGATTAACTTATTGTTCCAGCCATGTCTATCTCATGAGATATAAATCATTACACAATGAATTGGAGGGAGATATAGGTCCCACCCATCTCATAATGAAATCATTCTTACTTGTGCCACAACATAAACATAAATCATTCATCATAACCCAAAGAATAAAATGGGTTTCATAAACGTCATCTCATAATAACATAATCCATATAAAAAAATGAATATCATTTCATCATAAGAAAATTGAAACCATGTAAATCATAGAGACATTATACACATATGAAATAATTTCATCTTATATGTAAAATAGTTTTGACAAAACACTTGAAATAAATTCTTGAGGAAAATATCCTTTCTTCTTCAAAATCATTTTCTTTTCACAAAATGACATGCAATTTTAAAAGAAAGGATTTTGTTGAAAATAATCATGAAATATTGTACAGGAATATTCATGGAAATAAGGCATTATGAAACCGTAAGAATCCATTCATGTTGTATAAGTTAAAAAAATCATCCTCGTACTTTTGGAAGAAAATTGAAAAAGTACCTCGTATGGTAAACAAAAGAAATATTCCTTCCATACGATGTGGTAAAAGTAAAAAAGGGTAAAAATGACTTTAAACATACATGGAAGAAAATTAAACATTTTATAAAAACATTTTGAGAACATATGGACATGGATAATAAATATAAACCCAGTAAATACTTACGAATAAACAATCTCGGATAAGAATGAGATTGGAATAATTATCCCTTACAAGTATCTTTTTGTAAATAAAATAGATCACTTATGTGTATTCACTATAAGGTCACATAGAGAAAGTATAAATACGTGATAAGATATAAAAATTCATTTCTCACATAATCAAAGAACGACATAAACAATAAAGAGAAGATAAACCCAAAGAACGGAAATTGAGTTAAGAAGTTCTCTTACCTCGTGTCCGACTTGACTCGATCATTCTTTAATCTCCTTTAATTTGGGTAACTTCCTTTGGTTTGAACCAAAAGGACTTCTTGAAGTGCCTTCTGTCTAAGGTAAGGCTTCTATGGGGAGGAGAGGG
The DNA here is from genome assembly GCA_963277665.1 of Viscum album. Classification (NCBI taxonomy): domain Eukaryota; kingdom Viridiplantae; phylum Streptophyta; class Magnoliopsida; order Santalales; family Viscaceae; genus Viscum; species Viscum album. The sequence continues at coordinate 178,447,095 of OY728119.1, read as the reverse complement.
ATGTAGGGAGCTTAATTAGGTAGAGGTTGGATGAGCCAAATTTCTTGAGAGGTGTGAGAAATTTGATAGAAATGGTCTCCTTTTATAAGGGGGGGGAGGGGCTCTTTTGGAAAGTGTGAAAATAATATTTTTATTATAAACTTATCTTTGGTTTCAAAAGGTCCAAAAAATCATTAACGATAAAGATAATATGACTCATGGTAAAAATAAAATCATCAAATCAGAATTGGACATGTTTTGGATAATATTTTAATCAATATAATCTTATTTATTTAAATCATTTATTAATGAGGTAAATACTGCATCATTATTGTGTCATAAATAATTTAATTTATTTGATGTCTAAAAAGTATAAAAAAATAAAATCATGTAGGAAATAGTTTTATCTTTCCAATGAATATTTATATTCTAAAAGATAATTTATAGAACCCCTTATAAAAATTAATTTCTAAAAGATTTTTGTTAATGTCAATTTTGTCTTTACATTAAATTAATTAATCCAAATTGTCATTATCACTACCAAGTGGCTCAATGGGGTCCCAAAATCAACCCAAGGATGCCCATGGTCGGCCAATACTCATCAAATAAGGTTAGGAAAAGTGTTAAGGTAATTTTGAATTATTATAACATTCTTTTAACCTTGAATTACCCTATTTATCTTTAACCGCCGTAAATAAAAGTCGAAAGTTACTATTCACCAAAAATTATTTTCATATTATTGAACCACATTTTACTTCTTGATAACAACCATGTATGTTGTATTTTTTAAATTCAATTCAAAGAAGTTGTAAATTTTCATTTAAATGAAAGAGTCAGTTTTTAACTACCACTAAATGGTTTCACTATTCATCAAAAATTGAAGTTTTTCAGAAAAATACCAAAAATTCAGCCTAAGCTATATTTGATATTACAAATTCAAAAATGATGTCTATTTTTTCAAATTCAAAACATAGAAGTTTCATTAATTAATTTTAAAATTAATTCCCGTTATCAAAATAAATAGCGTGTTTTTAAGAAACAATAACTATCAAAAGATCGACACTTGTTTATGTCCAATTTCAAAGTGAAATTATTTCCAATGACCAACATTGGATTAAATGGTAAAAATATATTCTAATTACACTTTAAAACCAATTAAAAATATAATCTAACCATATAAATTATTGCGATGAAAAAATTTGTTTTTAATTAAAATATAGCGTGTTTTTACTATTCATTAAAATATGAAAGTTATCAGAATAATATGAAAAAATTATCCAAATTAAATCTTTATATCCTGATTCCATGGAAGAATTTTATTTTTTTCAAATTGAACTTATAAACATGTCAAAAACTAGATTTAAAGTGGGTGCGCCATCAAAAGGTGGGAAAACTGCATTTTTTGAAAAATACTTATTTTACCCGAAAAAATTATTTTGTTCTCATACCATGTTCTAGAAAATATGTAAGATGAATAATAATGTTATAAAATTCAAAATGTATTTAATACTATTCATAAAGGCTAGTCCATAATAATATTATAACAATATATCGTTGTTTAGTGAAACTCGGTATTGCGTACTACACACGCTATCGAGGAAGGTCGCGATTGCGTGTAATGCAGGCCAATTCAGGGTTGCATGTTGTGCAAGACTCCTTTGTTGTTTCATATAACAGAATCTAACCATATTTCATTTATACATTGAATATATATATATATATACAATCAATGTTGCGTAGAATAACTACTATCAAACGAACTTGAAATTGTGTGTAACATGATCCAAGAATAGTGTTGCGTATACTGCAAGCTAATACGGTGTTGTGTATAGCGCAAGGTAATCTTGGTGTAGCGTACAACATAAGATATGAAAAAAAAAAATATCTCATAAAATCTCGGGGTGTTACATTCTACCCCCCTTAAAATAAATTTCGCCCTCAAAATTTGTCGGGGTTATAAATGGTTTATTACTTGATAGTTTCTTTCATAGAAACCCACATCATAAAAAGGAATACTAAAACTTACTTTTAAAAAAATGAACGTTAGAAACAAAATGGATACCCGAAGTAACTCATCACTTGGGTTCCCACATAGGATATCATAGGTGAAAAAAATATGGATATGGAAGAGAAATATAACCATCAAGTTCTGATGGAGAGTGGTAGAGAACATGGCTATGAAAAATCCAATAATCACAAAGCCATAAATTTTTGATTATCTAAGGTGTCATCTGATTCGTCAGATATGAGGGCAATAGGACAACATTTTTGGTTTTCAAGATCATTTCCCTAAATTTGAAAAAAAAATTAGAATTAAAAGAAACACTTTCTTGATTTTGGTACAATCTCACTGTTGGTTGTTCCTTGAACAATTTCCACTTCATATCTTAGAGAAATGAAGTTGAATTTGTCATTCGTGAAGTTTTAGTAGATTATGCGATAGAATGATAGGTCATTCCATCTATCTCAAACAAAAAGTTAGCAAAAGTTATTAAATATAAATAAGTCCATCTATAGTGAGATTAATCGTATATGGTTCCTAAAATGGACTTATAATTCATATATCATACCACTTAATAAATTAAAACTAATTTTTACAAACCAGGGACTTCCTGTAGTCCGGTGGTAGGCGATAAAGGCATGTCGCACTTCGGTTGTGGGTTCGATTCTTGCAACCTTGTCCAATGCGACGGGTTGTTGCCTGTCCTGCAGGATGTCCTTTTTCTAAAACTATATTATTATAACCTTACAGAAATAATATCGAAAAAAAATCTATCCTTAAACAATAATATCTGATGTCAAACATAGCCCATTCCAATCTTTAGACTTATCCAAAATACATATGTACAATCTCATAGTATAAAGAAAACGATTACTAGAAAGGTCACATAACAAGTACGTGAATACCATCATTTATCCCTCATATATCACAAGATATATCTTGTTGGTCACATTCAAAACATGTGAATACCTTAATCGTGTATTATATTGAAAAATGAATACCCATTGAACCTTAGTGAAATCATGAATGATGTCAAAAGTTAACTCTTTCCACATACCAAAATCCCAAAATTTCTATATACTCAAACCATGATATCACTTTGTCCTTATATCGGTCATGAGCTCATTAATAATATCAAAAATATTATTTTCTCCTTATCCATTCATTATGCACATATCATATTCATTCCAAAATATTTGAATCACTTTTCATGGTTATCGGTACCATATTCTTATAGAAAACCACAATGGACCAATACACAGATATTTCAATATACTATAAAATTACCTCAACAACATTATTATTGAATTCCAATACATAAGCCCTTCAATCAATACTCTTTAATGATTGGCATGGAATAGGTCTTTCCTTGATTTAGAAGTAACTTCTTAGGTCAGGGCATTGAGTTGGGTAATGCCCATGTTCCCCACAGATAAGACATTGGACTCCATAACATTCTGTCACTCTATGACCCTTTTCTCCACATAGATAACATCTTCCCCTCCATTTGAGGTATTCCTCAAAGTTATTCTTCCCTTCTTTAGAAATATCAATATTTCTTTCTCTATGCTCCTCACTATGTGAACATGCATAAAATTTCATCTTCCTCTTATTTGATGACTTAGGAATACAAATAAAGTTCACCTTGTTAATCATATATCGAGATGTTTGATTCGGCATAATCACAATATCTTTCTCTCCAGGCGTTAAATAATTTCATTGATCATAGTCACCAATTTGTCCATTGGAATCAATGTTAACAAAATTTCTTCTCGTTCCCTCCATTGACTAAGACCAGAAACCATAGTGTAAGAAATAGTTAAAATAATGAGGAACCACATAATCATAAAAAGTCACTTATGGGATGTCTAACTTATCAAAAATTATTTAATCCATGACACCTTAGGTTCACCCTAAGTTATTAATGATCTTCAACATAATTCTAGGACTCTAACCTATACGTATACTTAACCTTAGGGACATCCCTACACATACCTTAGAAATATCTCTAGGGATTTCAATAATGTTTTCGCATCCTAGTTTCCAAAGGTTAACTAAAGCTTTCCTCTGATACCAACTATAGAGACCCCAAACTTTACGTACATGGACATTACATTACTTTTTACAGAATACTTAATACATAACAAAAACATAAACACAAGGACCGTAATAGTTTAGTGTCTTTGGAAACTCGGAATATAATCTTCTAATCGTGGTGAAAGATCTTCAACATCTCCCATAAAGATCTTACCCTTTTTTTCTTACCTAAAACCTTTCTTTAAATCTTGGGGAAAAGAAAACATATAAAGGGTGAGCTCAAATGCTTAGTAAGGGTAATCATGGAGAAAATAAAACAAATCATATAAATTTGAACAAAAAAAACATGAACATAATGTTTAAACATCAAAATCTTGAGCAATGACATAAAACATGGCAGTACGTAAGGCATAGATCGTAAAGAAACCTTAATCACGATAAAATAACATGGGAATAAAACATATAATTGTGGAAACAATTAAGCACATGTTATGATTTCCATAGTAGCCAAGGAATTGCTGCCAAGACCATCTTAGTGGACAAAGTCCCTTTCTGAAACGAGTTCACTCCACATTCCGGTCTTGTATCACTGAACCGAATTAACTTACCGTTCCAGTCATGTCTATCTCATGAGATATAAATCTTTACCCAATGCATTGGAGGGAGATATAGGTCCCACCCATCTCATAATGAAATCATTCTTACTTGTTCCATAAAATAAACATAAATCATTCATCATAACCCAAATAATAAAATGGGTTTCATAAACGTCATCCCATCATAACATAATCCATATAAAACAAATAGATATCATTTCATCATAAGAAAAGTGAAACCATGTAAATCATAGAGAAATTATACACATATGAAATAATTTCATCTTAGATGTAAAATAGTTTTGACAAAACACTTGAAATGAATTCTTGAGAAAAATATCCTTTCTTCTTCAAAATCATTTTCTTTTCACAAAATGACATGAAATTTTAAAATAAAGGATTTTGTTGAAAATAATCATGAAATCTTGTACATGAATCTTCATGGAAATAAGGTGTTATGAAACTGTAAGAATACGTTCATTCCGTATAAGTTAAAAAAACATTCTCCTCGTACTTTTGTCGGAAAATTCAAAAAGTAACTTGTATGGTAAACTAAAGAAAGATTCCTTCCATACGATGTGGTAAAAGTAAAAATGGGTAAAAATGACTTTAAACACACATGGAAGAAAAGTAAACATTTTATGAAAATATTTTAAGAAAATATGAAAATGGATAATAAACATAACCCCAGTAAATACTTATGAATAAATAATCTCGGATAAGAATGAGATTGGAATAATTATCCCTTACAAAGAACTTTTTGTAAATAAAATAGATCACTTATGTGTATTCACTATAAGGTCACATAGAGAAAGTATAAATACGTGATAAGATATAAAAATTCATTTCTCACATAATCAAAGAACGACATAAACAAGAAAGAGAATATCAACCCAAAGAACAGAAATTGGGTTGAGAAGTTCCCTTACCTCGTGTCTGACTTGACTCGATCGTTCTTTAATCTCCTTTAATTTGGGTAACTTCCTTTGGTTTGAACCAAAACGACTTCTTGAAGTGCCTTCTACCTAAGGTAAGGCTTCTAGGGGGAGGATAGGGATGTAGGGATCTTAATTAGGTAGAGTTTGGATGAGCCAAATGGCTTGAGAGGTGTGAGGAATTTGATAGAAATGGTCTCCTTTTATAAGTGGGAGGAGGGGCTCTTTTGGAAAGTTTTAAAATATTATTTTATTATAAACTTATCTTCAGTTTCAAAAGGTCCAAAAATCATTAAAGATAAAGATAAGATGACTCATGGTTGAAATAAAATCATCAAATCAGAATTGGATATGTTTTGGATAATATTTTAATCATTATAATATTATTTATTTAAATCATTTATTAATGAGGTAAATACTGCATCATTATTGTGTCATAAATAATTTAATTTATTTGATGTCTAAAAATTATAAAAAAATACCATCATGTAGGAAATATTTTTAGCTTTAAAATTAATATTTATAGTTGAAAATATAATTTATATAATCCCTTATAAAAATCAATTACTAAAAGATTTTTGTTAATGTCAATTTTGTCTTTACATTAAATTAATTAATCCAAATTGTCATTATCACTACCAAGTGGCTCAATGGGGTCCCAAAATCGACCCAAGGATGTCTATGGCCGTCGAATACTCATAAAATAAGTTTAGAACAAGTGTTAAGGTAATTTTTAATTATTATAACATTCTTTTAACCTTGAATTACCCTATTTACCTTTAACCGCAGTAAATAAAAGTCGAAAATTACTATTCACCAAAAATTATTTTCATCTTATTGAACCACATTTTACTTCTTGATAATAACCATTTATGTCATATTTTTGAAATTCAATTCACAGAAGTGGTAAATTTTCATTTAAATGAAAGAGTCGGTTTTTTAACTACCACTAAGTGGTTTCACTATTCATCAAAAATTGATGTTTTTCAGAAAAATACCAAAAATTCAGCCTAAGCTATATTTGATATTCCGAATTCAAAAATGATTTATATTTTTCAAATTCAAAACATAGAAGTGGCATTAATTAATTTTAAAATTAATTCCCGTTATCAAAACAAATAGCGTGTTTTTAAGAAACAATAACTATCAAAAGATTGACACTTGTTTGTGTCTAATTTAAAGTGAAATTATTTCCAATGACCAACATTGGATTAAATGGTAAAAATATATTATAATTACACTTTAAAACCAATTAAAAATATAATCTAACCATATAAAATATTGTGATGAAAAAAGTTGTTTTTAATTAAAATATAGCGTATTTTTACTATTCATTAAAATATGAAAGTTATCAGAATAATATGAAAATTTTATCCAAATTAAACTTTTATATCCTGATTCCAAGGAAGGATTTTATGTTGTCAAATTGAACTTATAAACATGTCAAAAACTAGATTTAAAGTGGGTGCTCCATCAAAATGCGGCAAAACTCCATTTTTTGAAAAATACTTATTTTACCCAAAAAAATTATTTTGTTCTCATACCATGTTCTATAAATTATGTAAGATGAATAATAATGTTATAAATTTCAAAATGTAGTTAATATTATTCATAATGGCTGGTCCATAATAATATTATAATAATATATCGTTGTTTAGTGAAACCCAGTATTGCGTACTACACACGCTATCGAGGAAGGTCGCGATTACATGTAATGCAAGCCAAGTCAGGGTTGTGTGTTGTGCAAGACTCCTTCGTTGTTTCATATAATAGAATCCAACCATATTTCATTTATACATTGAATATATATATATATATATACACACTCAATGTTGCGTAGAATAACTACTATCAAACAAACTTGAAATTGTGTGTAACGTGATCCAAGAATAGTGTTGCGTATACTGCAATATAATATGGTGTTGTGTATAGTGCAAGGTAATCTTGGTGTAGCGTACAACAGAAGATATGAAAAAATAATAATATATCTCATAAAATCTCAGGGTGTCACATCAATGGGGTCCCAAATTTGACCCAAGGATGCTCATGGTCAGCTATCTATCAGCCAATAGGATTAGGACACATGTTAGGGTAATTTAATATTATTATAATATTATATTTTATTCTTATTTACTATATTTACCTTTTAATTGTGGTGAATAAAATATTTACTGAAGTAAATATTTAAAATGTCTAAAAATAAAAGTTACCTATTTACATAATTTGGACCTACTGATTCCAAATATGGAATCCATTTTTCTAAATTAGAAACACAGAAGTGGAAGAAATTAATTTAAAATTAATTCCCGCTGTCAAAACAAAAATCTTGTTTTTAAGAAATAATAACTATCAAAAGATTGACACTTGTTTATGTCCAATTTCAAAGTGAAATTAATTCCAATTTCCAACATTGGATTAAGTAATAAAAATATATTCTAATCACACTTTAAAACCAATTAAAAATATAATCTAACCATATAAATAAATTAGATTAAAAGGCACTTTTGAATTAAAATACGGTATTTTTCACTATTCATTAAAAAATGAACTTTATCGGAAAAATACCAAAAATTTACCCAAATTAAATTTTGATATCCTGAATCTAAATAAGAATTTTATTTTTTCAAATAGAACATATAAAAATGACCAAAACTATATTTAAATAGGGTTCACCATCAAAAGGAGGTAAATCGACCTTTTAAAGAATATTAGAGTATTTATGCTTAGATTCATTCACATTTTAAGGCTCTAAATTTTATTGGATAAATTTAAAAACATTTAACAAACATGTATAATCATATTTTAGTTAGTTATATTTATTCTTGCTGATACAATGTCTTGGCGTTAACTACCATTTAAAATGATAATATTATATTATTAGTGTGCAATGTAAGATTTCAAAGAAACCCGTTGTTGCATATTGGGTATGCTATCGAACATAGAATCCCCTTTAAAGTAAGATTAATATTTAATTAAAAAATATTAATAAACATTCAAATGTATTATTATTTATTTAATTGGGATGTTACAAGATCACTAAGAGGTATCTCGCATAATGGTTATTCAGAACCTCTCCTTTCTTTTGGGTTTGGTTTTTATTCTCAAGGATTATAATCATTTTATAGGTATTTAATGTAATGGTTTCTAACTTCTCAGCTGGTTTCTTTTCCAGTTTGGGAGTTGGGGTGTTTTAGAGGAGGCTTATAGAGGTTTGGTGGAGGTCAGGGTTATAGCAGAACTGCATCTAGAAATTCACGAAATGAAATTGTAATTCACATCATGAGATATTGTTTTATATCTTGTGAAGATAGAAATTTATGGTTTTGGTTCAGTACAAGAGTATGCTTCAAAAAAATACATGAAGTGAATGTGTAATTCATGACATGTATTACTTCGATCTGAGGAACCATGAATTTCATCATAAATTTTAGATATGGGAGATCCATGCCCTAAATCTGGTTCATGGATTGTAATGGGAGGTGTTGTGAAAACTCATGCTGTGAATATATAATTCATGAAGTGAAAATGGTGGTTTCTAAGTAGTTTATAAGTTTCATAATAACCTATTTTTATCTCATTTGGTCATTATTCTTCTTAGTTTTTAAGATAACCCTAGTATCCTTTAGAGGATCTTTCATCCCATTCCCTCCTATGTTGATCTATATATTCTGGAGGTTTTTTAGCAATCTGAGTTGATTTCTTCCCTTAATCCCCCTTATTTCCTTTAGTTCTACTTCTGGGGATTCACGGTGGTGATATTGTTTTGGTATGGGTTGTTTTGGGCTATGTTTTGATAATCCCTTAGTGTGATCTAGGTTGGTTATAGGTTTTAAAAGTGTTGTTGTGATTTCTAGGTTCTTTCTCATTTCTCCCTTTTATTCATAGTGAGTCAAAAAGCTTCTTTGAGTTAGGGGATCCTGTTTATCTCCCTTTTTAAGTTCACATATAGGTATTTCATGTTTTTTCTTTCCATTGGGTGGATATTAAGGGTAAACTTAATAAATATAATGAATTTTAAAATCTAAAATTGATGAGGATGGGAAGAAATTGCATGCTTTTACTACTTTAATGATATTATTTATGAGATTTTTTATACTTGTTTCCCATGCTGAAAATCACAGTTATTAGGATCCTTACTTATTATATAGAGGATATGTATGTATGACCCTTTTTTTCTTATTTATATCAACCTAAATGAAAATTATAAGAAGATATACATGGAAAATAATTAGTTTCCCATGGAAATATGGTTTGTGTGATAATACCCATTCTAAATAAAGAAGTGAAGTAATGTAATCCCTTGAAACTAATTTTTAGAAGTATAGTGTGATGTTATGTGTGGTTGTGATTGTTGTGTTACCTTATGTGATGTGGTATTTTGTAAAATGATGGTGGTGACTATCTATATTGTGAAATGTGTAGGGAAGCGATGTTATAGTTGGATGGCATGGGATGTGATGGGTAGTGGTGTTGTGGTAGTGATGTGAGGAGGTCATTTTGTACGGTGGTTGTGTTGTTCAGTGGTTGTTTTGTCCAGTGGTTTTGTTGTGTGGTGGTTGTGATGTGTGGTTTTTGAGATGGGTAGTTATTGCGGTGAGTTGATTTGGATGACGTAGTGTTGTGGCGATGGTTGATGTGATATGGTTGAGGTGTTGTGTGGTGTGGTTGTGTTAGTTTCTTGGTTATCCCTAGAATAATATGAAATTCTAAAATGGAATATCATGTGTTGGTAAATGAATAATATGGGTTGAAACTAATGTTTGGTAATTTGATTAATTAGTTTTAAAAATAAATGAATGGGTTTTTTAAATGTTAAATGAAGTGTCTTAATGAATGGGAGTCTGTGTAAACTCATTAAATCTAAAAAATGGTGAAATTTTTAATTGAAAGTGGGTTTGTGTGGCTTTATGCGGTTATTGTGTGGTGTGTTTCATTTATTGGTAGAAATGGTTGTGGCGGATGTTGTATGGTGAGGTGGCGATGTGGTGGAGTATGCTAGTGAAGTTTTTGGGGACCCATAGGTTGGGTGTTGTGTGATATCTAAATATAATGTATTTTATGTTACTTATATATGTTCCCCACCTAAGTTGGAAAATCTTACCAATGCCCAAATATTATGTGTTCCGGTTTTCCCCAACATCAGGGATAGTGGTGATATGGATGGTTGGTTACCCCCTCTTCCCCACTCTTCCTTTAGCAACATTGATGATAAAAGTTGGTTTTTGAGATAATCCATCATTTATATGGATGTAGTATGTGTTGGGGGCCATTCATGGTAGGAGGAGGGCACGATGTTGTTTTCCTTAACATTCATGATACCCTAATTATTTGGTTATGTGGATAGATGAGATGTGATGTGATGGCCCTGGTGTCTTCAAGTTAGATGTACTGTGATGGCCCAAGTGTCTTCAAGCAAGATGTGATGCGATGGTGACTGATTCTAGCACTGAATACTAGACCTTACAAGGGTGGGGTAGGTAGGGTTACATCCTGATCCACATCAGGGTTGGATGGTTGTGTGATTTGATATGTATGGAAGGGATAGGAGCACATGACATTTGACGTTGGGTCGTGATATTGGAAAATCATTGGGGGAGTGGAATTTAGAAAACTTTATATGTTTTTAATACTGTGTTACTATATTGGATACATGATTTGGTGAGTGATCTATAGTGAGGAAAGTATTGGTAAGTTGAATTGTTTAGGTGCTTGTTTATTCTATTATTTATTCACTAGCATATTAGCATGTTGTTTTCACATGTGCATTATAGACCTTGGGTATGATCCTACTGAGTGTACTTGTATAATCACCTTACTTATATAAAAAAAATTAGGTTTCTAAGAGGACTTTTGGGACTGATATGTACATTTTTAGTTAGGGTTTTGGAGCATCTGTTGGGTTACTGCTCTAGGACTTGTTTTTTGGTATTTGCTTGGAGACTTTTATTGTATATGTTAAAATTTTTCATGCATTGTTGGATGATTTTGGGTTTAATTTTATTTTTATATGCTGGATTTACTTGGTTTTTGTTTATCCTATCTCCTAATAATTTATAATTATCGATGGTAATGTCTTCCATATGTGATATTCTTACACTATCATTGTTTTTTGTCAACCTAGTGCCCACTGGAGGCAGGACTTAGGGGTCATCATCTATCATCCTTTATTGCCGGCCCAAGAGGGGTACCTTTTTATGGATGGGGTCATAACACATTATTTAAAACTCACATTCAAAATTTACTATATGTAGTCAAAATAATAAATAATATTGTTATTCTTGATGAAAAATAATAAACTAGTGAATATAATATTCAAAAACACTCATCTCATCCCCTTATAAATATTTCCCCTCATAAACTCTTCTCCTCACAACTTATAAGCCTTATATATTTTCCAATTTCTTCCCAGTTTTCTTCTCAAACCACTCTCCCATGTTCTAATGCTACTAGTATCCCCAAAATTTTAATTATAAGTTCCTTGAGGATTATTTCAAGGAGGAGGCATTTAAGAGGTAATAATATCTATTTACCTCTTTTAAATTCATTTCTTCTTCAACCTTCTCCTCGCTGCCCCTCATCCAAAATGAAATAATGACTCTAATATCATAAATATACTATAATGTTATTTTGTTAATGGTATATTCAAAATCTACCCTCCCTTATTTTGTTTCTTAAATTAAAAAATTGTTTACAATATGGTTGGTTCACCACCTCCATGAACTATGTACTTCATTTTTTCACTACCATATTCAAGGACTATTATAAAAATATTATTATGTTCAAATATGATTATAATAAATTTTTTATAACTTATTTTATGTTCTTTAATCTTTTAATAATTATTTAATTAAATAAAATTAATCTAGTTCGTGACAGTTGGTAAAACAACCTAAATGAACTGACTGTATAATATTAACATTTTTACTAAAAGAATCATCCCTATATCAGAACACATATGGTTATGCGGGACCATTTAAATTTATATAATTACATGAATACAATTTAATTTCACTTATGTATTATTAGTCCCATTTTAAAATAACATCAATAATTATTCGCAAGTGATCCAACCTTGGAACCATGAAACAAATACTCTCAATTCAACGAATTTAGTCTTCATATCTCAATGAAATGGTTATAAATGAACATTATAAAATTATAGTAAATCAAATATTGATAGATATTTTTTTAATTAATTATTTTATTTATTTTATTTTATTATTCAATGCATTAAACATAATTAAAAAATGATTATGGAACATAAGGCAATGGATCTCTCTGAATACCCCCTTTTCATTAGGTTATGACCTTTCTCTTTATCAATCTCTATTTCATTTTATATAATGGCTCTAAATTCTATATACATGTATCTGACATATATACATATCTTATTATTCCTTCCTTTGATAGGGTAATACATTCTTAAGTTTATTTCTCATATGCCTTCTTTAAAATAAAACCTGATTAAGGGGAACTTTTCTATCCATTTATCCTTTTATGCAATGCTCAATTAAATTATTTACTTCCAAATGAATGTTGTGTTTTATGACCTATAATTATTTAATTAGATATGAATTTACAAAATATTTAATTCCTTCTTCTCTTTGGAATCTTTAGGAAATCTCATTTGATTATGATATGAGGAAAGATTATGTAACCCATTTCTTTCAATGGGTAATTCTTGTGTTTATTCCTTGTGATTGATTTCCTTTTGTGTCACACATGAGCATGCATATGTTATGATATATGTTCCCAAATAGATCTCCAATTAATTGGGTAATTTTTTTTGTCTCGTGATATGGTATATATGGGATTAGGGAGTAAACCTAATCCATAATGGGACTCTATCAACCATGTTATGTTGTCTTGGAAGTTAGCCTTTACTTATTATTATTTTTGTTTTATGTTACTTCCACATTCCTATGATTTTGTGATCTTATGATACAGTGATATTTATGTTATTCTCCCTTGTGATTATTCATGAGCCTTCTCTTTTATGATATCATGTTATATCATTTGACTCACATGTTATGTGTCTTTATCATGTGTATTATGTTGCTATGATTTTTAGATCACCCCTTTATTTATGTATTTCCCTAAGTTATCCTATTTAGTTTTATGATATCATTGTTATATATGATATCATTATGGAGAATAAAATAAATATTCTCTATTTTAGTTTTTTTATGTGTCATGAACCCAATATTTCAAATACAATAGGACTCATGATATTTAGGTTGTATTTATTGGATATGTATATTAAGAATCATGTAAAAGTTTGTGTAAAATTCTTTGTTAACAATAATTTATTATTATATACTATTTATTTATTATATATATATTCCTTATGTTTACATGAAAATTGAATCAGTGTCATCTTATTTTAATAATTTTAGTGATCAAAGTTGATATTTTAATAATTAGTTAAATACTTAATATAACCTCTTACATGATAATAAAAGAATAATTATTTTCTTATTAACTTATAATATTATTATTATTTAAGTTCTCATAGTCATTTGTGATAAATATTTATAACATTGTTCATGTAAGTGGTTAAACCAACCCCAAACATAAACACACTATATCTCGATGGATAACTATAGTTAAGGAAATATATAATATTATTATAATAGAATAATAATGATATAATTTATATTTTTTATTTAGTGCATCATATTTGAAGTGTTTTGTATTAATAAATAAAATCAAGATTAAAAATGAGAAAAAACATTATTTTATGGAGGCGGTAGTCCTCACAAGGCACGATTAACCTTCTTTTGTTTTTATAAGTGGTTAAGAAGGAATAAATAATGGTTGTTAAATTAACATAATTACACTTAATTATACTAAATGTAAAAATTTTACTATTTTAAAATTTGTAGGGTAGGTTTGTAAGAGAAAGAAAAATAATAATAAATAATGATTAAGTAACACTCACTTTGGGATCTTGAACTTTCTATTGAAAGTATCCTTGGAAATGAAGGGATTGGGATTACTAATTTAAACCAAAGTCTTATTAACTTGAGATATGTTTCTAGGAAGAGAAAATGGAATATTTTAAGGAAGAAATTCTAAGGAATGTGTATATCATGAAGGGGTGGAAGTTTCCCCTTTTATAAATGAAGAAAAGGGAAATTTTGTGAACACCCATTATTTTTCAATAATGGAATGACATTATAAAGAGTCAATGTATCAAAAATGAGAAGTAATGGAGTGTGGGGTGATATTGGGTTGATAAATCCTTAACCAAATATTTTCACACATGTTTTAAACATATTGGGAGTCATTTTATATTATATTTTTATTTTTACCTTTTTATATTTTTACTTTGGTAACTAGTTTTTACCCAAGTGACTTATGTTTTAATAAAAATATAAAATAACACCTTTTACCAAATTTGGGTGTGATATGCCTAAATATCATCTCCATTTAATCTAAACTATGGGATCCCATCAAAAGTAAAGACATTGGTGGGTACTTACAACATGGATAAGGGAAAGATATTATATTATAGCTAGTCAAGGAACATCTGATTGATAGGAACCATAGATACCACCATAATTTTATTTAAATGGCTAAAATTATTAGAAAACTATAATATAGGCTTACAATAATAATCTCATAATCTATCCCTATACTTCTATGGTAAAAACATATAAATTATCTGAGGTTTATTTAGATACTCGTATGGGTAATTGTGATACTAAATATGTGTTGAATTATATATTACTAAATATATAATGATTATCAATCATTATAAATTTTTTAGTCACATTTCAACCTATAATACACCATATAAAATATTTTGGATTCCATATATTACACATCATGAAACTAACAACCCCTAAAGAATAAAAATATAAATATCAAGACATTAGGATACTTGAAAATGAGATTGTTGATTAAATGTAAAATTGGTTCACCAATATAGTAAATGGCCTTATTATACTAGAATAAATCACAGAAAAATCATTACTAATTGAAATTATTTAGAAATACTTTCCAAATAAATGGAACTCTGAGAAGGTGGTCACTGATGAAATCAAGAACTTTATAAAAAATTTCATGGATGAGATGATTATTTCTATACTGAAATATGAACTTAAGTTTAAGAAAATGAATGAAGATAATTACACTAATAAAAAGGGAGTTTCTTTTAAATATTATAATATAATATCTACTGAATCCTCTAAGGTTTTTGAAGTACATAAGATTGATAATAAACTTTCCCATATTACAAAATGAATAAAGGATATTTTCAAGAAAAAAAAAGGTTTCCAAAATATTCTAGAAAGTGATGAAATGAGGGAGGAAAATAAAAGGGAAAGGTAAATAGATTTATAGGCAGAACCGCATCTTGATTAGAGGCTTAAACATGGGGAAGATTAACATGGAGGAATATATGCATTCTTGGTACATCTTGGAGAAACATTATAAAGACATCTTGAGGGATGATCTTGGCTCTTAGGTAAACTCTATTCCTTGGATAATGTTTAGAGAGTTTGATTATAATAGGCTCAAATTGTTCTTCAACAAAAATTTCATATCTATTTGGGCTTAAACTATCTGGTTGTGGTGGTTCTCACTTCCCCTTAAAAGTGTTTGGAAATAAAAAAAATAGTATTATAGTGGTGGAGGGATGAAAATAAATGTAACACATCCAAGTCTAATTTTAATTATTTGATGTCACCTGTTATAGGTAAAAAAATAAATCCAAATAAAAACCAATTTTACCAAACTCAACAATAATATAAAATGAAAAAAAACAAGAGTAAAGAATGGCTATGTATTTTTCATAGAGATATAGCAGAGATAGTTCCTTGAGAGAATAATTTGAGAAAGAAAAAAATAATTTTAATAAACATCTAGAGAGTATGATGGTAGGACTATATCAGCTTAGTTATTCTGAATCTGAATATAAACATGACAAAAATTATAGTAGAGATTAATGAAATTTTTTACAAGATTCAAGAAGTAAAGAATATAACCTGCATGTATAAAAATAGAAAGGATAAATACAAAATAGTGGTGGAATAAAATAAAAAATTTGAACAAATGGATTGAAAGTATTAAGAGTAATGCCTTCATCAAAAAAAATTATTAATCTAGTTATATAAATAATCTCTAAACTAAGATTTACATATTGAAGGAATCCTTGTCTGAATTCACTATTGAAAGGGAGAACCAAGATAATATGTTGAATTTTCAAAGGAATATAAAGTGTATGAATAGTATTGGATACAATGGGTAATATCTAAAACTTTATAGAAACTTATTTTTGAAAGGTTCCATTAGAATGATTTCTATGTAAATTATTTCCCTTGTGGTATGAGAGAACATTTGGTCAACAAGTGTTCACTATGATATTCTAAATTTTGGGGACATAAAAAAGTTCTTATTTATAGATATAATTTATGTAAAATCTCATCTATTTCTTATGATAAATTTATATGGGTACCAAAAGGTTATATAACTAATCTAGTTGGACCAAAAGTTTCATAGATACCTCTTATCTTCTTATTTTTTGTATTTTTTAAATAAATCGAGTAAGGGAGTGAAACCAATACAATGATATCAAAAATGTATTTTTTTATAATTGCAGGAGATATGTCTTGGGAGTATCTAAAATTAAATATGGTACATGGACAATAGATGCTCAAGGAACACAACTGGAGAACAATAAAAATTCAAAATTCTCAACAAATGTGATAGAGGCCATGTAAATTTTCAAAAAAAAAATTGAAAGTCAACATTAAAGGATTTTTAGAGGTAGGATTTTCTAATTCAATAACAACAAAAAAGGTATTATATATTGATGTTTTACAACATAGCTTTATTAGAATCACTCAATTTTTTTATTATGGATTGCTTGTTAAATGTAAGAAAGATGAGTGCCTTATGGATCCTCTCTACTCTCACAATGGTGATGCTCTAGGGTGGTGATGGATGTTTCACCTACCCCTACCCCTTGACAAGGAGGAGAGATGAACCTTTACTATTTCACTAACCTCATATCTCTTTCATCTTTTCCCCTCATATCCTTTATCCCAAAATTCTCTCCACTTCATTTGGTGGGTATGAAGGTTCTGCTATTGCTCTAGGAATTTGACAAGGTGTCGACACTCAATAATATTTCCTTGGTTTCCTATTTTGGATATAGATTCTTTATGGTATATATCTTCAACAAATTGATAAATGGTACTTGGTAATTAAAGTAGCATGATACAATTTGGTTGTTAGAGTGTATTCATATTCTTGTTCTCATTATGGTTGAAGATGAACTTTTTTTACCTGGTCCAAAGGACAATGTCTTATTGATGGAATCTATTTATCACTATTCATATGGGCCTATAGATTTAAAATTAAATTGGATCCCATTTCCTTAGTGATTTGGGTAATCTTACCTGGTGTGTTCCTTCCTTTTCAAAACCCTATGGATAGTAGGTTGAAGGTGTTGGGTCACCCTATAGATCCCATTATTTTTGTTGAAGTAGAAATTTCTAATCCCCCGATTGAATTTATGTGGATAGAGGATGGAAAGAATTTTTGGTGTACTCATATTATATACTTCGAGTATTGGTGTGAATACTACTCTTCCTATAACTAACTAGGACACTTGCACCAAGTGTTCTATCAAGGTCTTATAAAGAAGGATTCATTGATTGGAGATGGCTTGAACTCTAGTCATGTGATTAAGGGGGTCAGTAGGGATCCCAATAATCCTCCTCTAAATAAGAATTCTATGGATGGTGAGGTTGGATCTATTTGGTTAGTTGGTGTGTTGGATTTTACATGAGATGTAAGGAATAATCCATTAAATAAACAATCCCCTCCCCTGTCAATTGCAACTAATTCCACGATATTAGGGAATTATCTATTTCTAATGGATTATGAGGTTATCCCCTTGAGTATACCCCCAATCCTAGATACAGGTATCATATAATTGACCCCTCCAGATGTGATTTTTCCTATACTAACCCCTCATGATCTGAGTGTTTGTGAAGATCCTCCATCTTAAGGAAACAAATTCCAAAATGGGATCCACATAATCTGAGTTTTTGTAAATATTATATAGTGTTGATGTAGATGTGTAGGATATTAGTGTATAATTATAGATTTATAAAAGGTTAGAGATCTTAGGGGAATATTTCATGGGTACTGATGATACTAAGGGATGGGAAGTACCAAAGTCAAAGTAGAATAAGAAGTAAACCAGTGTTAAGGTTTCATAGGCTGAGAAATCATAGTAGTGTCATGCAGTGGGATACACTAAATCTATTGATGATACTCAAGGGTTAGATGATACTATATAGTACTTATATGATTGTGAATCATATGATCACATTTAAAATCTCTTTTATGTAGGTGCGTAGTAATGACTAATCCAACCTACCCAAACTGATTCTCCCTATATCAATGAGGAAAGTCCAAGGATCAAAGACACATGCTAAATATCCCTACAAAGGGGGTGGGTCTACTAAAGGAGGTAATAGGAAATCTCCAACCTTTTCTTGAAGTTGAACTAGGAAGGGATGATGAATACACAATGGATATAGAGGGACCTTACAAGTCTCTTACTGGTCCCAAAGCATCTAAACCTAGTCTCTATAAGGATCAGTTCACATAGGAATATTGAAGTGATCCATCAACTACTTTGGATTTTTTACTACACTCTATAGAAGAGGTGTTGGAAGAGGCGCAATCTATCATTGATTTAATAGAGAATTTTAATAGAATGTATGGAAAAGAGTTATTATTTGACACAAATAAGGAACAAAATTCAGGAATCGACAAAAAATATTGCACTTTGAAGCATAAATTTAATGAAGGGAAGATTCTATTAGAAGAGTTTATCAAGACCTAGGACAAGATGGCCTATTTATTTAAGGGCCTCATAAGACATTATTCATGGAAGAAGGAAATTTCCATTAAATAGAGTTTACATAGGCTGCATGGATCAAATAATTTAAAAAAAATCTATAATTTTCTAGTGAAGTCCTATGTGTCTTAATATTTTGTGCTAGTTTAGTGATTTTGTGAGGGTTCCCACTAAACCCATAAAAGTGGTTTTTTAAGAAAATAAAAAAATAAATTGGAAGGAAGGAATGAGTGTCCTATTTTTAATAAATATATCCTTATATTGATTAATTTTATAAAGGATGATATTTATAATATCAATTTATATGTTATTAAGAAATTTGAAATGTCTAAATGATTTATATAATAATTATTCTCTTTGGTATGCAATATTTGGTCACTTTAATTCAATATTACTATCTACGAATTTATAATAATAAGAATTCCTTACCACTAATTGAGTTAAAAGTGGACATAAATATATTTTTTAAACTTTGTATTGGAGGAAAACAATATAAGGAGTTTTAAAATTTGAAAAATGAAGTTAGTATAAAAATACTCTTACAGTTTTTTCATCTACATCTGTTTGGATTAACTGAAGTAACCAATTCGGGTGGAAAAATATATACTTTCGTTATAGTTGATGGATACTCATGATTCACATGGGTTTACTTGTATCATAATAATGAAACCTTTTTAACATTTTTTATCCACTGTAATTTGGTTCAAAATGATAGAGTATTTATGATTGGATATGAAATAAGTGATAATAGAAGAGAATTTTAGAATCATGAGTTAGAAAGATTTTATAATGAATATGGTTATATGTATAATTTTTTTCTTCCCAACCCCTACAAAAATATAAAATGATAGAAAGGATAAATATAAATATATAAAGAGAAAAAAAAATCTATACTTAATTGGTATAATATTTCAAACTATTTTGGGGCAGAAGCATTTAATACCACAGTTACTATACCTGGACCAGACCTACAGTCCACCTTGGTCCCACTGGTCTGGTTCAGAATAAATTTTCGGACTATTTAAATTGTTAGGATTATCAAACCTATGATTTTTTGTCAAACACAGTGAACCAATCTCATAATAGAGACCCAAATACAACCTACGAATGTCTAACCCACTAGATGAAATCCAACTGAAACCCACAAAAATATTGCGGTATGAGAGAATTGAACCCTAACCGCGGGGATAGGAAGTCTATTCATAGACCACTAGTTCATGCCTACACCTAATATTATTTATATGAAATATATATATATATATATATATAATTTTCTAAGCATAAATATTAGTATTGAAATTGATATTTCTAGTTAAAATCGGTTTAGCATTCAAACCGATTGAAGCACCGGTTTAACTAATAACTAGTGAACCACCTTTCTTTCCAGCTTAATTACTAGTTCAGTTATAATAACTATGTTTAATATTGTATGTTATGTAATAAAAATTATTCTACTTGGGAATATTCTGAATAAGTCACCTTATGAGTTATAGAAAGTAATAAAACTTAAGTTTGGATATTCTAGAGTATTTCATTTTAAAGTTTTTATCCTAAACATTAAGGACATTCTGGATAAATTCAAAGCTAAAATTAAAAAAAGAAAGTTTTGTGTTATTCTATAAATAGTAAGGATTATATAATGTATAACAAGAGAAATATGGTTCTTGAAAAATAAAATTTGTTAACAAAAATTTTATCATATATTTTATTGAACAAGATGTTGGGGAGTTAAAATTGAATAATTATCATCCCATTGTGAGAGTTGATAATAAACAGTTCTCTCAAAGTAAGGATGATACTAATAAATTTTATCCTATAGCCTATAAAACTCTTAAGGGTCTCTAAATCGATATATTAATTAAATAAATGGGCTCTGAAGCTTATACAAGGAATGTAGTAAGAAACATGTGTGAGTATATTACTTTTATATCACAAAGAGTTCCAAAGAATATAATGGAAGTGTTATACGATCACAGTTTGATCATATCCATGCAAAAAGATCAAAAATAGTTCAGCTAGGCATGAGTGGTACCCTCTTTGTAGTAGAGTGGTTTGGAAGTCCTTAGACTTGTGTAAAATTTGTGAAGGAATATCTCCTTCTACCCATGCACCCAGAAGTTGGAACTGGTGCATGTGTCTTGTATTTGAAGGATAGAATAGGTGGACCTTTTCTTCTTGGTTGAGAGGAAATATGTGGTCAATATGTTTTTAGATAATAGAATCCATCTATTCTGCATTGCATCTCGAGTTATGACAATAGGAGATAGAGAAATTTTGTGGAGAATCATCAATGGTCCCTTTCACTGGATTGTAAAATTTGATGCCCATATAGTCGGGATGATGAAATTTTAGATTCAAATGCTTTACCTGAGCATGCATGCTAGTTTGAGGAGTGTGTTATGCCTTTCATTAATAGAGTCGGTATCCCCTTGAGACCCAAGGTTGAGATCCTCTATTCCATTTTCCCTATGTTGGGTCAATTATCTCATTACCTTTATATAAGAATGTGATCCCCTCATACAATATAGTGTAGATAGGGTTAGGTATCCCCCTATCTCCCAAAGAGGGGTCCTATATTTTTTAATCGAATCTAATCAGTATTCCCCTATTGGATAGGGTTGGGCCCTCCAATCAGGGGCTATGGTGTTCTCAGAACCCCCTCCTTAGAGGTGTAGGTTGTTCCTTAATAAGTTATGATGAAACTATTCATGGTGTATATCTCCCCTTAGAATGGATTAGGATCCCTTGCATGAGTGAAAAGTTTATTTAGTGTTGGAAATGGTTGATCAGAAAATACTCTTAGGTGTTTGGGGTAAGTACATCCTCGGATGGGTTACATGTACCAATGAGGCATGGATTTGCCACAATAGTTTTATATTTTATGGATTGATGATGAAAATGGTTGACCATTGTGGATGGTTTGAATATACAGAGGCTCGTAGAGCACAAGGTACTTCAGTTATACCCCTATGAGTCCACTTATTATAGAGAAGTGGGTTTGGGTAGTTATGACTCTTCTAATAGTTATTCACCATTAACCCTTGAGAGAATATGGGATTATTAGTTCCCATATCATACCGGTTCTCATAGGTATGATTTTCCTTTAGGTGGTCTAATTCATGGACTTCTATTCAACATACTGAGATCATTAGGTGTTTTTCTCTATATACCTTATTGAGCTCAGTGTGGTGTTAGGCCTCGTTTAAGGAATGATGGTGTGATGGTACTCATACTTACTTGTCTTGTGAGTCAACAGTGGTTTTGGTAAGGGTAGTTTAGTTAATAGTCATGCATACCATCTTTGGTTGGGGATCTCATCAAATTCCCTATGGTGTGGTGATAGTGTTGTGAGGTGTTTCCCTTTTTCGAACCAATCGAGTTGGTCTTCTATTTTGAACATTGAATAGGTAGGTGACTTCCCCTGATACATGAGACCTATTTAGAGTGTCTATGTGGTGTGGTTTAGTGATTCTCTAGACTCATATATGGTCTTCCTACTAGATAGGGTGGCTTATGAGTTTGGGAGTTTTGTGAGGGATCATTCCAGGTTGAGTTTCCCTCAGGTTTCGTTGGGTGGTCATACGGTTCATCCCTATTACCATTTTATTTTTAGGGAATACTACTATGTAATTTTATACTCACCCCTATGAAAACCTCAAGACCATACATGTTTCATCTATAAAGATGAAATATAGATTGGTGTCCTTTCATACCAGGTAACGTGGAGTTACAACTGGATAGAATCGGTGAGTATTAGGATCTTGCAAGGTTTGGATTGAAGATTGAATGTCATGATGTATTTATTCTCACAACCACTTTAGAGATACACTTGAATGTTTTACTATTCAACTAGACCTTTATATCATGTTTTGTTGTAGTTATCTTTTTTGTTTTGCAGCTTTTATGATTGCAGGATGTTTAGGCTAAGGCCTCCCATTATTTTTTATGCCTTCTTGGTGTTAGTCTCCAACCCCTTGACTATTATAGGTGGTATTGGGATGTTCCAATAAACTAATCGTAGGTCCATGTGTGGCCTCAGTGGTTTGTTTCATGATATATTGGTATCATATTGGTCTTTACTAGGGATGAAGTTGGAGATAGGTGTAGTGTGAGTTTGGTTTAGGACATATGGGGCGACATTGCTTGAGGTGCTTAGGATTAGTTGTGAGACCAAAGACCCCAAATAGGGTGAAGTAGTTGAAACATTCCTATATAAGGACTCTAATAATATGGGTGACTAACTTGAGTGCCTATAGCATTGATTGTAGGGTACAGTTCAGTAGGTCCATGCATCATACAATGGTATATGCATTTATTGATTTTGTGGCATGATGTTCTATTGAGATGTTGGTGTTGTATGATTAAACTCATAATTTCACATATATAATCCTATAATTAAATGTTTTAATCCCAAAAATTTCATATTTTAAGGGTAATCTTCACAATTTTGGGTTTTATTAATATTTTGAGCTTAATTGTGAAAATTTCCTACTTTTAGATTTTAATTGTTTTAATTTTTTTAGTATTTCGACCATAACCTTTTCCAAACTAATTGAAATTGTAAAATTATTTTTTTAGGATTCCATTATTTATGCGATTAATTTCATTCAACTAGACCCAAATTTCAATCCAATATTTTGAGCCCCAAAACTAGCTCACAATCCATGCCTCAAAATCTATGCACAGATCTATTGAATTTTTATTATTGGCCCATATCTCAGACATGATCATCCCAAAAACTCTCAAATTTAACATGTAGATATAAAACATATTAAAGAAAAAAAATTATGACTGATTCCACATTATATTCGGTCGTATTCAATGCTATAAATGAATTAGAAACTGAAGCTTTGGAATTCCAATAGTCTCCAATCCAAAAAATATTTTCGGAGTAAATATATCAAAACTTTGGATATACTTGTCCAATAAAGCTCAAATTTCATGAGTGGAGATAGGAGAAATATCTAAAAAACTTCAATGAAGAACAATTTCATAGATTAGACTATTTATTAGTCCAAAAAAATCAAACTTTTGGAGGAAATTTTTGGATAGAAATATATCAACAATTTTTCTATAAATTTGCACCTTCTAACCATTTCAAAGGATTAGCAACTTAGGTTGTCCATTTGTTGTAGAATTAGGGATTATGATTCTTTAATTTTTTTACTAATTTAATATATTTTAATTAATTTTTCTCTCTTCTTCTTCCTCTATTTTCTTTTCATTTTTCACTTTTTTGATTCTCCCACCACTACTACAAAACAAGCCTTTAACAGCACTGTTATTTATCAGTGCTAGAAGAAAACGCTAATAAATGGCATATTTATCAACACTAAAGAAATCACTGATAAATATAACCTTTTATCAGTGCTTTTATTTTAGTGCTGATAAAGGAAACATTTATCAGTGCTTAATTTTTAGCACTGATAAAGTGTATATCCTTTATCAGTGCTTTATTTTTAGCACTGATAAAGGGTATCCTTTATCAGCGCTTTTTTTAGTGCTGATAAAGGGTACACTTTATCAATGTTTTATGTTTAGCACTGATAAATATTTCTTTCATCAACGCATTTTTAGCACTAATAAAATGAAATAATTAAATAAATTAAATATAAAAATGTGTTTATTAAAAAAAATATTACAAATTTTATTAATTAAATAGTTATTGATAAAAACGAATTGATTGATTATACATTATTAAATATTAAACATTTTATTAATTCGGTAATTATTATAATTAATTTTATTAAATTGTATATATTAAATATATATATATATATATATTAATGTATATAAATATGATTTATATATTACAAAATATGTATGCGCTTTACATTAAATTTTCATATATTTATTGAATAATTGTATATAATTAAAAATTAATGTGAATTAAAAATATTGACTAATTTCATACTACTCGACATATAATTGAATGTCGTTTGATTTTTCAATTTAAGATAGATCAAATGTGTGTTATATGGATTTCACATATACTTAATTAATGCATTTTTATATACAATATGTACACACATAGAGAACTTATCCATTTTTTCAAAATTGTTAAAGTGTACCTATATTCTTAATTTATTCAATTTCATTCATTTTGTACATATATTCATTCACTCAATATTATATATTTATTAATAATGTTAAAAAAATATTTGTAATAAAATATTTATAAATGTAAATTCACTATATTTGTACAATTATATATTTATAATTATAAATAAATAAATATTTTCTGAAAAGTATTTATATAATTATAAATAATTATTATTAAATTCATAATAAATTTACTTAAATAATGAATATATTTACTATATTTATATTTATATTTATTTATTAAATATATACGTGTATAATTATATAAATATATATATGTATAATTATATAAATATATATAATGATATAAATAATATTTTTTAAAAATATTTCTATAATTATAAATAAATATATATAAAATTATAATGAATATATTTAAAAAGGAAAATATTTATTATATTTATATTTATATTTATTTGTTAAGTATTTATAAATATTTATAATTTTTTATTTATAATTATAATTATAAATCCTTTAACAGCGCCCTAGTAATAAGCGTTGATAAAAGAATCTTTATCAACACTTTTTTCACACTGATAAAGATGAGGATTTATCAGTGCTTATTGGTAAGTGCTAATAAAAGTGTCATGATCTATTTAAAAAACCCTAACCATTTTTGAACCTGTCGTGATATAGAAGCTTTCCGCAAAAGCCACCCACTATTGGTGAATCGAAGGTTGAATCAAACCACTCGATTGCCTCCGAACATCTCATCTAACATCCGAAGAGGGTCTCAGATTTTCTTAAACCTAGCGAGGCAGGCCTTCCGATTTTCTTTGTGTATTTTTTTTCATTTTTTATTTCTTTTTCTACAATTTTTTTATGATCCATTGTTTATGATTTTTTGTGATCCATTGTTTAGGGAATGATTTGTGGTTCGTTGTTTGCATTGAATACCGATGTATGATCTGTTGTTTATATCTGACACTGAACCTTGGATTTATTCATTATTGTTTTACTACTATGTTTTATATCTTCTTACTAAATAATTTTTTCATATATGTATATAAATTTGTAGAAATTTTCATGTATATTATTGTTTATTGACTAATAATTTAAGGCACATTGGTGGTTCCCTAATGATTATATATATGCTAACACCTTTCATGGACACCTTAGTGGATATGCATCTTCAGATTCTATTTTTCAAGAACCAAGTCATTGGAGTGATGTATTTTCTTTTATTGGTTATATGTATCATAGGATCTAGTTCCTCTTATAATTCACTATTTTCCTTAGTTTTCTTATAGAGAAGATTCAAAGGGGATATCCCCAGTTAAGCACATGAGGTTTTATCATAATAATCCTTCACTTTTTGAATCATTATGGCGCCTTTAGTTCACGTTATGTTTGAATATCAAGTTTTTATCTATTTAATATTTATTATAGACTATAATTGAGTGAGTTTTTATATTGGTGTGACATTTATGTGTGTCTATATAGTTATTTCATCATTTATTTCTATATTTTTTTGTCTAACAGGTATGCCTATATCGGGTAATGATGATTTTGGGTCTTCATGTCCATTGACCCCAAGGGTCATGCTAGAATTTTGTTCGACCTCTGGTACTAATTGTTTCTATTCTGAGGGGGAAACCTCCCATTTATGGTTTTTTACACCCAAAGTTTAAACCATCCTTTAGTGACTTTGAAGTGTGTTAGAGGTCTTAAGATGATCTGACCTGGTGTTTTTTGGGTAATTCAGGCTAGGGTCATTACATTATCCATCTTCCAGTTTACACCTATAAAGTTTAGTGATAATATAATTTATTATATGAATTTATCTCCCTCTATTTATTCAAATTCCAACATACCTTATTATTGGATTTGGAATATATAGGCTCTCAGATATTCTAGTGAAAATTATCCATATTTCCCTTATTATAATTATCTATAACTTTCACTTTTTATAATGAATATCTTATGTGTATTTATTTATATATTGTATAAAAAAATCTTGTATGAACCCAATAGGATGGATATGAACCTAAAATGGATGCATGTTAATCATTTAATGAATGAATATGACGATGGAGTTAAAGATTTCATCAATTTTGCAGGAGAGCATACAGACAACCCTTCTAAAATCCTCTGTTCGTGTTTACATTGTTTTTATTCAAGAAAAAATAGTCCAAAAGAGTTAGAAGAACATTTTATTTTTCATGTAATTGATCAAATCTATAAATGTTGGACTAAAAATAGGGAAAACTAAATTTGGTCGTTGATTGGGATGACACTATGGTTTATAAATAATTTGATATGAATACCTTTGTAAAAGATGATGGAGATCGCATGGAAGAAATGAAAATGGAAATTGAAGATAAACTTTATGATTTTCCAAAGTTATTTGAGGAGTTAAATAGATGTTCCAAGAAACCATTGTATACTGGTTGTACTAAATACACAACATTGTCAGCAATATTGAAGTTATATAATTTCAAAGCTGGCAATGGATGGAGTGGAACTATCTTTACAGAACTACTTGGTATTATGAAAGATATGTTACCAGAAGAAAATAAACTATCATGCTGAACATATGACACTAAATGAATCTTACATTCAATGGGAATGATCTATAAAAAATACATGCTTGTCAAAATTATTTCATATTGTCTCACAAGGACCATGAATCAATTATCAAATTCCCTAAGTGTTGCGTAGATCAATACAAGAAAAATGAATCAAGTCCTTTGAAATCTGTATGGTACTTTCCAATAATTTCACAGTTTATAAGACTATATAGATGTCAGGAAACTACAAGAAAATTAACATGGCATGCAGATATAAG
This sequence comes from Viscum album, assembly GCA_963277665.1. Taxonomy (NCBI): domain Eukaryota; kingdom Viridiplantae; phylum Streptophyta; class Magnoliopsida; order Santalales; family Viscaceae; genus Viscum; species Viscum album. The sequence goes on along the minus strand of OY728119.1, from coordinate 178,418,774 downwards.
AATTAAAGATGGGAACTTGCGTCATCCATAAGATTCTCCTCAGTGGAAGAAAATTGATTATGAGTTTCTAGAATTTGGAGATGATCTAAGAAACTTTCATCTTGCATTATATATGGATGGAATAAATCCTTTTGGTGTATAGAGTAGTACTTATAGTACATGGCATGTCGTTTTGGTAAATTATAACTTTCCTTCATGTTTATTCATGAAGTGAAAATAAATTATGTTGTCTCTGCTTATATCTAGACCAAAGCAACCTGGTAATGATATTGATGTCTATTTAGCTCCATTGATCAAAGATCTGAAATTGATGTGGGATACATGTGTTACAATGTATGATGCTCATAGAATTGAAGAATTCACATTGAGTGTCATGTTGTACGGAATGATAAATGAATTCCCCACTTGTTTAAATTTATCAGGATATTGAATTAAAGGCGTGTTGGGGTGTCCCATTTGTGAAAAATGAATATACTCAGTTCGGTTGAAACATTATTCAAAGACTGTGTTTTTAGGACATTGAAAATTTTTACCTCGATGACATAAATATCGATCCTAGATGATAACATTTGATGGGAATATCAAACAAGGTACAAAACCTTCTCCAGTAACAGGTGGTCAACTGTACAAAAAAGTAAAAAATATTGACATTGTTTTCGGTAAACCATTTTCAAAAAACCTTACAAAATTAGGTTGGAAAAAGAGATCAATTTTCTTTGAATTACTGTATTGGAATTGTTTGTATGTCAGAAATTTTCTTGATGTCATGCATGTAGAAATAAAAATTGATAGTGTTATTGGAATGTTACTAAATTTTCTTAGAAAAAATGAAGGATGGCATTAAGTCTAGGTTGGACTTGATTAAAATGGGGATAAGGGAAGAGTTGGCACCAGTGAAGGGTAAAAGGAGTACTTTTCTTCCTCCAATAGATTACACTCTATCCAGAAAGGAAAATTTACAATTTTACCTTTTCCTTATGAGTGTAAAATTTCCACATGGGTATTCATCAAATATCAAGAATGTCATGTCAATGACTAGTTTGAAGTTACAAGGACTAAAATAAAATGACTGTCATGTTTTGATGCAAGATTTAATGCATGATGCTTTCTATTTAATTATGCCTCAAAATGTATGACATACATTAACAAAACTCTTCTTCTTTTTCAAATCCATATACAGTAAAGTTGTAGACCCATATAAGTTTCCCATCATGAATAAGAAGATTCTAGTCATATTATGTGAATTATAAATGTTATTACCACCATCATTATTTGATATAATGGTCCACCCGATGGTTCACTTGATCATAGAGGTTCAACTATGTGGTCTTTTCTATTACATATGTATGTACACCAGTGAACGGTATATGAATATTTTGAAAGGGTATATCAATAATCAAAGTCATTCAGAAGTTTTTATTGTATAATGATATATTGTTGAAGAAGCTATTGAATTTTGTACTGATTATATATCATATGTTGAAAGAATTAGTATCCCAAAGTCTCATCACAGTGAATGCCTTATGGACGAAGGGATTTTCAGAAGAGATGTTATAATTACCTTGACAGAGCAGGAGCAAGCACATATTTACATATTACATAATAGTGAAGATGTTGATCCAAACATTGAATCCCACAAAGAAATTCTTCTAGATTTGAATCCATCATTTTCTGAAAGATGGATAGAAGATACACATAATCAACAGTTTATAGGATAGTACAGAGATCAAATTTATAAAAATTTATCTGAAAATCCGAATTCAATTTTAAAATGACTTCAATGGATAGCCAAAGCACTGAATTCAAATGTTATATCTTATATTGGGTTTCTTATCAATGGTTATGTGTTCTATAAAAAATAAAATGGTGAATTCAGTGTGATGAAAAACAGTGGTGTTATGCTTGTGGCTGAAGAAATGCACATATTTGGTTCCAAGGATAGAAATCCAATTTATGAAAATATGTTATATTTTGGCATTATCAAACAAATATACAAGTTGAATTATACAATATTTCAAGTGCCAGTTTTTGTTGCAAATGGGTTGAAAATATCAATGGAATAAAAGTTGATAAAATGGGATTTGTAAAGGTCAATTTTAGTGTATAAGGGGAAAAATATGATCCATTAATAATGGAATCACAAGCAGTGAAAGTATTTTATGTCTCTGATCTAACAAACCAGAATTGGTCGATTGTCCTACTGGAGACAAAAACAAATGTTGAGTCAGATGAAAATTCAATTGAGGACAACCCTTTCATTGGGAAATCACAATCAGTTCATGTCAGTCCCAATGTAGACAATGTCTTATATGTTAGAGGGGACCACAAAGTAGGGATTTGGATTCTCTAAAGAGGAACCAATTCCTTAAAACCTTTAAAAATAAAGAGAGTTCAATGGGAAGGTAAAAGTTTTTTTTTAATATTTTATGTTTTTAATCATAATATTATATGTTATATACTACATTAATATAATATAAATTAAATGTTCTACTACTCAAACACACAATGTCTTCTACACATGATGATGTTATCGATCCCATGTAAGAACAAACTATAATGAAGGAAACCCTTTGGATAGATGCAAAGGTAATGTTATGATATATTTTCTCTATTTTACCAAAAAATTATATAATGAAACGTTGATTTAATTTTTATTATTCCCTTAAAATATTTTCACCCCTGAAGTGGTGTATTTATCACTTTCTTTCAAGTTACCTCTACTACTTTTGTAGGAAGAGAAAAAATGCTACCTCTGCTCAATTACAGAGGTAATCTTGATGTTTTCAAATAAAAAATATTGTCCATAGAATTAATGTATTTTTTTATATGTATATTTAATTTATTTATTTTTAGTATTACTCACATAATAATTGTTTTCTAATACAGGTGGATTCTTTTACTCTAGTTTGGGGGCTCTGTCCATATTTCATCCCTTTTTTTACCAAAACTTCCACATACTTCTTCTCTCACAAAACCTTTCACTCCAATAGAGTTGACATTTATCAATTTATTTCATATTCCCTCCAATAATCAACCATAGAGTTAATCTTGATATTTTCATAGTAAAATCATAGTCCATAAAATTAATGTATTATTTCATATTTATGTTTAATTTATTTCTTTTTATTATTACTCATAATAATTGTTTTCTTATACAGGTGGATTATTTTTTTCAAGTTGATGTGGTTTGTTTGAAACTACTCATGCAATGTTGGTAGTTCAATAAACAAATGTCAATGGAAATTATGGTAAAATTGATAGTTATGATTTTTTTGAATGTATATAACAATTTTTATTTATGAAATTTTATAAACCAATGTTTGAAATATCTATAATATAGTTTTTTCTAGTATTTTTGTTATAAATTTCATTTCATTTAAATTCTGTATTGGGACTTTTTTTGTTGATTTTTGATGTTTTTATGGTGTGTTTCTGGTGCTGTAGTTTGCTGTTATAGCACACTATAGTGGTTTTGTAGTGTGTTGTAACAGTATACTATAGTATGGACTTTTATCAGCACTTTTAAAAGCACTAATAAATAGTACCTTTATCAGTGATTTTAAAAGCACTAATAAATGGGTCTTTTATCATACCTTTTAAAAGAACTGATAAAGGTCATATTTATCATCACTTTTTAGCACTGATAAATGACCCCTTTATCAGTGATTTTTTAGTGCTGATAAAATTCATGTGCTTTTAACATCACTAATGTTGTCAGCGCTTTTCTCGTGCTGATAAAGGTCATTTCTAGCACTGTTAAAGGCCAGTTTTGTAGTAGTGCACCTTGATCCTTCTAATCTACGTGAAGATGGATAACTGACCCCATTATTATTCGAGGGGGGAGTGGTGGTGCTTGATTTAATTATTATTAAATGTTTTTAATTATTCTATTCTAATAATTAATTAATGGTGAAAAATTTTGGGAGTAGGGTTTACCCCTCTTTCACTACTATTTTATTCTTCTTCCCATTCTTTTTTCCCTCTTTATCGCCATAATGCTACATACGGGATAGAGTAGCGTTGTGGTGATGATGTGAGGTAGTTTAATCCTACATGAAATGGTTTATGGTGGGATAATAACATTTAAATAGGAAGTTGTTGAGTGATATTATTGATCTCAACATTAGATGGAATTGTGATAATATTTCTTAAAGTACAATGATAAAATTACCACGATCTCCTAAAAACAACAGCATTTATTCACTAACTTCTTTGTGTTTATTTTTTTCTTTGTGTTTTATCATATTCATTGTGTTTGGTTTTTATATCTATATATTTTATGAATTTCAAACCCCCCCACCATTATATTAGTATATTATTAGTAATATATTAGTTAGTTTTTAAATAGAAATATTAGAAAAAAATAGTGTGTGTGAGGGGCCTCATTGAGAGACTGGCCCTAGGGTGTGTGCTATATTGAATTATTAGGTAATAAAAAAAGTGTGTAAGGGATTCATGAAAAATATATCTCATCAATTTGGTTAAGGGATCCTGCTTGGAATCTAAGAAACCCAGGTTCAAAACCGAGTGGAGGTGAATTTATGGGTATTGTAGTAGTACTGTAGTAGTCATTGTAATAGTTATTGTTCGGTACTGTGGTAGACGGAACTATTCACCCGATTTGGGCCTTTGGGCCACTGGTTTGGGCATACGGGTCTAAAGGGCCTTCGGGTCATCAAATGCCTTCGGACCACAGGGCCTTCGGGCCACATAGACCATGGAGTAGCCCAGTTCACACAGAATAGGCCCTAGAAGAGGATCAAAGCAACAAGAGTAGCAGTCACCAGAAGCAGAGCTAACTGGATTGGAAGAATGAGAGGGTATGGCAGCCGCCATCGAGACCAGCCACCATGCAGCTTTGTACGGGGCAATTCTATCCGATTAGCAATGCAAGGTGGGGAACTAGTTGATCAATGACGCAGAATCTTGGGAGGGGCAGTTCAAGTGGGCTGGGCCTACGGGTCATGTATTGGGCATGGTATGCCTCTAGGCCTTCGGGTCATGTATTACGGGTTAGTCGGGCCTTGTTCCTTGGACCTACGGGTCATGTACGAGTTCCCCTTCAACCCTTAAAAGAGGTTTTATCCATAATAAAATAAAAATAAGGCCTTTGGGCCATTCGGGCACACTGTTTTTCAAAAAGAAAAAAATCCTAAATTTCAAAACCTAAAAAAAATACAACTACATTGCACATCTTTGTTTTCTTATGTCAAAGATATAGTTTCGATGTGATTTTTCATATTATTATCATGTTAAAAATATTGGTGAATTTATTAAAAAAGTACAATTTAAGATTCAATTGGAGGATAATTATATAATGATTGAAGATTTTAGGAATCAAATAGAAATTATTTCCCCTTCCTTAAAATAATTGGCAGCTCAAAAGGAGGCTCATAAAAAAGAGGAATCAAATCTTGTTTTCACAACATTTTCAATTGAAGAACCATTTGTGGAAGACATTATGAAGGAACTAGACTGAATCCTATCCATACCATTTTTAGAGGATGTTAAAAAAGAATACTTTCCAACTGATTTACATGAGGTAGATCAAGATGAATTGGATGAATACTTGTCAGATTGTTAGAAGATGAAAAGGTATGTGATTCTCCCATATTTGATAATGAAAAATCAGTACCTCTATATCTATATCTTTCTTTGTAAGAAGATGAATAATATTCCCCTATTGAGACTGAGTTACCAGTTTCCTTTTCTGAATAAATCACATTCCAATCTAACTTACTTGAAATGGAATATTTTTGTATTTACTCTTCATGTTTTAATCTTATTAATGATGAATTGTTTTATAAATTTTCCTTTTCAAATTTTTTTGAAACAACACAAATAGAGAAGGCCCTGTAAATTTATGTTAAGGAAAAAGATATTCAAATGGTGATCAAATAATAATAATAGTTATAGGAGAATGTTGTGATGTTACTAACTCCTTTACATAAATGTTCATATTTCATGGAGGAGTACATCGTGATAGTTGACATGGATCACCCCTAAATTGTTTTCCCTCCCCTTATTATTCTTAAATTATATCTTTATTATCTTCTTGGTGTTGGGACATTTTTTATTTTCTATGGGGATTCCCACTCTTGGTATCTACTTATAGATGTTGGGATAAATAAAATGTGGTGGTTTCTAAGTAAGAAACCTTATCCACCTTCAGATTGGGGATAAAGTGTTGCAACTGCCTGACTAGGGAAGAAAAAACCTAGCACCAAGTTGGGGGATCAAACCAAGTTCTATCCTCATTTCTCTTCATCTTTATTTTCCATTTTTTTAATGTTTTGTTTTGTTTTCTCTTTTTAGGTCTAAGTGGTACAAATAGGATCTTAACTCAGGGCTACCACTGGAAAATAAATCAAAGTTGTATCTTTCCTTCTCTTTCATTTTTCTACAATTATCTTTTTATTTTTTTGAGCCTTAATGAAGGGTAGTTAAATCTTAAGTGTGGGGGGATTTTCAACCAGTTTATGATTTTTATTAATTTTTTCCTTTTTCTTTTTTTTCGGATCTTGGAGTTTCAATGAATATCCATTTTAATTTTTTGCACTTGAATTGATTTTGATAGAGTTTTCCTGATTTTAGATAAAATGGATTTTAAATTTTTGTTGATGTGCAAAAATTTTCTTAGATTTTGATTTTCAAGCATTTTCAATTTTTTAAATTCATTCCCATGAAACACTAACTCAAATTATTTTTTCCATAATTTAAGTTATTATAAACCCTTTGAACATATTCTTCCTATTACCCACACTTTCTTGAGATAAACTTTGATTTTGTGTGCAAACCATAACTTTTGATTATACTCTTTCAAAGCTTTGGAGTTCATAAATTTTTTTGATGTGATTAAGGAATTTTTTTTACTAATAATTATTTTAAATTGATACCCACCTTTTCATATACCCTTGTTAAGCCCTTAGATTCCATGAATTTTCTTATAGGTTTATTCCATATTACTAGATAATTATTTTGTACCAACCTTCACTCATATTATTTTTTCATGAATATTTTAAGTTTGAGTGTGGGGGGAGATCCTTTTATGTGTATTTTTTGGGATATATATAATTCTTGGGTGTGTGAGGTTTGTGTAATTATTTTGGTAATTTTAATAATAGACATGAGTCATTTTCATTCATTATGCTTCATTTTTATTATCCTGTTCTCCAAAAAATGAAAAAAATGAAAAAAATTAAAAAGAAAAAAATAGAGATGAGATTGAATTATTCATTACGATTTCATTTAAGAATCATTTACCTATCAAAAATTGAGTGCGAGATTTTCATTCTTTCATTGTACTCTATTTCCATATCATCTTCCAAAGAAAAAATAAAAAATGAAAAAAGAAAGAAAAAAATGAAAAAGGGAGAATTATAATGAAATTATTCATTTTATTCACTTTTTGACCCATGACCCATGTCAAAAAAAGGTTTTTTTTTGTTTCATTTGTAAGGGTAATTTAGTGAGTTATTTTTCTTGGGTTTTCACTTGAATATTTAGGCATTGGTATTTAAGAGTTCAACCTCCTCTTTCAAGCATTAAATTTTTAAATTTTTTTACCCACCAACCCATAGCCATGGAATTTACCTTGAAAAAATCATCATTATTGAAAACATTTTTTTATCTCATGGTGTGTGTATATGGTAATTTTCACAAGCCTGTGGTGACACATTTAGTTTGCAAGTATGATCATAACTCCATATTTTATCTCACTTGAGTGAAGAGTGACATTGATTTCAATGTGTGGTGGGTGTGATTGGGCCATGGAATTATTTTTGAGGTTGTAAAAATTTAAATTTGAGAGATGAACATGTAGGAAAATTATTTTACATATATTATACATGATAAAAATCCATTTTAAAAAATATCTTGTAATTTTTCTCAATTTTGATTATTGTGTAGATTTTGATTCAGATACGTGATGATTTTCCAGGAGTGTAATGTTTAAGTGTGGGAGATTTATTAAACTTATAATTTCACATATATAATCCAATAATTATTATTTTTTTAATCCCACCAATTTCATATTTTAAGCTTAATTATCAAAATTTTAGGTTTTATTAATATTTTGAGCTTAATTGTGAAAATGACCTAATTTTGGATTTTAACTATTTTAATTTAATTCAGTATTTCTGCCATAACTATTCTAAACTAATTAAAATTATAAAATTAAATTTCTAGGATTCTATTATCGATGTGATACATTCATTCAACTAGACCTAAAGCTCAATCCAACATTTTGGGCCTCAAAACCATCTCATAATCTAGGCCTCAAAATTTGTGCATAGATCTGTCTAATTTTGAATATTGGACCATATCTCACACATGGTCATCTCAAATGCTCTAAAATTTAACATGGAGCTAGAAAAAAATATTAATTAACATTTTTCATAATCGATTCCATGCGTTATTCTACCATATTAAATGCCATAAATGCATAGGAAACTGAATCTTTGTAATTCCAACATTCTCCAATACAGAAAATATTATTGGAGTAAATATGTCATAAATCAGGATAAACTAGTCCAATTGAGTTCAAATTATGTGGGTGGATAGAGGATAAATATATGAACAGCTTAACTGCATAATAATTTCCCATATCTGGTCATTTATTGGGCTAAAAAATGCAAACATTCAAAGCACGTTTTTTTTGGGAAATCTGGCCAAACAAATTCTATAAATTTTCACCTCTCAATTTCAAAGGGTTGGAAACTTAGGATGGTTATTTTCTTTAGAATTAGGGGTTATTATAATGTAATTTTTTTAATTGTTTAATATATTTTATTTCATTTCTCTCTCTTATTCTTCATTTATTTTCTTTTCATTTTCCACTTTTTTAATTCCCCCACCGTGCTCCTAATCTCCATGAAGATAGAGAACTAACATCATTGTTGTTTGGGGGGTTCTTGAGTTCATTGTTCTTAAATTATTTTTAATTATTCTATTCTAAGAATTAAGTAGTGGTGAAATAGGTTTGTTTTAGGATTCACCCCTCTTTAACTACTATTGTATTCTTCTTCCTGTTCTTTTTTTCCTCTCATTTGTTTCCATAATGTTGCATATGGGGTGGAGTAGCATTGTATTGATGATGTGAGGGAGTGTTATCCCTATATATGGAGGGTCGGTGTGGGATAATAACATTTCAATGGTAATTTTTTGAGTGATAGGGTTGATCTCTATATTTGATGGAATAGTGAGAATATTTTTAAAGAACAATGATAGCATTACCATGATATCCTAAAAACAACAACATTTCTTCACTAAATTATTTATATTTCTTTTTCTTATTTTTGTTTTCTATTATGAATTGTTTTTGGTTTTTATATTTATATATTTCATGAATTTCCAGTCTTCTACCATTATATTAGTATATCATTAGTATTATATTAGTTAATTTATAAATAGTGAAAATAGAAAAAATGGTTTATGTGAGTAGAACCCTCGAGAGATCGACCCTAGGGTGTCCATTATGATGTATTCTTAGGTAATAAAAAAATATTGGTGAGGGATTCACAAAAAATCCCACTCATCACTATACAGTGAGGATATTGATTCCATCATAAAAATTCGTTCTCTGGAGGTCCAAGTTTAACCTTCTATAGATGGTGAGAGTCACGGGACTACTTATATGAAAGTGGGATTTTTGGGATGAGCACTCTAAAATGTTCTGATAGTCAATGAAATCTTAAAATAGGGTCAGGTTCCCCCACCCCCAACTTTGTGTGGGTGTGATATCCTTTATCAGTGAAGTTTATTATCCCCTGTCTAAAGAGATTAGATAGGGTTCAGGATCCTCCATAGGGGTCGGTACTACCTAAGTTGAGGTGTCTTCTAGTGAGGTACAGGTCCCTCGTATAGGATGATGTAGTTTGGTATCCCCCACATATATGGGGGTTTTGTCTACCATTCATGGGGCGTAGACACTTCACTTGGTTATAGGGTTTGTACCCCCTCAATAATGATGAGGATTGGGTCCTAAAAACTATTATGGGGTCAGTATCCCCCTATTAGAAAGGTTGTGATCCTCTATCTATAGAGGTGTATTCTTGATGTGATTAGGTGTGGTTATTCCATGCGAGTTAGTATCCCCTCAAAAATATAGGGACCATGAATTCTATTTGTGAGATTTAGGTATACTATTGGAGGGTAAGGATTCCCCTCGATGTTTATTCAAGGGGTTGGTACTCCCTCAGTCCTAATGATGTGTGGTACCCCATACTATAGATGAGTCAGTATCCCCCTAAGATAAGGAATGGATCCTCTTACTGTAGAGTTTTGGTGTGGTGTGGATTCACCTCTAGTGAGGTCGGTATCCTCTTGACTAGTTTATGGACACTTGGAAAGGTGTGTATAATTCACTATAGATCAATGATCAATATGATTTTATCTTATCATGATTCTTATCTTAGATCTCCTAACTGATAGTGTTGTTTAGGATGATCTGTGGTTTAGGTTGATGTTAACTAATGGGTTTTCTTGATTGGAGATCATTGGGTATGTTTATTTGGATTATATTATTAAGAACCTTGGATATATGGGTTCTCCCCTAGTATGTATTATGAATCATTTTATTTTGATACCTTATCTCATGAATGGTATAAAGAGGAAATATGGTGATAACTATGATGATTGACTCGTAAGGAAAGCTGTGAATGGGTGGACCATTCGGTGCCCAATGAGGTTTAGGTGTGTCATGTGACCTTTTACTCTAATGTGTGCATTTTTTATCACCCATGTGTTCCTTTATCTTCATGTTCCAATATTCATCAAGGTTATGGATATCCTTATAGGACCTCAAGACCAGTTCGGTATTGTTGGGGCATCTCTTAGAGGTGGAAGTATATCCTCACTTCTTCTAGTATAAGAGATAGTATTGGTGGTGATATCCCTATGTCTCCCACCATAGAAAGATGAGACCCAGTGATGTTATCATGATGATGGGAAATATACCTTTATTTATTTTGGATGGTTTCTAGAACTGTGATGTGTTTTTCATTTGAGTGGTTGAATCATGGTCCACTTCGTCGAGAGTGGGACCTAGATAGTGAGAAGGGGACCAATCATTGATTCCTTGGCTATAACCTTATTCAGTTTATTTGAGGATCTAAAGTTAAGGTTAGTAAATTATATAGTCTTGTGTTGGATAGATAATGGATTTTTGTGTGTAAGTGTCTCATGACGCCCTTGGAGTTGATCCTTGTTAGGATTGGGTGGGGATGTGTTTGACCTCTCAAGTTATAAGTCGCAAGTATTGAGCTCACTAGCCAAAATTCATCTTGATTTTGTTTCCTATTTAGTGATGTTTCTTGAATTATTGGTGAAGTTTTCTAGAGGACTTCATATGAATGTAGGTGTGGTTGGTCATTTAGAAAAATCATTTTTAGGTTTTTGAAATCAAGTGGGCATTGACCTTGAGTTTCATAGAGAACATATCAGTTCTTTTACAGTGGCTGGGGACATGAACGAGGTTAGTGGTGTAGACGTAGAATCCCTTCATCCACTCATGAGGTTAGGATGAGTAGTTTTATATCTCTGTGAAACCTTGAACAAGTCAGTATTGGTGTGTGTGATTGACTTCTATTTTGAATTAGTGGTTATGGGCTCCCACGATGTAGTGTGGCACTCCTATTGAAGCACCTGAGAGAAGTTTTTGATGTGTTTGATTATATCTAAAAATCATTCTTGGGGTTGTCACCTTTTTGAAGGTGGGAAGTGTGACGCCCTTAGGAATTTTTTTGGTGAATGAATAGTATCTATTAGATACCATTGGTTTGTGGATTTTTTGTGTGTTGGGATCATTAGGAGTACCTATTGTAGGAGGATAAAGTTCATTAGTGGGAATCCTTGGTGATTTTGTGTAAGGATAGTTATGCATGGGTTAAAATATTTTCTTATGATGGGTTGAGCTGGATGGAAATATAGAGGAAGGAGAATCTTAGACACAGTAACCCTAACTGTAGTTCTAGGAAGGAATGTGCTCCCAAGTAGGATCCATTCGTGATCCCTCCATGCATTGGACTTTCCAAGATGGAGGAGTTCATGTGGATATTTTCCTATATTTCTACATGAGGTTAGCTCGATGTCCTCTCTAAGAGTTTCGGTAGTTTTTTCCTTTTCAAGGATGAAAATATTTAAAGTGGGGAGAATTTTATGCATGAAATACTTAGCGTGTTTCAAAGTTTCAGACCCCTGAGCCTCTTTCAAGGATAAAATGGTAATTATTACCTATCAAATGACCTCGAAATTTTTTTAAGGGTTATATTGATCATAGAATATGAATATTACCCTAGGGAAAAATTGGTAATATTATGAGTCAGATGATTTATTCAAAGTATTTAATATTTATTAAATAAATATTCATTATTTCCATGGGTTCAAATGAAAATATATCCTAAACGAAGCTCAAGATTGGAATCATGACTTCACAGCTAAATTTGGAATGAGGGGTTTTACCTAGGAAATATATAATATCTGTTCAGGTTTTGGGATTAGGTCGGGCCCATTTAACGGGTTTCCATTTCATTAATTAGGGGGTAATAAAATACCCTAACCTTTATCCCCTCCCCTGTATGCATGTACATGAGACTGTCTCCCCCCCCCACTTGTTGATGGCATAAAGAAATGAAGGAGGAATTCAAGGAAAAAAATCATCTAGGAATGATCCAAGCATGGATCTAGGTGCAGCGACCATTGATCACTAATTAGAAGCACACAATTGTAAAGCACCAGTGATCTGGTAAGAGGTGGGACTCATTATTTTGTATTCTTCCTCATTTTGATTAAAATTGTTTCATACCTTTCATTTTGGATCATTAATTTCCTGATTTGTATTTTCCATTTGGTTTTGACCTGAACCTGAGAGTTTAGTGCGGAGTTTGGTATATTTCAGGTGGTCTACCTTTAGAAATACAAATTACACACTATCTGATCTAAATAACACACATTTTGTAGTTGTTCAATGTGTATTATGTTGGAAATGAATCAAACATGACATATTTTCTATATGGAAACACTATATTGGACACTTGGTCACACAATTCAGGGTCTGTCCATATACACGGACGGACACCCGTGTGTGACACATTGGTTTGTACTTATACATGCCATACTGGGTGACATGGTACAACCTGGGTTATGTTACAAGGTAAGGTACCCATGTAACCCCCATGCCCTGTGTAGTATTGGGACTCCTCATATATTGGGGAAGTACATTTCGGGTTGGTCTAAGGATATTTACAGAGTCGATATTTTTGTGTACATGTAATGTACTCCTAGTACACACCATATACTTTTCCATTATCCTGGATTTTCTCCTTATCTCACCTTAGATCTATATTTGAACATAATAGGACCCCATTCAATGTTTTTATCCACATAGAACATGATTTTGGGGTCATATTATATTTTATTGTTCATTGGGGAGATGATTCAAGGTTGGTTGCAGATCTTAATCACTAGGCAATAGAGATAGGGTTCAGATGTTGAAGCAGAGATGGTGTGAGGGTTGTAGACTTCCCATGATGCAATTGGATGTCAAATATGGGATCATCGCATGAATTTTGATATTGGTACTATAGAAACCCTAACCTTTTACACATATCATTACATGATTTTAAGCATAATAAAACATCATATTACAAGACAAGGATCGTAAAGTCTAGTGTCTTGGAATACTAGGTACATAAAACTGAAAACATGGAACTAAATAAAGCATTTCTTTATCTAATATTCATAAGGAAATAATAACTTAAATTTTTCCCATAAATCTACATAGGATAAAATGAGGATAACATGAACAAAGGGATGAGCCAAAAGCCCGGTAAGGGAATAAGTACAATAATAAATCTTTAGCACATGGGTTAGAAAGCATGACATAATGATATAATAAAGGAATGGAACATATGGAATCATAACATATAAACATGGGATCATATAAACATGGAGTCATAATATTATGTCAGAAACATAAAACATTAATTTATCATGAGTCAAGCCTAATTTCACATAGAGGATCACAAGTCAAGGTTTATCACCAAGACCATTGCACATGGTAGCACGAGTCAAGGCTAACCGCTAGGACCGTTACACATAACGTCTCATGAGACTCAACTTTACCCAATAAATTAGAGCACTATCTAGAATCACCCATCATAACATGTTCATAAATATGATTTCCACATATATAATCATACATAATCAATCATACATAAACATAAGGGTACCCATGGAAAGAAATGGGTATCATAATCATGTCATAAAGCATAATAAATGGGTGTATCATACAAGTGTACATGAAAGAAAAGAATTAGAGAATACATGGAAATTAATTAGGTAAAATAGGTATATATCATGGTAAGTGATGTAAAACATAAGTTATAACATGTAAAAAGTTTATTTAAGAAAATTTAGCATTAAAACATATTAGTGTGGTTTTAAAGAAAATACTACAGGGCATTTAAAATAGAAAAGGGAATAATATTTTATATAAAACCAGAAGTGAACCAATAAGGTTTTAATAATAAAAATACTGATTTTATAAAAAAATGGTGGCTTAAAACATATTATAGTACACTTGAAATTGGGTAAGAATTTGGGAAGTTCCCTTAAAACAGGTTTGCTTATCTGGAAGTATTGAGGAGGGAATCATTTAAAAACATGTATATCCCTAAAAGAGAATGATGAATTGATATTGATAAATTATTTTGGAGAATATAAACATAATTTATAATATTTACATAAAAATAAAATATAAATTCATTTGGATACAAATAAAGATAGCGAAACCTGAAGGAATAACGGAGGTTCGGGTAGAATCCCTTACCTTAAGTCTGACAGTGTCCTTCACTTGATCTTAATGTCCTAGATAACCAAATTAAATTCATTAATTAATATTTCTAGAACATATTATTCATTTAATTTATTTATTATAACCTTATTAAGTTCATTTTTTACCTTTTTTATGGTTTAAGAGATTCAATTTCATTGTTTGGGAGCGCTTGTTTCCTTGGTTTTCATGATTGGTTTACTTATATACATGTGAGGATATATATGTAAGATGAGAATGGTTGCCCAAAATTGGAGTTATATGTTATTAGTGAACATAAATAAGATTACATTGTTATAAAATTCATTTTTTATTTGGAGTGAAGATGAATCATTATATAAAACTTTAATGATAACTTTTTTGGTTAATTGGTGGTTTTTGATCACATCGAACACATTTTGCTTTATAAATTAATATCATGTGTACAAAAAAATTATAGAACCTTAAATTAGATTTAATACATAAATTATAGTATGTTTAAACCATAAAAATGGTTTCATGGGTATAATTGAATCCGGTAATAGAAATTGAAAACCTGCCATCCTTGAATGTGATAAATTAACACATCTCAGGTGGTGTTTTAATTTCTAGTATAAAAGGAGGGGAAAGTAGAGATGAAGATGAATTATTCCATTATAATAATAAAATTATATTAAATTTAAGTTATTTTAGTTTTCATAATATTTTTATGAAAGGAGGTGAGGAAAGAAAAAGAAAGAAAGGAACTTGAAAGAAAATAAAAGAAATGAAAAGAGGAATTTACCTCTTTAATATATCTTCTTTGAGAACCTCTTTAAGGGAGAGGGTTTGGTATTATTAAGAGACCAAGGTTTTTTGGACGTGGGAGAGGGCTTAGAGGGATATTTGGGTAGAATTTGGACTAGGAAAAATTCTTGAGAGGAGTGAAGAGAAGAGGGGGTGAGGGGGGTTTATAATGGAGGAGAGGAGGGGTTTCTCATTATTTTAATCATTAGTTTAATATTTTTTCTCAAGAATATGAATAGTATTCATTCTTGTGACCAAAAATATTAATTAGAGAATTTGATTTTTAACCAAGGGTGTTTAAATCAGCAATGATGCTATAAATAGTGTATTTAACTCATAATGTATATATACAGTAAATTACTGTATTTCACTATTCATCAAAAAAATAAAGTATTTCTAAAAAATAACAAAAATTATCCCTAACCATTTTTTAAATGTTTAAAATCCAAAAATGAACTCCATTTTTCAAAAATAATTTTATAAATATGATAAATTTAATTTTTAATTAAAATCATAATTTACTTGAAAAATACAAATTTTAAAATTAAAATTAGCTTTTCTAACACTTTGAAAAATTAATTAAGGTCTCATAAAATTATCTTATGATCATAATACATAAAAATAATAATTTATGAATTCATTTTATGATGATAATTTTTCTTTTAATTTATTAATGTAATCACAAAATTTTAATTAAATATACATGACTTACAAAAATACCAACACTTAATCAATAATTTTTAAAATATTTATTTACTAAGATATAATTATACCATATTTTCAATTATAAGATGGATAAATTTTTTTATACTTTCATTGGTGAAGTTACTATTACATTGGTCGGTTTACTATTCATAAGGGTCACATTACTATTCCAAATTTCAAGTTACTATTTCATCAGTATAAGTTTCTTAACTTCTAGAGATACCTTTTATTTCACTCATTATTCATTTATAAGGTTTGTATTGTGTTATATAAGTAATCTTATGTGATTATACTATAAGAAAAAATTATAATAAGGGAATTTCATTGATAAAACATTGGGTCATTATAGGTACCCTTTGAGAGTTATTGGTGTCTTTGGGTCTCTCAGAGAATGGAGGGACACAAACACCAATGTTCGACTAGGTATGAGTGATACCCTATTTATAGTAGAGTGTTATGGTGGGCCTTATATAGGTGTGAGATTCATATATGAATATCTCCATCTCCCCATGCACCCCGGAGTTGGTCTTGGTGCATGTGGATCGGATTTAAAGGATATAGGAGTTTGACATTCGATCCTTAGTCGAGATGACCTATGTGGTCAACCTTCATTTAGATGGTGGTAATATTCTCTTCCATGTTTCATCTTGAGTTATAACCATGGGAGATAAGGTAGCATTGTAAAGAATCGTCAATTGTCCCTTTCACCAGAACATTGAAATCAATGCCCATATGGTGGTGGTAGTGTGGTTTTGTATTTGAATGCTTTCCCTAATCCTACATGCCAAGTCAATTATTGTGTTATTCCTTTCATTGGTGGAGTTGATATCCATCCAGAAACTCGAGCTCATGATCCTCTGTTACTTTTTTCCTAGGTAGGGTTAGGTATCCTATTACCTTCATTCGGGCATGTGATCCCCTCCTATGGGATAGTGCAGATAGGGTTAGCTATTCCCATGTGGCCTCGAACGTGATCCTCTATCTATGAATCGAATCCAGCCGATATTCTCTTATTGGGTGGAGTTTGGACCCTCTATGCAGGGACTATTATGTTCTCAAAACCACCTCCTTATAGGTATAAGTTGTTCCATTGTAATCTATGATGAAACCATTCATGGATGATCTTTACCCTTGGCATGGCATGGGATCCCCAATGTGGGTGCGGAGTTGGTTCGGTATTTCCGGTGGTTGTTCAGTGTAGATGGTTAAGTGTCCAGGGTTGGAACCCCCTCAATTAGGTTACATGTACTAGTATGGAATGGGTCTCCCATGACAGTTTCAGATTGTATATATTTTCAAAAATTATGGTTGAAATATATGAATGTTTCTTGTGTGGAGAGGCTTGTGGAGTGTAGGGTACTTTAGTTCGCCTCTAATTCTACTTCCAAAAGAGGATCAAATTCGAGCAGTGGTTACTCTTTTGATGGTTTTTCACCTTTAATCCTTGAGAGTGTATGGGATGTTGGGTTCTCATCTTATGTTGGTTCTTGGAGGTATGATTTTCCTTTAGGTGGTATGATGTGTGGACTTATCTTCAACATGCTGAGAGCATTTGGAATTGTCCATTGTGTACCTTATTGAGCATGGTGTGATGTAGGGCCTCACTCAAGGAATGATGGAACGACGGTATTCCAGGTCACTCACCTTGTGAGTTAGTGGAGGCTCTGTTGAGGACTGCGTAGTTCATGTTCAGGTGTACCATCATTGTCTAGGGTTCTCATCTGAATCCCTAGGGTGTATTGATGGCATTATGAGGTGTTTCCCTTTTTCAAACTGATTGAGTTGGTCTTATATGGTGAACATTGAGCAAGGAGGTGTCTTACCCTAAGGAACATGACTTGTTTGGGGTATCCCTATGGTGTGGTTGAGAAATTAATTGGATTTGACCCCAATGACCCTTCCAAATATGGTGGAATATGAGTTTGGTAATTTTGTGATGTCTCTTTCTGGGTTGAGTTTTCCTTAGGTTGTGTTGGGCGGTCATACGGTACGACCATGTTTTCTTACTAATCCACGGCCCCATTTCCATTTTATTTTAGGGGTGTATAGCTGGGTATTTTTGTACTCACCCATACACAGGCCTCATGACCACACATGTTGAGTTTTTGTAGACAATGTATAGATTGGTGGCCTTTTAGATCTGGTACTATAGAGTTGTAGCTGGATAGAGTCATTGAATATTAGAAGCTAGCAGGGTTCGGATTGGAGATAGTTCAACATGGTGTATTTCTTATCCTAATAACTTAATAGGTAAACATTTATGTTTTACTTTCCATTTAGACTTGTATATCCTATATGGTTGTGGTTATCTTGTTGGTTTGGTGTATTTTTTGGCTGCAGGAGTTATGTCTAAGGCCTCTCATTTTTTTTATGCCTTTTTGGTACTAGTCACCTACCCTTGGCCTATTGGAGGTAGGCTTGGGGTGTCGTAGTCAGCTTATCACTGGTCCAGATGGGGCTCTGATGGGCCGAGTCATGACATTCCTCACATTGTTCATTAATGAAATATCAGTTTTGGCGCACCCAACATATCCTACCACTCTATGATTATACGTCATCACAGGTTTGATCAATACATAAAATTATGTGACTCGTGATTTGCATTAATAATAATAATAAGTTTAAGAACCATTACACATGTCTGTAGATAGGAATATCCAATGATAAATATAAATATGGATTTCCTACTGGATGGCCAAGTTATCATAACCTCTTTCTCTTAGAGATTATCAAGGGTGAACTTCATGAGAATAAGTCTCAATGTCATATGATCCCCATACCCCTAATATCTAGTATCACCTATAGTCTATCAAATGATATCATCCAGCCATAGAAAAAGTATTTAAGAATATTATCTTAGCACTTATAGGTTCTCATCATAGTATAGAATAATTGTGACCTTTCAATGTGACAGGTTCCCTTAGGACATTATCACATACAATGTCACATAAAATAATAATTATGATGTGATAATAAATTTACTAATATTAAAAACCATGAATACAGATAATCATAAAGTATATAGAATTTGGTTCAATGGCAGAAACTCCAACAGAATCTCACTTTCACTAGAGCCAACTACTAACAACTCTTAGTCCACTGATTCTCATTTTATGTTCATGCTTCTGCTGAGATAATGATTTAATCAACAGGTCTACCACATTCTCATCCATATAAACTCTGCTCACCACAACCTCGCACCTTTGAGAAAAATCCCTCAATAGGTGATACTTCCAAATATTGTGCTTTATCCTTTGGTGTGGCCTTGGATCCTCTGTGAGATCCACTACTATAGTATTATCACAATATAATGCAATAGGGTCTTTACTGATGGGAACCGCATCAATATCTTGGATGAAATTGTCTATTCAAACTATGTTTTTAGTTACATCAAAAGTCGTGATATACTCAAATTCCACTATAGAATCAGAGGCAACTGGCTACTTTGAACTCTTCAAGATCACAACTCTTCCATTGAGATTGAATACATGTCAAATATGAGATTTCAGATCATTCTGATCTATTTGGAAACTAGAATTTATATATCCCCTAATGATAAGCTCCATTTCTCCTCCATATACCAAGAACATATCCTCATCTTGCCTCAGATACTTATGTATATCCTTAACAACAGTCCAATGTTGTTCACATAGATAATCTTGATATCTACCAACCATGATCAAGGAGTAATAAACATCAACCCTGGTACATAACATGGCATACATGATAGATCCTATCATAGAAGAATATATGATATTACTCATCCTGTCACACTCCTATTATGTATGAGGACACATTTTCTTATAAAGTTATATACCATGTGACATTGAAACCAATACCCTCTTAGATTATTCCATACTAAATCTCTTCAATATATGGTCAGTGTATATACCCTCTCTTAGCCCAACCAGACTCTTGGATCTATCATGAATGATCATGATCCCAAGAATGTAGGCCACTTAACCTAATTCCTTCATGGAAAATAACTTGTTTAACCAATCCCCAAATTACTATAAGACTAGTAAGTCATTTCCAATAAGTAATATTTCATTGATATATACTACTAGGAAAACAACCACACACACACTAAACCACTTGTAGGCACATGTATCACATTCATTCTTTATGAAACTAAATTATCTTATGGATTCATAGAATTGAATGCTCCATAACTTGGATTATTTCTTCAATCTATAAATAGATATCTAAAACTTTCAGACTTTATTAGCTTCCTTTAGTGTCACAAACCATTCTAGTTATTTCAATAAGTCATCTTCTTAAAGGTTCCTCTTAATGAAGATTTTTTTGACATCCATATGCCAAATATCATAGTTATGTAAATATTATATGGAAAATATAATTCTAATGGATTTAAAAATGGAAACTAGAGAAAATGATTTATTATATTCTATTGTTTAACGTTATTTAAACCCTTTAGTCACTAGTCATGATTTATATGCAATCACTTTACCTTTAATGTATGGTTTTCTATTGAATACTCATTTTCACCCAATGATATTTATATAAACTGGTAGATCAAATAGAACCCATACTTGGTTCAAATACATGGAATCCATCTCAAAATTCATGGATTCTTACCATCTTACAGCTTCTGAGCTCTATATTGCCTCCTTATAGTAAATATGATCATTATCGTCATCCAATAATGATTCAACATCACCATTGACTATAAAACCATATCTTTCATGTTTTCTAACCTCTCTTATGCTCTTATGTAGTACTTGTGTCTTGAGAATAATATCTCCCATGAGTACCTGCAAAATATTTTCCTGCAGCAACTCTTGTATATCTTGAGCATCAACTTCATCAAAGTCAATATTTCTCCCACTATTACTTTTAAAAATGTGACCACTCTTAAGAAATATGTCTTGTCTCTCCATAATTAATTTCTTATATAATGGTTCATGTAGGTAATATCCCCTTATTTCCTTGTGATATCCTATAAAGACACACTTCATGCTTTGGGGTGCTAGTTTGTTTCCAAGATTTTACATAACAACAGTCTCACAACCCCATAAACTAGTATGTGAAAAAACGAGTTTCTTTCCACTCTAGAACTCAAATGTAATTTGGTATTTCACCTTAGTTTTCACTCGATTTAGTGTATATACTATAATCTGTAATTCAAATCCAAAAAAGGATAATGGAAGATATGCATGACTCATCATCAACCACACCATGTTAAGAAAGGTATGGTTCATCCTTTCACTAACACCATTCAAATATGGTGTATAAGGAGGAGTGAGTTGAGATAGAATCTCAAACTCCCATAGATATTTTATGAATTCTTAGTTAAGATACTCTTCACCTCGATTAGATCAAAGAGTCTTTATCTTCTTACTATACTGATAATCTACTTCATTCTTGAATTCTTTGAAATTTTCAAATGATTCAAACATATACATCATTAAGCATATATATTTATATCTAATCAAGTCATTAGTAAAAGTAATGAAGCAAGAATAACCACCTCTAGATTCCACTAGAAAAGGACTGCACACATTTTTGTGTACCAATTCCAGTGGGCCCTTCACCCTACCCACTAAATGGTTTATTGGTCATATTTCCTTGTAAACAAACAAGGCATCAATAAACTGGATTTAGTTTAAAAGAATTTAAATATCCATCTTGATAGATATTTTTTAATCGCTTCTCATTTACATGAAAAAGATAGTGATGCCACAACTATGTGTGATATGAGTCATGTTAATTTGATTTGTTATAAATTTTCAGTATATAAAGATCATTATTTAAATTCTTCATACCATAACATGTGTTGTCTTAATAAAAGAAACAACTTTAATTTTCAAATTTGAAAATAAAACCATCAAAATGAAGGAAGGATATATAAATTATGTTTTTGGTAACACCAGGTATTTAATAACAGTTTTTCAAAACCAAGATAAAACATGTTTTCAACAAAAGGTGATAGTCTCCTATAGCTAAAGAAACAAATCATTATTTATTGGTAGCTCAAAAAAATCCACCTCTCCAGAAATATTTCAAAATATACTTGGTTCCAGCATTTGGATATAGATGTGAGTGTTGCATTCTGTATCTAATATCCAATTAGTAGATATAGAAAGATTGAACTTGAAAATTAATGCGCATGAAGCTTCCTCGTTCTTTTTTAGTTGGGTGAATTTCTTCTTCAAGTTTCCTATCTTTCCGCATGAAAAACATAATGCATCTATTTCCTTTTTCTACCTTTTGATCTTCCTCTTCTTAGAAGGATGTTTCTTAAGAGACTTAGACTTTGATTAAGTCTTGGGGGCCTTTTCCTTATTCTTCCTTTTATTTACCATAAGGACCACATGTTTTTCATGCCTTATATCCTTATCAACTTGTAAAATCAAGTTAAGGAGTTACAATAGAGTCTTCTCAATATTTCTCATATTATAATTCACAGTGAAATTGGAGAAGCAATGATGTAGTGAGGATAATATGAGATCTCTATGAAACTCATCTGGAAGCTTAAATCCCAAATAATGGTCTTGAATTTAGTACTTCAATTGAATCTTTGAAGAACACTACACAAGAATCGTAGAGTTAAGGATCAACCACTTTCAAACTCGATGGGAACTACCTCATGACCTAACTACAATGAACCTCCATAAAACCATACTCGAAATGCTAACCAACCTAGAAAAAATCTCATGGTTATAACATCATTGAAAGAATGAATGAAAGGGAGGGGAAAGAAAAGGAGTCGAGGGTGACTCAAATTAAGAGAGATCGATCCCCATGAATCAAGAGGTTTAAATCCTCAAAGAAATGACTAGAAGGTGTCAAATATAGCTTGAGATCATTTAGGGTTTGAAGAAAATGAATAGAAGTCAAACTAAGGGGAAAACTCAACCTCTATTAATAGAGGAACCTAATGGGCCTTCAATATAGTGTGGAGACCTTCAAAATGGCCATGGAAGCCTCATCCAAGATGTTATTTGATATCACGGTTGTTTGAAATAGCCACATCACCCCAAATATCATGGTATTTTTAACCATCTTAAAAAATAAAATGATAAGTACCATAGTGTGGTCCCCCCTCACCATTTTGAGCATGGATTCCCTCCTCATAGCATGGAATGTGACACATTGTATGACTCCCTATTTGAACATAAAATAAAGACTACATATCAACCAAGTTGTTTCAATCCCAAATTATAAGCCTTCTCGACGCTCCATGAACTTTAAAACAACCACATTTCCTGACCTTGATGTGGAAAATTTCATGTTTATCCCCAAATGGCCACCCTTTCTAGACCACAGTGTGATAAATATCATGTTGATCCTCAGGAAACTACCACAAATCCCTTTGAAAACCCACCATGACATGATGATATCCACAAACCACAATAGAAAACTCCAAAATGGAAAAGAATAAAAAAATGTGTAAGAGTCACTCTAGAATAAGGTTGTATATAAGGGTAACTTCTAACTCCCCGCAATGCTACACCCTTCAACATAGGTGTTACACAACTCCTCATTTTACACAGGGACTTAATTAAGATCACCCCAAGAACCATACCCTTGGACACATCTCCACCACAGCATGGAGGACCACTATGGCTAGGATACTCACAAACATTAACTATTTCAGACCCTAGCTTCATTTACTCTTCAAAATATCAATCCCACTATGCTCACAACACCACCACAACCTCCAAAATGGAAAAAAAATCAATCAAAATGAGTGTTTTAAGACCCAACATGCCAAAACTCCACCTACCCCCATATCAAACTTCTAAAAACCTATTAACACTTTAAAATACTATAAAATATGAAGGATCTAGAAAAAATATAATTCATTATAGTGAATTTTTTGGATTTATTTAAAAATTTTGATTTTTTATGAATAGTAAACAATGCATTTTTTACGAATACCATAGTTTTTATGAAAAAATCATGATATAAATATATATCCAAAAATTATAAAACCTTTTTCACAAATAAAAATGGATTTAATGAATAAAATTATACATATAAAAATTGTAATTTGAATTTAAAACTTATATTTAAAATTTTGTAACCTAAGTTATATTTCATTCCAATAAAAAAAGTATTTTTGGTTATTTACCTTTAATTAAGTGTTTCCAATATTTCATTCATATTTTTCTTGGTTTGAATGTCAACGAACCCTCCATTGTTTAATCATAAACCAATATGTTCCATGGGAATCAATAATATTTAAAGTCTTTGGCCTAAATGATAAAATTATCAATACTTTATTCTAAACTAATAAATATCATGGGAATCAATATTATTCATAGTTTTAGCCTAAATGTCATGGGAATCACTAATATTCATAGTCTTTGGCATAAAGGATAAAATTATCAATACATTATTCTAAAATACCTCTCCACATTGGCTATCTAAACACCTCGTGTTCACCCTTTTTCCTCACTTCCAAAATTGTTTCCCAATTCCCAATCTACACTTCACTTCCCACATCCCTAAGCCCATGTTTTGACCAAAATCCCCTCCTAAAAAGGATTTAAATAAAATACAATGGAAGTGACTTGAAATGTTAATGGTATTAAAACCCTTTTCTATTTTCTTATTTGTGATTCTTTATCTTAAAACTCTTTTAAACCTTGAAATATTTTGTAGCATCCCAGGTATTTATAGAATAATAATTTTTTATATCTATTAATATTTATAAATAAGATATTAATTTTATGTTAAAGGGACGTTTTGTACGATATCGTACTCGACATGAAACAACAGGTTTCTCTGAAATCATATGTTGCACACAACATTGAGTTATAATGAAAAATAATACAATATTATTATTATTATTTTAAATGTTAGTTAACACCTAGTTGTTGTATTGGAGAGCATGGTCATAACTAACAACAATATGATTACACACATTTATTAAATGTTTTTACATTTATCTAACAAATATTAAAGGCTTAAAATGAGAATGAATCCAATTTTAAGCATAAAATACTCTAATATTTTTAAAAGCTCATTTTACCACCTTTTGATGGCGAACCCTTTTCAAATCTAGTTTTTGCCACTTTTATATGTTTTATTGATAAAATAAATTTCTTCTTTATAAGTGGGACATAAAAATTTACTTTGGATGAAATTTTGGTATTTTTTTGATAAAATCATATCTTAATGAATAGTGAAAGATACAACATTTTAATTCAAAACTGCATTTTCATATAATTTATTTATACAGTTATATTGTCATTTTAATTGGTTTTAAAGTGTAATTAGATTAATATTTTATAATTTAATATAATTTTGGTCATTAGAAGTAATTTCATATTTTAATTGTACATAAACACATGTCAATATTTTGATAGATTTTACTTCTTAAAAACTCATTTTCTAGTTTTGACAATGGGAATTAATTTTAAATTAATTACTATAATTTTTGTGTTTTGAATTTAAAAAAAAATTAATTACATATTTGGAATCATAAGTTCCAAAATGTGTAAATAGGTATCTTTTATTTTTTGGTAATTATGAGTAGTAACCTTTGTAATTATTTTTATTTACCATGGTTAGAGGGTAAATCAGGTAAATGAGAGTAAAAAATAATATTATAATAATATAAAACTACCCTAAAATGTGTCCTAATCCTATTGGATGAGATATGTCCGACCATGAGTATCCTTAGGCAGAAATTTTTCCATTTGGGAGCCACTTGGGTGTGAAAATTGTAGGTTCCGGGCGCAGCAGAAGCGCGTTGGTGGGTTTGCCCAACTTTAATTTTAGCATTAAACAACGTTCAAACTGAGATCTGTCATGATATAAAATGTCGGATCTTCGGAATAGAATGAAGAATGAAAAACAAAATAGGGAATCCCGAAACCATAGAGATAGGATCATCATATGTTGGTTATAATTAATTTAATTAATTCACAAGAATTACCTTAATGGAATTCTTTCTTTGTTGATATGTCCAGTCACGATTCGGTGATCCGTCGTTGTGTCGTAGAATCAAAGTGTAGTATTCCTCTAGCGGTGATCCACACGTGTGCCACGTATCTCCGGACGTCACCGAAGGGATCTCCGGGTGCTAGCGCGGAAGAACCTTCGCTTGCGATGTCCGCCTTTGATCGCCTTGATCTATCGGTCTTGAGAGTGTTCTTGGAGGAAGGAGTTCTTTCAGGCTTGAAAGAATTCTTCAGAATTATTGTGCACAATGATTCTCTTGTGGAAAAGTGTTGGGGTTGTGAGGATATTTATAATCGGGTTTGAGGTTATAGAGTTATGACAATAAATAAACGCGCTACGCGTTTTATTTATTTCATTAACTATTATTGAAAACCCCCATGTCGAATTATTAATTCCTTGACATGCGCCCACGCTGATTATAATAAATATCATTTAATAAAACAATATTATATCCTAAAAATCCCAACTAAAAAACTACACGACGTGTAATCATTAATACACGGCGTATACTCGTTTTCCATAAAACTACACGATGTGTATATTTAATATACACGGCGTGTACTTTTATTTTCCTTTATTTCCTCCACCATATTTATTAGACCTTGAGTAATGGATATTTATTTCTTAAATAAATGTAACTGCATTACTCGCTAATAAACATATTATTTCACCCACAATATATTATCTCGGATAACTAGTGTCGAAATAAATGTGATCAGGTATCCTTAAATAATTATTAAACCACAGTCGGGAATAATCTTTATTTAACTTGTTAAATTAATATTTAACTGAGATACATAGACACACTTAGTGTGTGACCCTCTAGGCCTCTTTCTCAGTGGCATTAGGCGGAGCCTGCCTAAAGTCCAAGGTTAGCGTCTAGCAACACGCCAAGGAACCCATAGAGAAAGAAGTTAACACCGCAATGACGTGTCACCTCATACGAACGCTTACCGTGTAATATAATCCCTTTGTCTCGATATCTCTAATCAAGCGGGTTGCATGCTAGTGCCATCAACCCATGTGCTCGATTATTCTTTCTTTGACTTCCTGGAATTGAACTCGCCCATACCTTACCATGGTCATGGATTTATTTAGGCTATATCAATTTCATAAAAGGGCCTGAGATATCTACTTCTGTTATGGAACAGAAGGGACAAATCCTTTCTCGCATTATCTATTAATGCAGTATTACTCATGACGCACCCAACGTATCCTACCTTACTGTGAACAGTGTGTCGTCACAGTTTTCGTCAATACATATAAGTGCATGAGTTGTAATACCCATTAATAATAATCTTAAAGTCTAAGGACCAATACACACGTCCACAAATAGGAACATCTAATGACACTATGAAATGTGGATTTCCTACTGGTGGGACTCATTCTCATAATATCCTCTTGAATACTACCAAGGGCTCACACCATGAGAAGGTTCCTCAATGTTTTATGAGTCATCACCCCTAATGACTTGTATTATTTTTTCCCCTCAAATAATATCATCCGACCATAGAACATATATTCAAGAACAGTGTTATGGCACTTCTGGGTTCTCATCATAGCAGGGATCCGCTATGACCCTTTAATGCAACAGCTGTCCTTAGGACATTATCACATGCATTGTCACACAGAAGAACAATCAAGATGTGATAAGTCTTTTATTAATGAATAAAGTACAAATTAGTTGGTTATAGGCCACCAACTCCAACAAAAATCACTTTTTATAATTTTTAATTTAAAGAAAAGGGAAATATGACATAAACATGTATCTTTTAATAAAACAATTTTAATATAGGGTTATATAACTGATCTCTATGACTATAAATAGTCATTATAAATCTAAAAATATTTCCTAAATCATGATATTTTATTTATAATTTTTATACTTTAAATAAATAAATTTATTTATGACACAATGATGATGCGGTGATTACCTTATTAATGAAAGATTCAAAAAAATGGTATTATAAATATTAAAATAAAAGTAATTTGATTGTTTTTATGCCATCCATTAATTTTCTAGATGATATTTATGTATTAGATTTGATTTAATGCCTTTGGTTCGAAGTAATCAAGTTTTTATGACTTTAACAAAAATCAATTACTAAATAGTGTCAAAATTGACATAAATGAGTTTTTAAAACAAATACTATTTTATTAAATGATATAATAGTCCTAAAAAACTAATATTCTGCCAAATAACTTATATAATGTTAAAAATGTCATTAATGATCCACTTATGGTTTGATTGGAATTTTATAGTGACTATAGTAACCATATATTGTGAAAATACAAGAAGACATGGTAAGAGTTGATATTTTTAACTAAGGGTCAAAGCTAAAAGATAAGGTTAATTTTGTGACCTAAACTTGTATAAAACCTATTGGTTGATTATTTCGACCCATCCCCATCTTAACATCAAATTATATCACTTGGTAACTATTATAATTATAAAATAATTTTATAATAAAATAATATTTCAAGACTTTCCTAAAGTGCCTCTCCTCCCTCTTATAAAAGGCCACCACCTCTACCCACATACTAACACCTCTCAAGCCCATTGGCTCACCAAAATTATTCTAAAATAATATCCCAACATCACTCCCTTACTCCTAGAATCCTTACCTTGGGAATAAGGCAATTCAATAAATCCTTTTGGCTCAAATCAAAAGAAGTTACCCAATTTAGAGGCAACGTCTTCTCTCAAGTTCCTTTCTTTTATTTTCCTTCTCCACTCCCTATGCTCTTCTTGTTCATTTATTACATAAAAACACCAGTATCATAAATATACTAGGATTTTTTATGAGAATTAGTAGAACTACACTTACACAAACCTCCATCTAATGGATACAAACATACTGTTTCTGTGTACGGTGAACTACTGCCTCACGAAATGATGATTGTTCAACTTTCTCTTACCACCTATCATGGTGGACATTATAATGGAATTTTATTTATATATGATATATATTATATTTATATTGTCTCTATGCTTCTGTAATTTTTATTTACAGCATACCTTTATGCTTTCCATAATGTGTAAATACGATAATTTCATTTGAGGAAGTGCAGACTACCGCCCCCTCAAAGTGATATGACTCGTTCATACCATAAATGGAATGTATAAAGGATGTCTTTAATGAAATTATGTAACATATAATATATATATATATATTATACTGTAATTATAACATACCTATGTATCATTTAGTTTTTATTCCTTTGATATGACAAAGAAGTGAAAGTAGTATTCATATGTACATACGGCCTACCATCTCCATGAACGGTGCATTTTATATCTTATCTCCAAATATTATGGAAATTATAAATACATATATACTGTATATATATGATATTTAAATCATGAATAATATTCTGGAGATGATGTACTTTTTACTACATGGATAATTTACATCAAAACGAGTTCATTTTCGACTCATGTACTGAACATTGACAAAACGACCCATATGAACTTAAATAATTATATAATTTTTATAAAATGATAATAAGTAATATAAAATAAATAATAAACATGAAAAAGGTTATGAAGAAATTAGAAATTAACCTAATTTTATTATTCATGAATATAAAGAATGAACGAGACAAGTCGGACTCAAGGTAAGGGAGTTCATCTCAATCTCCTTTCATTGAGGCATATTTTGATGTTATACACAACCTTATTTCATACGGTGTATAATAAACCCCTTTGACTTTTAATTTTATTCAAAGGGAATCTTTTTTCTATGAAGTGTTTTACTAAACGAAAAAAGGAATGTTTTTAACGTATGTGACGACAATGACCTCTATGCCGTCGTAACCGTTATTTGATATTTGGCTTCCTCTATAAGCCTTAATTTTTTTAAAAGGAAAAGAAATATCTTATTCACTTTTTGAGTGTTTTGGTACTGAAAATGATTTTTAAAGTGGATTTTCTATTTCAATATCTTGAAATGATTTCTTGTGATTGCAAATGAAATTTTATGAGTGAAATGTTGATAATTGTAATCTTTTATGTGTTATGATTATATAATGGTACTTAGACATTTGAGTGATTGCGTGATAAAAAAAATACAGGTGGTTACGTGATAAACCAAAGATGGGTGGTTCTGTGATAAACCAAGGATGGGTGGTTATGTTATAACATCCAATGCATTGGGTATGGAAGTCGGTCGTATGGCTATTCCATTTAGTGATACGTGTGGAAATCAACCATATAGTTATTCCATTTAAGTATGTTTATGTCCCAAGTTACCTTTATATGTTATATATTGTTTTCTATGGGATTTATGGTAATCTTTTTCTTACAAAAAGGGTGAGAAATGAGCTTATATTCAGTGAAGTATATTCACTGCTTCTTAAATGTAAAAACTATTACTTTATGATAAAGTATCCATGGTTTTCATGTTTTCCCAAGACTAATAGTTTTCCTTTTTTTGTATCCCTTACTGAGATTTTTATGCTCATCCCAAGTTTTGAAATGTTTTTCACAAGACTTAAAGAAGAATAGAGTTAAGGATGAGAAAAATGAAAAGTTATGTCGTTAAAACATGAAACAATGCCATGTTTCTTTTTTAAAGAGTTTTCTTTTTATAGAAAAAATGGATAGTGAGTAGAAGTGTCTATTTGTAATATTTAAGTTGTTATGTATGAGTTATGACCTAATTCTATAAAGCTCTAAACCTGAAAAGATCCTCGATGTGAATTAAAGTCAAATTAATGACTTATCTCAAGATTAAGTAATGTTTAAGGTCGGGGCCTTAAATCTTTTATTGTCATGATTCCATTCTCATAGTATTAGTATCCTTTTGATTCATCAATGATGATGGGTTATCCATTACCTCTCACCAAACTCTTTTTTATAAATTTTCTCTACGTCAAATATGGGTTTTTCAAGAACTTTGACTTTTTGTTTCAATTCTTCTCTTACTCTTTGAAATAATGTTAATAATATTTAAAAGTAACCCTAAAATGGTAGCTTAAATATAATATAAATTTTTTATAAAACTCAAATATTTATTGGTTTTTCCCTTTAAACTCTTTTGAAAAACAATGCTCACTATGGTTATTTTTACGCTACCTAAGTAAACGATGATGTATTCATAAACTTACATATTTTATGGATATTTTCCAAAATTGATTTCATGATTTAATATAACGTTAATATTCAATTAGTTTCATAATTATGATTCTTAAATGGAAATATATAAAAAAAGTAGTTTTAAACTGCTTTTTACAAATAATCATCAAAACTTCCAAAAAAAATCATTGGACTTCATAAACACATCAAACAAACCTATGTAACCTCTAGGTAAATTTTGGAGTTGATGAACGCATTAGAAAGGATCATGGATCAAAACCGTCATATCGAAGCTAGCACAGAACAAACAGGACAATTGATGCACAAATATTAATTTTAACAAAGAATGATTAGTAAATAGGTAATAATAAATTATAAATTAATGGTATCAAGTAAAATAAATATAAATATTATTTTTATATAGATTAATAATAAACCTAAATTGATTATACAGGAGGTTAGAGCACATCCGACCAAGCAGGAGTCCAAAATAAGGGTTTTGTTGGCTCAATTTCCATTTTGTTGGGTCATAATCTTTCTTCCATGATTATGTTATAAGTTTTTTATATTCTACCATTTATTTATTTTATATGTTATTTTCTGTCTCTATGAAGAAATTATATTTTCATATCAAAATATTCTTCTTTGATGGATTTTTTTCTTTATAAAAGTATGACATTGTTAAAAATAATTTTCATCCTCTCTACTAGCTCTTTCTCCTCCATTTTCATATTATTTCATACCAAAAATGATTTATTTTCTTATTTTCAAATCCAGATTTTTTTATCTTATGTACTCTTCATATTTATTTTTATCTATTTACAAAATTTAAATTTATAACTTATTTATCGATGTAGATTTTCATTGAAACAATAAAAAAAACTTTAAAACATTTTTTTCAATTTCCTATATTTTGTATTTTTCACTACAAATTTCTTTAAGTAACCTTTATTTATTTTCAAGGCTCCATTATAGGGTAATCTTTTAAAATAATTTTTTAAAAATTGTTATTCTCTCCTAAAAAAATTATTTTTGAAAGTGACTTTTAACTTTATTTTTTACGACATCATTAAAACTGTTTTATGAAAACTCTTTAGGATTTCACTTCCATTTTCCAATCTACCTCTAAAAGATCCATATCTTATGGAATTATGTTTCATGAATCACTCTCTAAATTCTCTTATGATATAATTCTTTTAGGTGATTGAATTTTTGTCATCCAGCAAACCAATTCTTGATTTCATATGTGATGCCATTTGAAAATGTTATATAACTCATATTTATTCCATGGTTTTTTCATGATAGGATATATGATTGATTTCATGTAGCACACATATGTATGGTTTATCATTATGTGACGAGTGGGTCTAATATAGTTCTTCAATGCATTAGATAAAGTTTTATATCTCATGAAATTATTATGGGATGTGAGTAGTGATGCTCGATCCACTATGGGACACAGGTAGTGACTCTTGATCCACTATGTTATGGAACATGAGTAGTGATGTCTTATCTATAATGTTATGATGATATTTATAGTTAACCTTGACATATGTTATGATTTCTATGCTTATTTTTTCATCATATGCCTATGTTATGTTTCCATGGTTTATGATTATTTTCACATGTTTTCATGCCATGGTATATTTATTATGCTTCCATGATGAAACTTTTATGGTCCTATGTTCTCATGTCGTGATATATGTTGTTCTACCATGTCTTGTGATTAAATTTTATGATCCCATGATATTTTTAATTGGTTATTCCTCTCATTTTCATGTTTTTTCACATGCTTGTGATCTAATCATCTATGACTCTTTGATATAATTTTCCCTTACTGAGTGTTTGAGCTCAATCTATATGTTTTCTTATATCCCTAAGAAATTACATGCAGGAATATGTCTAAGAGGAATTCATGTATACAAAATATTTTGGGAGATATTGAAGCAATAATGTGCAATAATACATTTATATAGCTAATCTCCAAATACACTAAATATTTGAGTTATGGGATTGTGTGATTATTTTAGATATGTATTGTTTAAATTGTGGAAATGATGTAAAATATATGAATTCTAGGTTTGGGTCATCTCACACCACATACTTTCACATGTATCCACTTAATCATTAACACTTAGTGGCGAGTGGGAAATTTTACTAGGCTATTGGACTCACCCCCTACTCACGAACATAACGTGGGTTTTGATGTATATGGATAGACCTTCATGTTTCCATTTCAGGAGAAGGTATCAACTCGGGGTTGGATACATGGATTGGGATGATTAGTGAGTGTAGGTTGATAGATTCGATAGGAATTTGAGTAATGAGTTGGATTGGAGGCTATTGTATATTTATTTTTTTAGTTACACTGTATATGTATCAACCAATGTGCCATCCTGTATTTATTGATGCATGTGTTGTTTATTTTTTCTATTGTTGTTTCTCTGTTATTGATGTGTATACCATGTAGACATATTATATTTTTTATATACTACACCATGGGACACCCACTTGGCTCTTTATTTTTCTTCCCCAAGTTTTGGGTATGTCTGTTACATAAGCAATTTATTCTGAAATTTCAATAGATTCAAACATGACCCTTGGATTTTATATTTGAGGGTATAGTCTCGTCATGTTGTGTTCAATCCCTCTTTGTTAGTCGATAGACTCTGACATACGGGGAGGCATGTCTGAGGTTACATAATGGCTTGATTCAGATACTCTTCAGGTAGATCGGGCTAAGGCATTACACTACTTGTCCCACACCTCATCCACATCTCATAAAGCACTATGTGTACAGTCATTCCCAAGCAGACCTATCATGAACCGACCCACTAGGGCCTGCATGGTCAGTGGTTAGCTGAGTGTGACAACCCTAAGCTCACTTTCAATAAGCTAGGGGCTTCCGACCAGCATCAAGTACGCATATCACATATATGGGAGGCATTATCCTAAGGTACATGTATACACACACACATCTCAAAACCCATACAATGTTGAAAGGAAAGTACAACTAATTCCAAATGTGTGCATGCATATATATATCCCGCAATCAGAGTATGAAAATGTACTGGAAAACATAGGGGCCAAATACAAGCCCGCCAAAAACTAGAAATAAAGTTCAATCTGCTTAAAAGGAGGGGAATACTGTCAAATGCAACATCGGTATGAACCTCGGTCTGTTTAGCCCAAAACAATGTTCCACCTGCCCCTGGTCCTCCTAGGACACCATCAAAAGAAATTTTGTCTGCAAACTAATCAGGAATCAGGAATCAGTTCCCATCGCACCACACCACACATCGCACGTCATGCCACTAGTGGCTAGATTCCAGTCATCCAAAATAATCAGGAATCAGTTCCCATCACACCACACCACACATCACACATCAGACTGTAAAACAGGGATCCTCTGAACCAATCTTGATCCACCTCTGATCGACTATCGTCGTCGTCACACCTCAATCATACTCTTGATTGTGAATTGCACCTATGGTGTCGATCTTTTACACCAAAGAATTATCATGTAAGGATCGAATACTGGGTATATGTCGAACCGTCAGACAAGTAAATATCAGCGATGAAACATGCAAAGAACGGGGTAGAAATCCATAAAACACCAAAGAGGAACGAACCTCAGGTGTTTTTTGGGTTGGCCTCGATTCTTTGGCGTTAGAACGATGAATGAAGAGCCAAAAAATAAACAACATATATAATGTCCCCAAATCCCAGGTAAATAAACCCGCACTCGCAACACAATCGACCTACAAATCAAACTGTTAGTTGATTCAATTCGTATTAGTTGTGGGATAATCAAACAGGGAAAATAACCAATAAAAAATAATGCCCTACCTCAGGTTTGGATCGATCACTAATGAATAACAAATCTTTGTCGTCATCGTCGTTGGTGAGATCCTCAAACCGTGTTGGAGAACATGATCCTCAATCCATTGACATTTTCCAAGCTCCTTCACGCTCTCCAATCAATTCTCAGGGTTATCTGGATGACCTAGGGAATTGATTATAAACATGATTATATAGGAGAGGGTAAGGTCACTGCATCAAAAATAATAAATAAATTTATTTATTTATTTATTTTATTATTTGCGCCCATGACTGAGCTTTATCAAAATGTCCAACACTGACAAAGTTTAAGTCACGCATAGGGTAAAATCCACATTCCAGACTCAATGATGATATTAGATTTCTGATCCAAGACCTCATTAAGGATTTATTCCATTATTCTATAAAAACTATGTGCACGTGATATTAATATATTTAATATTTATATAATATCAATACCAAGCCTCTTTGGGTCTCAGAATCTCACGTCGTCTCAATGCCTGGCTCCAAAAATATTATTAAATATATTTCAAAGATTTACATGGTAAAAAAATGATGTTATATTCTCCCCACATTAGGGCTTTTTGTCCTGAAAAGCAAAAAAAGACTACTTACAAAGGTGTGGGTACTGAGCTCGCACCTAGGTATCCCACTCTGATGTGCTCTCCTAAAGATTCTCATTCTTCCAAGGGAATCACTCACCCATAAAGGATCTTCTCCTCTCAATCCTCGATCTCTACCAGGTATTATGGAAAGGTATCTCCATCCTCGATGTCCAGTTCACCTCAGTCGATAACATGCGACAGGTCGGGCACATATCACCTCAACTGTGACACGTGGAAGACATTGTGTACCTGGTTTAACTACAACGGTAGGGCCAAGCGGTATGCCACCTCGCTGACCCAACACGATATCTGGAAAGGGCCAATGAATCTTAGAGATAGCTTGCCACCTCATCCAAATCTTCACAATCCACATCGAGGTGAGACCCTTATGAACACATGGTCTCCCTCCTCAAACTCCAAAGGTCTACATCATCGGCCTGTATAGGACTTTTGATGTCTCTATGCAATCCTCATCCGCTCCTGGTTGATCTGCACCTTCTTTATCATAGCTCGCACCAACTTTGGGCCCATAAGTACTAACTCGTCTGGATCAGTCCAACATAGTGGTGATCTACAGGGTCGCCCGTATAAAGCCTCGAATGGAGCCATACCAATGGTGGAATGGTAGTTTTTGTTGTATAAAAACTCCACCAAGGGTAGGTGATCCTCCCAACTATGGCCAAAGTCTAACATGCAAGCCCGCATCATGTCCTCCAGAACCTAAATGGTCTTCTCAGTCAGGCCATCAGTCTGGGGGTGAAATACCATGCTCAAACGCAAATGAGTCCCAAAGGCCTCCTACAATCCTCTCCATAATTATGACGTGAAGTGAGCATCACAGTCTGAAACAAACATCGAGGGAACTCTGTAGAGCTGGACTATCTTTTTCATGTAAAGGCGTCTCAAGCTATCTACTAAACTCTGTTATCAGATAGCTAGAAAGTGGGATGACTTGGTGAGTCGGTCTACGATCACCCAGATGGCATCGTGTCCCTTAAACATCTGTGGTAGCCCCGTTATGAAGTCCATAGATATACCATCCCACTTCCACTATGTCACCTCAAGGGGTTGAGCTAAACCCACTAAAACCTGGTGTTTAGTCTTCACCTACTAACAAGTGAGGCATCGAGAGAAAAACTCTTCTACGCACTTCTTCATACCCAGCCACCAAAACTGATGTTGAAGGTCCTGGTATATCTTCACTGCACCTGGATGTACCGCCAAGGGGAAACTCCCCCATAACCTCCTCACGCAACGTTGCTAGTATTGTCGTCCGTACTCTGAAGAAGATGACGTGCTCCCCACCTTTATAAAATCCATCGACTAAAGGTAAGCTTTACCATCCTTGTCCATAAGGGATATCTACAATGAGGTTAACTATTTTGATGCCTCGATCAACTACAGTGAACAACATCTCATACCGAGAGCATCGGCCACTACGTTCCCCTTCCCATAAGTATAGACTATCTCGAAGTCATAATCCTGGAGGAACTTGAGCCACCACCTTTTTCTTAAGTTAATATCTTTCTGAGAGAAGATATATTTGAGACTCTTATGGTTAGAATAGACGATAAACCACTCGCCCATAAGGCAGTGGCGACTCATCTTCAGGGAAGATACTACAACTGCCAACTCTAGATCATGGGGCGCATAGTTCTTCTTGTGTGGCCTTAACTATCGGGACCCATAGGTAATCATTGTATACCTCTACATCAGAATACAACCACGCCTGGTACCTAAGGCATCGCAGAACACTACATACTCGACACCCTCCTCTGGAAATCTCAAGATGGGAGCGCTCATCAGTCTATGTTGCAACTCCTAAAAATCCTACTAGCACCTTTCCTTCCACACGAAAGGTTTTCCCTTCTAGGTCAAAGTAGTCAAGGGTACCGATATCCTGGAGAAATTGGGCACAAAACTCTTGTAACAGCCTGCTAATCCAAGGAAGCTTCATACCTCTGTCATATTCTTGGGTGGCTCTCAAGCTAACACTGCATCAACCTTTTCCATGTCCACTATTACACCCTTCACTAAGATGACATGTCCCAGAAACTGGACCTATTTTATCCAGAACTAGCAATTTAAGAACTTCCCATAAAGATGGTGCTCTCGGGGCAAGTCCAGGACCACCCCCAACTGTCTTGTGTGCTCCTCCTTGGACGTCAAGTATACTAGAATTTCATCGATGAAGACCACCACAAACCGTTCTAAGGTTGAAAGACCTGATTCATGAGTCTTGTGAACATCGTTGGGGCGTTTATCATGCTGAAAGGCGTCACCAAGTACTCATAGTGACCATAGAAACATTAGAATTCTGTCTTCAGTATATCCACATCTCATACTCTGAGCTGGTGATAACCTGATTTGAGATCTACCTTTGAAAACCATCTTGCCCCTCTCAACCGATAGAAGAGGTCGTCAATTCTCGGTAGTGAATACTTATTCTTCACGATCACTAGGTTCAAGTGACGGTAATCCACACACAACCTCAATCTCTCGTCCACCTTCTTGGAAAATAGTACTAGGGCTACCCAGGGTGAAACAATGGGTCTACCTAAGGTGAAACATTGGGTCTGACAAAACCCTTCCTCTACAACTCCTCCAACCGCACCTTCATCTCACAAAGCTCTACAGGAGTCATCCAATATGCTGGTTCAAATATCGGGGTTATCCCTAGGTGCAAGTCAATGCAGAATTCTATCTCCTGGCAAGGAGGTAAGCCTGGAAAGTCCTCAAGAAAACATCCATATACTCTACCACCACTGCATGAAACTGAAAGTCCATAGCATCCACTACTCTGAGGTTAACACTATACAAATTTTGTGTAATCAGTTGTATCCTCCTACGTATAATATCATCCTACTCTGTCTGAGCTTCCTTCTCACCCATGAAGGAAAACCTCATCCCATCACCGCAGACACACTGCATCCACTTCCTGTAACAGTCAATCTGGGCATGAGCTGTGGATAGTCAGTCCATACCTAAGATTACATCGTAAGGCCTCATCGCTAATACAAATAGATCTTATAAGAAACTCTCTCCTCCAGGAGTCAGGTCACACTTTTAGCAAGTATGTGATCATTGAGTCACTTCTGATGGGAGTCTCCAAGCGCAAGGGTCAAGCCAAGGGCTCAACTAGAATCTCAAAGTCTTGAACCAGAGAAGTGGCAAGAAAAGAGTAGCCTACACCTATGTATATTAGTACTACAACTAAATTAGAGAAGATATAGATCGTACTTCTAATCATCTTGAGAGCCTCTGGGTCGTACGCCTCTAATGCCTACAATTGTCCTCCTCCCTGACCACCAGCTCCCTAAGCCTAGTGAGGACCACTTTGGGTGGTGGTGGTGGTAAGTCAAATTGCATGCCACCTCCTTATGTTATACCCACTTCTCTACCATGCATGTTTCCCTATGGACCTCCCTAATCTTGTCATTGTCTCTATCTGGGCAGTCCCTCGACCATCTCTTTGTCAGTTGTACGACGAGTTAGACAATACCAAGAGAGATGTCCCCAGCTATCGTAAGAGAAACATCACATCTCTCTATGCTAACTATTCTGAGAACCCTGAACTGTAGACCCACTATCCTAGGATCACCACCTGAAGTGTCTCGCATGCCCAGATCCCTTTTTATACCATCAGCTACCAGCTGGTGAATTCACAACTTCCACATGCCTGCTGCAAGCACCAGTTGTCAGCATCTGCTCACCTAGAAATCCCTTCACCACTAAGGCTCGCTCGAGTACTCCAACATAGGTGAGAATGCAAAGAGATATCACTAAAGCCCTGATATCTTGATGTAGGCCATACTCAAAGGTATGTGCTTAGAAAAAAGATATTGAACTATATCCAAACAGTATTGTGAGAGGTCAGTGAACCTCATCAAATACTCTGTCACAATCATGCTTCCATGTTGCAAATGCAGAAGCTCCTGAATGTGCATCGATCGCAATATGGTCGGATAGAACTCCTCCCTAAAGAGATGCTTGAAATATGACCATGAGAGTGCGGTCTCATCATGTGACTGAGTCACCAGACTCAACCATCATCCAACAGATCCCTGAAGAAGACTTGCTGTAAGGACCACCATTTGATTTGTAGGTGTCCTCATAAGGCAGAAAACTCATGTGAATGCCTCTAGCCAGTCCTCAACTGTCTGGGGGTCTAGCTCGCCCCAAACCCTGGGAGGTCACTACCTCTAAAACTCATGGAGCACATTCAGCCTTCGCACATCATTAGCTGGTACTACAGGTGCTACCTACTGCTAAATGAATGGTGGCAAGACTGGAAAACCACCTAGAGGTACCACCTCCTGTACAGGTCCCTATATCGAAACCTCATCACTCGGCGGCTCATCCTTGCAATTATGCTATGGAATCCTGGTAGGCAATCATCGTGAAGGCATCTTGAAATAAACAAGACGTATCACAGTCAATGAGTATATCTGGGAAGCTGACTCAAGAAGGACGTGGAAACCACAACTCATTCCTATATGATGGATGTACCAATGTTTTTCCCTGCAACTGATGTCTACATGTATCGAGTCAACAAGAAGGTTATCAGAGTCCCGTTGAATTGATATATCGACCATCGTACCAACACTAGAGTCCTTGGCCTGAAAGCTGAACTCAAAACACATTAACATTATTTCCATAAATCCCAAATGAAACCTCACAATTCAAAGCTCTGGTCCTAAGGTAGAACCGATTGCTCTGATACCACTCTGTCATGACCCGACCCACCGAGTCCCATATGGTTGGTGGTAATATGAGCGTGACAACCCCAAGCCCACCTCCAATAGGCCAAGGGATGGTGACCAGTGCCGAGTAGGCATATCACACATATGGGAGGCATTAGCCTAAGGTACTTGTACATGCACACACATCTCCAAGTCCCTACAATGCTGAATGAAAAGTAAAACTGGTACCAAATGCATGCATACATCTATATCCCACAATCAGAGTACAACAAAGTACTAAAAAGCATAAGGGTCAAATACAAGCCCACCAAAAACTATAAATAAAGTCCAACCTGCTCAGTAGGAGGGGCTGCTGTCAAATGCAACACCAGTATGAACCTCGATCTGTCTAGCCCAAAACCAAGCTCTACTTACTCCCAATCCTCCAAGGACACCGTCAAAAGGCATGTTGTCTTCATAAGACATGACACGTGTGGGAAGAGCTCATGCAGGGATGAGTATAACAATACCCGATAGGACACCCCAAAATCACTAAACATAAAGCATCAAGAGTAGTCAGCTCATCAATACACATGTATGTCAATCAAGATATGAGACATAATGATAATCAAAAACCCATATATATTCATAATAGACTCCAAGTCTCAAGCGGTCTCAACCATACTACCAGCCACGAGATTCTGCTTGAGGATTCAATGTGACGCTTGTCCAGGAGAATCCACTTCATGAGTCATGTTATCACTGATGGCACTCATCTGAGAGGTCATTCTCATCAAGACTTGCAAAAGAAGTATTCACTGGAACTCTGAAGATGTCGACATCCAGGTAGGGGATCACACCCAAGACTGAGGGGCACCAAAAACCCTACTGGATCAATCTGCAAGATAGTGGATTGATACCCTATGCATGGTGGTCATGTTCATACTGGATTTTTCTCGAGGATTCAATGCAACGCTTTTCTGGGAGAATCCACTTCATGATCCATGCTATCACTGATGGCACTTATTCGAGAGGTCATGCTCATTGAGACTCGCAAAAGAAGTATTCACTGGAACTCTGAAAGTGTCGACATCCGAGTAGGGGATCACACCCAAGACCGAGGGACACAACAAACCCTACTGAATCAATCTGCAAGATAGTGGATCGACGCCATGTGCATGGTGGTCATGTTGATACCACAAACCCTACCCAGGGAAGAAGATACGATAGAGGATCCAACCCTTGGCCTCATGGAGGTATACCATAAACTCTATCTGAGGAAAAACCTGTAGAGGGGATCATAATCTTATGACCAAAACGTAATGTCACATTGTACCCCCGTAGGGATGTACCAAGGAATCACACTCAACTGAACCTGGTCTATATTGAAGATACGGAGGGCCTCACATTTCCCTAGAAAAAGTACACGACATGTGTTGTCAGTACACAGTGTGACTCGACTGCCCTGGGTCTGCCCATGTTCCACAGCTCGTGCCCATGTACCTCTGGTTGTGCTCGTATACTCTAGTTGTGCTTGTGTACTTGGTTGTGTCTAGGTCCTCTGGTTGTGTCCGAGTACACTATTGTGTATGTGTATTCTGGCCGTGTTTGTGTGTCTGGTTATGTTTGTGTCTGTGTACCCTCTGGGGTACACATCGAGCCATCGACATCGGGTCGCACGATGTGTGACACGTGTCACACGACGTGTGATATTTTATCTCCTCTAAAACCCTAATTAATGCACCCATGGTACTACACGATGTGTTTTCTTCGGACTACATGCTGAGTAGTCAAGAATTTCCTAGAAATTCCCAACTGTTCAACGCGTATTTGCCCGCACCTCCATCCTTTGATCCAGTTGTGACTTGTATCGATGATCGGGGATATGGTTGATCGTGCCTGCCTCGCCGCCGGTGGACGGATTTCGGTCGTCCAAACCGATCGAGAATCGGTTCCCGTTGCACCACACTGCATGTCGCATGTTAAACAGCAAAACGGGGAACCACTAAAGCGATTGAATCTGTTGTCGTCGTTGCACCTTGATCGTACCCTCGATCGTGAACTACACCTGCGATATTGATCCATTGTGCCAAAGAATGGTCGTGCAATGATCGAATTTCAGGTATATGCGGAACCATCGTCTAAGGAAATGTCGGCAATGAATTGTGCAAAGAATAGGGGGAGAAATCCATGAAACGCCAAAGAGGAACGAACCTCAACCATTGTTCGGGTTGGCCTTGATTCATTATCGTTAGAACGAAGAACAAAGAACCAACAAATAAACAATAATAATAATTTCCCCAAATCCTAGGTAAATAAACCTGCACCCACAACACAACCGACCCACGAATCAAACTATTAGTTTATTCGATTTGCAATGATCGTGGGATAATCAAATGGGGAAAATAACCAATGAAAAACAATACCCTACCTTAGGTTTGTATCGATCACTAACGAAGAATGAATTTGTGTCATCGTCATTGATGGGATCCTTGAACTGCATTGGAGAAAACGATCCTCGGTCTATTGTCGTTCGCCAAGCTCCTTCACGCTTGCCTCTCAATTCTCAAGGTTATGCGACTGCCCCTATGAATTGGTTATAAACATGATTATATAGGATAGGGTGAGGTCGGTGTGTCAAAAATAATAGATAAATAAATTTATTTATTTATTTTATTATTTACGCCTACGACTGTGCTTTATCAAAACGTCTGACACTGACAATGTTTAAGTCGCGCCCAGGGTCAAACTCGTGTTCCAGACACAACGGCGGTCTTAGATTTCTGATATGAGATCTCATTCTAGAGTTATTCCATTATTCTACAAAAACTATGCGTGTGTAATATTAATATATTTAATATTTATATAATATCAATATCAAGCCTCACTGGGCCTCAGAATCTCGTGTGTCATATCAGCATCTGGCTCCGAAAATATTATTAGATATATTTCAAAGCTTTACATGGCAAAAATAGAGACATTACAATACCCAAGGCACCCCATATGTCTCCCTCTACCCTCTCAAGGGTTCCCATCCCACCAAGCATCTAATGCTTATACCACCCATCCAATTGGTATCCCATGCCTATATACAACAACATCTCGGGCGTACAATGTTGATACCACACCAAATCCATGACATCAATGTCCATACCAAAACACACTCTGGACCGATGATGTTTATGCTAATCCAAACCTGAGACATCCTCGCCTCTATTGAACCATACTCAAGGCTTAGAATGCCTTCCTACCCATTGTAGGGTTGTCATCACCCCACATGTGCATACACAGTCATCGTCAAGAGATAACATACAGAAAACAAGTGTGTGGGATTTGGTTAATCAGCATGCCCCCAATTAGTTATTCATGAAAACACCAAATAATTTATCATTGACTTTTAATTAACCAAGCCCGCTTTCACAAAATCATTTTTAAAACATTTTGCCTGCAAGCCTTTTCAGAACCCCCTTTTTCCTAATCACACACCGCCATGCGCAAATAATGGGAACCTACGTGTCAAGTATGATGCATGAACACACACCTCTTACCACCCTTGGTCAAGAGTAAAACAATAAATCAATAGTTGCATCATCATACTTTAACAACAGCTCAACTATAATAGCAAAAAACAATAACTGCATTGTCGCAACCCTTGTAACTTAGACTTCCACAATACGGGTGTTTGTGATGTACAAGACCGATGTCTGTCCTACGTTCTAACCAATCCTATCTCAATCTACCAAGCTCCAAAAATCATAATACGAAAGAAATAATGGAGCTCGAATACTAGATGTAACATCCCTGACCAGATTCACCCGAACAGTATTCAAGTTGAGCCACCACATCATCCCGAGCGTGTATTCGCATTCGCCAAAGGTTTTCATTTAGTGATGAGGGTTGAATTGATACAATGGGGAGACTATACCCTCAGTGTCATAACCATTCAATCAAAAGAAATAATTGAAGCATAGAACATTCATCAACACAAAATATAGAATTACAGTGAAATGAAAATCATAAGAATAAAATATCACATGATGTATCAAAATGGAACTCACATTGTGCATGCATCAGTCATACTTGAATTGGATTGTCCTCAGTGCATCAATCATACACATTGCAGGATAAAATAAATAAATAATACTGGCAACACTGCAACCAATCCATTCCTCAGCCTCATCTTTGAACCTGCTCCAATCCCTGCCAATGCTCTTGCATCAAGCCCTATCGTTGTTCCCTTACCCTAACCTACAACTTAACATGAAGTTTGCATGCTCACCAAGGTTCATGTGCAGGGTGTGAACATGAAACTCAATAGTTCACCACCAACAAACAAGGCCCTAAAAATATGTCATTATGTAAATATGTGAGTACATGCACAA
Source organism: Viscum album (assembly GCA_963277665.1). Classification (NCBI taxonomy): domain Eukaryota; kingdom Viridiplantae; phylum Streptophyta; class Magnoliopsida; order Santalales; family Viscaceae; genus Viscum; species Viscum album. The sequence continues at coordinate 178,373,952 of OY728119.1, read as the reverse complement.
TGGAATACACAAAAATCGTAACACTCATCATGCAACACACAAGACGAGTTATCATGTGCTAACCGGACCACCATGATGCTCGACCCTACTTGCTTCGGCCCAATGCCGGTGAATCATATCTTTCGTATGAGAGGAAGTCCAAATGGCACGTTGGTCTCCAATCAGTCTAGTCATTAGTAATAACATTTGTTGAAGGACCCGATTTGTTGTCATCCCTTAGAATGAATCGTATGGAGGACCTGGCTCGTTGTCATCCCTCAAGAGGAATCATACAAAGGACCCGACACGTTTTCATCTCTTAGGAAAAATTGTACGAAGGACCTGATTCATTGCCATCCCCTAAGAAGAACTGTATGGAGGACCCAACTCATTGTCATTCCCCAAGAAGAACGCACAATGGGTGGAGGACCCCACCTCACTATCTTCCCCTATATAGAACATACAATCGGCTCACTGTCATCCCTTAGCAACGAAATGCATTCATCCTTCCTCAGCATCCTCTAACCACCACACGCAAAAGCCCCTTGATAACGGATAAATTAACCATGCACCGATGAAATTCCTAGAAAATCCCTAACATAAATCGACATGGATAAGAGAGAAAGGAGGAAGAGAAAAGAGGAAGCTCTTACCTCAATATGGCTTGAAGAACCACTCCTAACCCACCTTGAATCACCACATGAAAAGGGAGGAGAGGTGAGAAAGCACCCCTTCCATCCCATTCGGTCATTCCAACATCAAAACTCTCAAAGAGGGTTTAATGAAACCCCCTAAAAGGCAAAAAAGTCCCGCACTTAAGTGGGGGATCAGGGTCCACCACCAGACTCCTGGTGGACCCCCACCAGAAGTTTGATGGGTCATTGGATGTTGGATTGATGTAACCTGGTCCGTTTTGGATGATGTTGGGTTAAATACTAGCAGCTCATACTGCACACCAGGCCGCAACTCTCACGGGTCAAGCTCCGCGGTGAGCTCATGGGGGGTTGCAGGGGGCAATGTACCCTTGCTCCGAGGGTCTGGGGGCCAAAGGTCCCCGACCCAAATTTTGGGACACTAGCAAATTTGACCGATTGTAGCAGAGGTGACCGGACGACACCGACAGGACACTGTAGCAGTGTGGACTTTGGAGACAACAATATTGTAGCTCTGCAAACTTTCAGCCGCTGGCCACTGTAACAGCTTGGACTTAGGTGGACCACGACACTGTAGCGATGCGGACTTCCAGCCACCATTCATTGTAGCAGTGCGGACTTTCTGTGTGGTTGGTCGCACAGTACTTCATCTTCTTTATTAGCTCATTTTGGGTTAAGGTTTCTGTGTGTGAAACTTTGAGATCTTCATATATTTTGTGCTCTCGAAACTAATGAAATTATGTCTCTCTGTGGACGTAGGAATCGTTTCTCGAACCACATAAATCTATGTGTCTCAAGATCTTCTTCTCGTTCTTTTGTTCTTCCCTTTTACTCTTATGTGAATCATATGTCGCTTCATTGCTCCCATCAATTTCCAAAACAATCGGGATCCTGGTGGCAGGGGCAAGGGTACTACACCTCTGCCCGACCCACTGGATTATTGTTGGGCTATGTTGTAACCCACCAAAGTCCATCCCCTCACATAACCCTCAAGATTTCTCTCGGGGCCTTTTCTACCCACAATTCCACCTCTGAAACCTCCACTTTAAGTTACAGAACTTGACTAAAATACCCTCCCTCCAATCTGAATTCAAAAAATTGAATTTTACTAATGTGGGTCATTACATATACTATTTATTATTAACTAGTGGTGGAGGGTCGGGATGGTTCGAAAACGTGGTGTAGTTGAAGGAGTAAGGCAAGTGGGAGTTAAAGGAGAAGAATTTTTCATTACATGTTAACCAGACTTGCGGGAGCCAACAAGGCATGCAAGGCAATAAAGCATTACAGATCAAATTGGTATATCAAGTCAAGGATGAGGGTGGTAAAAGGAAATACACGATCAGACCCGTGGTGAAAGGTTTTCAACAAAAGGAATATACAGATTTCATTGGGGTTTTCTTTCTTAGTTTGAAGCTCACCACCATCAAGGTGGTTCACAACACTGTTATATTAGAGGATCTGCATTTTACTAGTTTGATGTAAAGATTGCATTCTTTCGTGGAGATTTCAAGAAAAACTATATGGAACAATCAAAGGGGTTCATAAAGTCGAGGAAGAAAGACATGACATGCAAACTTTAGAAAAGTTTGTATGGGTTGAAGTAGACACTCAGGCAATAGAATAAAAAGTTTGATACATTTATAAGTAAAAATGCATACAAATAGTGTGATTTGACCCAATGTTGCTACTTTAAGTCATTTAATGGTGGGTACATTATATTGTTTCTATATGTGAATGAAATGTTTATTGCAAGATCATGCATGAAAAGTATTAATGAGCTAAAAGGGCAATTGGCTAAAAAGTTCGATATGAAATTTCTTGGAGAAACTAACAGGATTTTGGAAATGAAGATAGAGAAAGACCATGCGATTGGACCTTTGATACTATCACATATTGAGTACATTGGAAACATTTTAAGTAGACCTACTATGTCGAAGTAAAGCAGGTTTTTACTCCTTTTGCAAGTCACTTTAAGTTATAAAGAAGAAAATATCAAAAAAGGAGAAAGCACACAAAGGAGGAAGAGGTTGGGTACATGATGAAGATTACTTATGTTTCAGTTATTAGAAGTTTGATGTATGTCATGGTTTGTACCTAATCAGATATTGCTCATGCAATGAGAGTCGTGAACAAGTACAAAACTAACCAAATAAAATGACATTGGAAAATTATAAAGTGGATATTAAGGTATTTAAAAGGAATAAATGAAGTATTTTTCTGCATTGTGAAAGGAAATTTCCATATGGATTTGTGCATTGAGGTGATGTCAATGGAATGAGTACCACATGTTTTTTATTTATTTATGGAAGGATTGTTGCTCATTAGCAGAAGGTGGCACCATTATTACCGTGGAGGCAAAGTGCATCATTGTAACTAAGGTGGGGAATGAGATGGCTGGGCAGAACAATATCATAGAGAAACTAAATATAAAACGAGGAAAATATATTATGTTGTGATTAGTCAAGAGCATAGTGCAATTTTGTAAAAAGCTCATTAATTCATATCAGGACAAAGCATATTCATTTAAAGTACCACTTCATCAGATACTTACACAGGTCAGGTTGGTAACAGTACAAAAAGATTGGAGGAACAATTCTGTTAACAAAGTCAGATGGTTATTGAGAAGTTGAGGCATTAGTGTGCTCTATTGGACTTCAATGATGAATAAACCTTGATAAACAAAATATAACCAAAACATTTTGGGAGTACGGAAGGATGATAATAACTAGATCAGGGAGATTGATGGTGTTGTGGAGCATGATGAATTGAATGGGGTTGAGTTAATTATTGTAGACCCATATTGAACATCAGTTTAATGTCTTTCACAAATCAATCTCCTTGGTGAGGTCATTGGAAGTCTCAGGGGTGCGACACTAAATTTCCAAGCACTTCCAAGCACTGGAGCAAGTCACACCACTGTACCAGGGTCGATTAGTTGTGCGTGCACGGGATACTATAACACCGTGAACCATTGTGCAAGTTTGGGTATTGTAGCAGCATAGCATTGTAGCAGCACATTTTGCATTATCTAGGTCATCTAGAGGTAGGGTTTGTCTGCTACATTTTCAACTTTGTCATTTACACTATCATAAATAATGAAAACCTTCAGCCTTTCCATGAACATAAAAAATCTTCCAGAACCATGCAAGTCTTTGTGTTCAAGTTGGATTGACCTGTTTGTTCTTTCCTCGGGTTTGCCAAACCGTTTTCATTGTTAGAGCTTCTATGTTCATAACATTTATAACAATGGAAGACTAAGACCTCTTACAGTCGATCCAAATTAGGATTATTTGATTGTATTACTTAGTTTTTGTTTTTTATTTATGTTAAATGAGTTTCTATCAATTGGAATTTTATTAAACTCGTGTGATCATGGCTGAGGATTAATGCAATTGTGCTCTTTATTTTGTTCAATAGTTTTTCACTCTTCCATGCACTACAGCTTGCCTACTCTCTTGCTCATTCTTCGTAAATGGCTTAAAATACCAGCAAAATCTTCAGGAGGAGGGCAAGCCAGATTTATTCTCTCCCCAGTCCAGGGATGCCTAAACCTGCAAAAAAAAAACATACCTTTAACCATTCTGCAAGGATCAGTGAAGAGCAAGCACAGCAATGTCCATTAATTTCTTCTCACCCAAGAACCTTTGCATGGAGGCAAGGCCTCCCCAACTTCGAAACCAGTGTTCGATGCAGCTCATGATAATTAGGGGGGGTTTTGCACCTGAGTAGTGACATAGCCATGCCCTTGGTGCCACCATACAATTCATCACCTAGAAGTGGAATACCCAAGTACTTCGCATGCGCACGTATCTGCCATGTAAAACAGTGCAGTATCTGTCAGCTTGGATGTAGTTCCAAATACAAAATGGCTCGGCACTACCTGATGTGTACGACCAGTTTCTAGCCTCCACTCAACTATAGCAGAAGCACCACCAGCAAGCGTTTCAATCACTTCATACCTGTTAAAACCCTGTCACTTGACCCTCTCTTTAAGTACCATGAGTAAAATTGACCAAAATATGATCTTGAGCTGAATTTCTTCATTTGATTCTCATTATCAGGGAAACAAAACTGAAGGGGTTTGCAAACATAAATTAAATTAATAGATATGAGACAAGGTGAGGGTCCGGGCTCTGGAATGGCCAGATTGGAACTTGTTTAGAAGGGTGGAATTTAAAAAATGAGGAGAATAAGAGGGTCATGAACTACCTGCTAGCAGCATGACGACCATGCCCACATTTACAAGGTTCAGATGTAGCTATCATACGAATCCGGTTACTTAAATCACGCCCTATTGGGACATTCACATGCCCTGATGTTGGGGAGGGGACTCCGGAAGTGAGACTGATATATACTCTGTGAATGGTGTGTAGTTTGAACTGTTCTGATAAACTCGCATGAGAAAGCTCACTCTGCCATAAATTGATTAGATTAGCTTCATCAAAAAAACAGCAATCAAAGAGTCAAGGGATATCCTTAGGTCACCTTACAAAATATGGTAGCTTCAGGTGAATTACCTTTGCAACAACAAGCAGTCCACTGGTGCCTTTGTCTAATCTGTGCACGATACCTGGACGAACAGAAGATTCCAATGCATTGGATGCAATACTTTCATGATCGGTTGAAACATCGTCAAACTCATCATCAGAAACATCTTTGGACTCGGAAAGCAACTCCCTGTTTGAGCATGCAACAGTTGGAAGACTGCAATGATGAAGAATGCCATTTACAAGTGTCCCAGTAGCATTTCCAGGAGCTGGATGAACAACCTGGCTAACAGGGAAGAGGGTAATAGATTCAGCAATAACATCTCACAAGCGAAGTTGGAAGACTGCAATGATGAAGAATGCCATTTACAAGTGTAAGCACTGCCAGGAACCGGATGAACAACCTATTTAACAGGAAAGAGAGTAATAGATTCAGCACTGACATTTTGACTCAAATAATTTCTGAACCAGAAGAGGGGGGATAAAGGGTGAACCAAGCACACGAGGCTCCAACTTTGCAGAGGTGGGGAGAGGATAATTTTAACAGTGAAGCCGTGCATATTAACATTGCGAATTTTCTTGCTGAGGCAAGAGCTCTTCTTCTGAGCTTACAGCATGGGCAAGGTGGAGAGGGCTTTTCACCTCCAGAGTAAAGGTCGATTCTCTTTACTTGGTTCACTGCTTACAACAAGATTGAAGGTCAGCCACAGCATTTGGCATGGCAGCACCTTCAAATGCGAATGAGCCAATCATAGAGACTAATAAGTAAACATTTGGACAATCACCATGTAAGCAGGTTTGTTGACAACGAGAACATGGTCGTCTTCAAAAACTATATCCAAAGGTAGGTCTTCTGGTTCAGCCTTCAATGGTTGCAAATCAGATACAGTGCACTTCACATTATCTCCAGGTTTAACCATGTAAGAAGCCTACACAGACAGCTAGCAGATTAGATTTATGACATCCTAAAGATCATTTCTCAAAGGAATCCCAATAAAAAATGAACCTAAAAGAGAAGCGGTTTTTATGTACTTTATTAATTTTCTGAAGACAGAAATTGCATGAGAAAGATAAACACTGTTAGTGTGAAAAGAGGCTACCTTATTGACAGTCCTGCCATTAACACGTACAAGGCCTGCTCGTATGCTTGAGTGAACACGAGCCCTACTTATCCCAGTACAGCGTGACGATATCCATTTGTCAAGCCTCAGCCTGCAGGACCCGACCTGAGCAACATCTTCCAGTTGGACGCCAGAGTAGGAAGACACCCGGTCGGCGAGGTCTTTTTCCAGACGAACTTCGGAAATCGGATCTCCAGCATACGCTCTGGGGGCACTGTAAACCCTAGAATATCTCAGACTACGGGTTGGAGGGAAGGGATGGAAACGATAAGAGGAACGCAACGCGTGATCGGGCGCAGGGGACCACACACAAGAAGCCGATGACCAGAGCGACCGCATTCGCTTCTGTGATTTTGGTGTCCGACGGCACTCCCAGCAAGAGGTGGGCGGACGCAATACACGTCAACCCAACATCAAACGAGATGTGATTTCATCTTATCAAGTTCGTATTTAACAATTTTCAACACCGTCGGTATCAATTCTACATGTTTATGTGTCATTAGATATTTCTATAAGTGAGACGTTAAAGATCATTATTAATGCATATCATGATTGCACACTTTGATATATTAATCAAAATCGCGACGACATGCATTAGCAGGAGGTAAGATACGTTAGGTGCGTCATGAACAATGTATTATTAATGAATATGTTAAGAAAATATATAGGTCTTTCATTCTATGGAAGTTGATATCTTGAGACCTTTGATTGAAATGAAACCGTCAAACTACAATTCCAAGCTAATGGTGATTGTCGTGTTCATTTCAGGCAGGGCCGGCCCTAGGGCAAGCCCAGAGAGCCCCCGGGCTAGGGCAACAGACAATCAAAGAAAAAAAATACAAAATCAAGGGCAAAAAATTCACCATTTCACTGTAGCTCTTAATACATTTTAGGGCAAAATTTAATAGGCAGTCTTGGGCAACATAATTTACCGGGCCGGTCCTGATTTCAGGTAGTCAAAAAAGAGAAATCAAACACATAAGTTGATGATATAAGTATACAACCAACTTGATTAAGAGATTCGAGACAAAAAAGATTATATTAGACGGTGAGTGTTGTCGTTGTGACATTAACTCTTTCCTTCATGAGTGTTTTTACGTGTTGTTAGACGCTAATATTGGGTTTTAGACAAACACACTCAATGCCAATGAGGAAGAGGCCTAGAGCCTCACACACTTAGTGTATCCATCCATCCCAGTTGAATTATATTAGAAATTAATAATTGGAATAAATGTTATTATCAAGACCGAGAAATAATATTTATTCAGGATTTATTGATCGCAAATATTTAATCACCATATTTATGTGAGTCGAATATTAAATAAATATTTATTCACAATACCATAAATATAATATCTATTTATTTATCAAATGAATAATATTTATTTATTTTTCAAAATTTGATAAATGTTGAAGAATGCGAACGAGTTGAGTTATTTGTAACGTCCTCAAATTTTAAGGTACGTTATACTTTAGTATTCGTGGAACTTGGTTGTCTTTCGTTCCACTTTTGAGACATGTTAGAGGTGTTCGGGAACTGGGAATCAAAATTCTAAGGAGGTGTGGCACAAACTAGTAGCTTTGGAGCTACTGGGGTGCCACTGGCTATCCGGTGGAGGTGGCAGAAGCCTAGGAATCCCCTTGGGTGCTCCCGGCTAGCCAGTGGCAGAGACAGTAACCCTAGGCGCTGCCTTGAGCCACCCACTCTCCGGTAGGCCCATTCAGGATTTTTATTGGGGGTAACCCCATCTTTTCACTTTGTAACCTCTATTTGATACTTCCTTGCTTGGCTCGACCCCCATTAGACCAAAATGAACTGAAGGGCTCCTCTAAGGTGGATTTGGCTTTCTTCCTCTCATGTCCTCAGCATTTGAAGATTGGATCGATTTGACAACTTCTGTTTGATAAGTTTAAGCAGTTCTAACTAAAATATCCTCTCTCTCTTAGGATGAATCGTAGATCTGGGTTATTATGGCTAGATCTATAGATTCATTTATGATCTAATGGAGAATTCTTGAACCATTGAAGGAACAAAGCCCATGTTTATTGTGGGCCATTCCCTCTCTTGATCAGATCTAAATCTCTCATTGATGGTGGTTCTCCTTGGGTAAGTCCTATACATTTATGTCCCTCGTCATGTTCTTCTTCTTGTATCTTGATTCTAGAATCCTCATGTGATGAATTGGGAATAGTTCTAGGGATCGTTAGTGCAGAGGATTGATCTGGGTCGCAATTCTTAGCGTTGGGCATCAATATTCTTAAGGTAGTAAGTCTTTTCCATTAGGGACCCTTGTATGGATTTCTATGTATGATATGCATGTGTGTTTGTGTGTAGTTGTGAGTCCCTTGTTGGATGTGATATGCATGTGGGTGTGGGTGTGGTTCATGAGACATTGCTCGATATGACATATTGTACCTTGCTATATTATGCCTTATATATGAATGTGTGTGTAGCCTGTGGAAACTGTGTTATTGTTAGGTCCACAAGGCCGAATACCCTGAGAGGGGGGGGGGGTGAATCAGGGTATGACTAATTTAAAATTAATGTTCGTTCTGATCTTGTTTCGCTGTTAAGCAAAACACTCTTCTCTCTCTTTCCTGTTGCACAATATAAACAGAAAGTAAAGAAAGCACAGGACACAACAATTTTACTTGGTTCACTGCTAAGGGCTACGTCCAAGGAGCATACGCCGACAGGTTTCCGGTCGTACCAAATTCCACTATACTTCACTAGCTGTGGATTACAATGTTCGGGTACAGTCACTCTGTCCCAGGATCACTGTCTTTGCAAGGTTTAGGGCCAGCTCCCTGCTTTCCCAAGGGTCACTCCCTATTTCTCTCTCTCTGACTCACTGCCGGTGGAGAGGATCACCTTCTTCCTCTTCCTAAGCTCACTGCTCTGGAAGGGAATCCACTCACAGTTTATAGACCTGTAGGTCTCTTCATGATCACTAATGAATGCATCCTCAGCTGTTGATAGATGTTCTGTTGAAATCCAACTTTGATCCACTGATGAATACCTCTTTGCCTCTTAACCACTGGGCAATTCACTTTGGAAACACCTTTGCAAAGCACCCTACTTCGCTAGGCTCCCAATTTCACAAAGCTCAAACAAGCCTTCGTGAAGATACTGCCTTTTCGCGAAGCACTACCGCGAAGCTCAAGTCGTTGCAGAGCAACTTCCCTCACGAAGCTCACTGATCCAACGCGGAGCTCGCAACTTTCGCGGAGCTACAATAGCCGCCGCGAAGCTCTTCTTTCGCGAAGCACACAAGCTACACGAACTACCTTCGCGAACCGAGAGCAAATGATTTTCTCTGAAAATTCTCTCTACTTCTCTCGAGGGGGTCGGCCTATATTTATAGGCGATTTCACCGACCCTCGAACTTTCCGCGCGAAGTCAACGCCACGTCATCTCAAATCGCGAAGCTCCGAAGTTTCCACCGGAATTCTGTATAAATCGCGAAGCACCATGGCAATTTTCTGATCGCAGAGCTCGTCGTAATCGCGGAGCATCACCGTCAACATTTCTTCACGCCTTCGCCGCGAAGCTCCCTCACAAAGCCCTTCACCGCCGCAATGCGCTTCAACTTGACGTAATCGTGAAGCATCACCGCCTCCATTTTTTTGGTCTTCGCAAAATCCAATGCATGCGCCCCACTTTGCGAAACTCACGCCTTTGCCATATAAAAATATGATCTTCATGGAAATCCTTTTTTCACGATGCTCACCAACCTCCAAATTTTGGACCCCAAAAATTTGGCAAACAATGGGAAACAACGCCACCTTGTACTGCTCTTTTGTACCGCCTCCAGATCGTCCTTTCCTTTGTCATCGTTCTTTGTTAATATGGATTGTCAACAACTTCTCTGAAACTTGACAATTCTCCATGGAAACCTGCTTTGTCAACAAACACAATCAACCCAAAAATACTGCAATGTTACCTTGAGGGATTTTTGCCCAATAATCTCCTCCTTTGGGTTTGTTGACAACTCTTCATAACTCTTCTCAGAATGATTTTCTGCACGTTGATACCTCACTGAGTCTTCTTCCAGCTGCTACCATCATTCGCCTCTTGCGATTCTGATAGCATTCAAGGATTCACTTAACACGTACTCTAAGCCCACATGAGCAATTCTCGGCGTGAGAAACAAGAGTAGTATGAAAAGATCATCAATGAATCACTTCATGTCAGACCCCAATTTTCGATTCCAACCTGATACCAATTCTTAAATTGATACCAATTGTTGAACCATACTGATACCAATTCGTGATAGCTGGACACCTTCTCACACCATTCCAACATCACTCTTCTACTTTTATCACAATCCTCAACTGTCGTGATATCTATTGCTTTGATCGATCACTTCTAGCATCGTCAGATTTAAAAATCTCCCCCTTGCTCATTTCTCCCCCTATTTGGCTGCTCCACTGGTTAGCTTCTCCCCGTATCTATCATGATTTCTCAAATAGCCACACTATCTCCCCCTTGAACAATCACTATTTTCTCCCCCTTTTTCAACGAACCCAAATGTCACTCCTTTGTAGTCTGTAACATAGTAGAGAACACATATCAGCACATTAGGGAAAAACACATCATACCTCGAGGAGAGGGGGAGGGGTTCAACATCCACAATCGTTTAAGTGCAGAGAGTCGACTGAACTCCCAGAGCCAGTAGATGCCTCTCAAAAGCTTCCTTGGGTAAGGCCTTTTTCAGGATGTCTGCAACCTGGAGTTCTGTAGGCACATACTCCAACTTCACGATCCCCTGCTCAACCTTCTCCTTTATAAAATGATACTTTATCTCAATGTTCTTTGTCCTTGAGTGATGTACGAGATTTTTGCTGAGATTTATAGCACTTGAGTTATCACACTGGATTCCGATCGGAGACTTCACTTCAACTCCCATATCGTCAAGCTGCTACTTCATCCATAATAACTGTGTGCAACCTTGAGTGGTCGCAATATACTCAGCTTCTACGGTGCTTAATGAAATGCAATCCTGCTTCTTGCTTAACCAAGCAATGCATAGTCCGCCAAGATAGAATGCACCTCCAGATGTTGATTTCCTGTCATCTGCTGAACCGGCCCAGTCTGCATCAGTATATCCCAATAACTCTGTCTGAGATTTGTCGTTATATGTCAAGCCGAAGTCTACCGTGCCCTTGATATACCGAAGTATTCTTTTCACTACGAGCATGTGACTTTCCTTGGGATTACTCTGATATCTCGCTGCTTGGCATGTGGCGAAAACAATATCATACCTTTTCGTGGTCAAGTACAACAAACTCCCAATAATTTTCCTGTATTCTGTGATATTAACTGCCTTGCCATCCTCATCTTTTGATAATTTCATCCAGGTAGCAACCGAAGTTTTCATCTCCTTGGAATTTTCCATGCCAAACCTTCTTAACACCTCCTTGGCATATTTGGATTGAGAAATGAATGTTCCATTTATTCCTTGTGTCACCTGTAGACCAAGGAAAAATGTTAGCTCTCCAATCATTGACATTTCAAACTCATGTTTCATGAATTCGAAAAACTGTTTGAATTGAGCTTCATCTGATCCACCAAATATTATGTCATTGACATAGACCAACACCATAATCCTTTGATTACTATTGTTATTGAAATAGAGATTGTAATCAACTTCACCACACTGGAAACCAAGCTTCTTCAAGTACTGATCAAGCCTTGAGTACCATGCTCTTGGTGCTTGTTTCATCCCATACAATGCATTCTTCAGCCTGCAAACTTTGTTCTCATCCTCATGAATGAGAAAACCATCTGTATGCTCAATATACACCTCCTCTTCCAGAACACCATTCAAGAATGCAGATTTGACATCCATCTGGAACACTTTGAATTTTCTTTGCACTGCTATGGCAAAAAATAATCCGATTTTCTCCAGCCTTGCAACCGGTGAAAATGTCTCATCAACATCTATTCCCTCTATCTGGGAGTATCCCTTGCACACTAGTCGTGCTTTTTTCTGAATCACTGTGTCATCTTCATTCATCTTGTTGCGGTAAACCCATTTAGTCCCGATGACATTCTTGTCTGCTGGCCTCGAAACAATCTCCCATGTCTTGTTCTTCTCAATCTGATCAAGCTCTTCATTCATAGCCTAAACCCAGTTTTCATCTTCAGCTGCATCGGAAAAATATTTTGGCTCCACATGAGATAATAACGATTTTTGCTGTAATGATTTCATTCTTTGAGTCTGAACTGGAGATGTCTAATCACCAATGATATTCTGCCTGTCAATTTCAGCTCGACTCTTTGGCTTCCTTGCAGACACAAACTTGACACTTTCTTGTTCATCATCAGTATCTTCTTCTGATTCAGCCTCTGCCACTTCTGCTCCCCCTGAGTTGCTTACCTCATCATCACTTTCATCCAAAAACTGTTCACTGGGTCGTTGAGTATTCTGTTCATTTTCAACAATAGTGACATCATTGCTCTCAACAATTTTTCCCAGCCTCTTGTTGAAACATTTATATGCTTTGCTTTTCCTTGAGTAGACAAGGAATATCCCCTCATCTCCTCGTGACTCAAACTTCCTGTGATTTTCTTTATTGAGAATGAAGCATTTACTCCCAAAGACTCTAAAGTATTTCAACGTTGGCTTCTTTCCATACCACATTTCATACGGAGTCTTCCCTTACTTCGGACACAACAGAGACCTGTTCGAAATATAGACCGATGTCAAAACTGCTTCCTTCCAAAATTTCTCTCGTAGGTCATTTTCAATAAGCATTGTTCTGTCCATGTTGTTGATGATCTGATTTCTCCTCTCAACCACTCCATTCTGTTGGAGAGTTCTCACTGATGAAACTTGATGCCTTATCCCGTGTTTCTTGAGATAGTCTTCAACTTGACTGTTTGTGAATTCTGTACCGTTATCAGTACGAAACTTCAGAATTTTCTGCCCAAGCATCCTTTCTGATTCCCTCCTGTACTGCTTTATACAACTGAACACATCTATCTTATGGTTAATGACAAATACCTAGGTCATTCTGCTATAATCATCAATGAAAAGAACATAGTACATTTTCCCATCTATAGCTCATGGTGAGATAAGTCCACATACATCAGCATGCACCAATTCGAGCACTCCATTTTATTTTTATTCCTTTGGACTGTATGTTTTTCTGATGATTTTCTCTTTTTAGCAAGCATCACACATATGAGTGCGATCACGCGATAGTTTGGGAAGGTCTCTAGCAACATCACACTTCACCAGATCTTCCATGGATGGTTGGCATAGATGACCAAGTCGCTTATGCCATAGCTGGTTTTCTTCCTCTCTGGACAAAAGGCATGTATCTTCTTCCCCACCTACAAGATAAAGATTTCCCTTTGTCCCTTTTCCCTGCAGAACAACTGCTCCATCTTTTCCTTTCACAACACACATCTTCTTGGTAAATCAGATAGAATTCCCAGAGTCACACAGTTGACTGACACTGAGCAACTTATGACTTAGACCCTCTACTACCAAGACATCATCACGTTTCATTTCTTTGCCCCCAAACTTGGCTTTCCCTGATCCAACAATCTTTAAGCCTTCATCGTTTCCAAATTTGACAACTCCTTCTTTGTCATATTTTATGCCTGTAACAAGATCCTTATTGCCTGTCATGTGTAATGTGCAACCACTGTCAAGGATCCATACACCAGAACGATCTGATGCTTTAAGGGCAATCTCCTCCACCACGACCTTCTCATTTTTCTTCTTCTTGGTCCATACTTTTTCTTTCACACTTGGCATGGATTGAGAATTCTGTTCTTTCTCAGAGTATGATGGACCAACCTCATCTTGAAAAGCTGCAAATATATTCTTCATTTTTAACTCACCTATTGGTTTATTGATATGCTGCTTGCGAATGTTTTGATTCTACTTTGGAACATTTCTCTGAATGGTCGAAGTATAGTACCTATCCATGTGCCCAAATCCTCCACACCAAAAACAGTGTCCTTCAAAATATGTTCTAGAAAACCATTCTCTGTTTGGCTGCCACCACTGTTCTTGTTCCCTTTGATATCTCTTGGCTATGAAACACACATACTTTGAATGTCCCATCTTCCCACAACAATAACACCTTATAAATGGTGCATTCCTTCATGACACTTCAGCACTCCAAGTTTCCCCTTGGGATCTCTGAATATTATGAATTTTCTTTGTGCCCAAATCAATCTTCAATCTTGGGACATGTGCTTGCAGTCTGACTTCAATTTCCACAAATATTTCTTTATGATCAAGCCCTGAATCAGCCTTAACAATTGAGCTCAATTGCTGCTTCTTTCCTGCTAACCTACTGGGATCCTCTTTCATCTTTTCAGTATTCGGAATGATCTGCTTTCCCAAGAATGTATTGGGAATCAAAGGCTTTTCTTGGTCTTTAACTTTTCTCTGTAGACCGACAACTTCTTCTTCAAGCTCTTCGATACGCTTGATGTGATCTTTCACTTTTCTGTTCAAGCCATCGATATCCATTTTCTGTTCTTCAATCTTGAGCTTATACTCACTAACTGATTTTGAGTTCTCTAGTGTTGATAACTTGAGTTTTTCAATTTCTTCCATCAACTCAGACTTCTCATCTTCCTTCTGCTGCATATAGAGTTTGGCATCACGAACAACTTTATTGTATTTCTTTGTTTTTGCTCTCCAAACATCCATCTCCTCAAGAGTTGCTTCCAATTCGGCTTCCATATCAACTCTTCCTTCAACTTCTTCTTCCTCTTATCCAATGTCAGTTTCTTCCTTTTCCTGAGAACTACCGAAGACTTCTACTATAACATTTTGTCTATGATCTTTACAATTTTCAAACTCCTCAACCTCTTCATCCTCAGACTCATCTGAACTGTCTATTTCTTGTGAAAGAAGATTCTTATTCTTGAAGAAATTTCTCTTGAACTGCTTCTTCCCTTTCACATAGGCTGAAGATTTCTTCTTGGGATTTTCAACTTCATCTTCATCATTTTCTTCTTGAAACTTTTTGGGGAATCTTGCAGCAAGATGACCAAACTTTCCAAATCGAAAGCATGCTAGTGGAAGTTTCCCTTTAAACTTTCCTTTTTCTCTTTGCAGATTTGAAGAAAGGAATGACATCAGCTCATCTGTCTCTTCCTCCTCCTGAGAATCTTCAATGGTGAGCTTCTTCATGGCCTTAAATTCCACCTCTTTGGATTTCCCCTTTTCCACAGCATCGTTGTCATCATTTCTCATTTCATACGCAACAAGAGTGCTGTGCAGGTTATACAATGTCAGCTCTTTCGGATCTTTATCTTCTAAAACAGAAACTTTCAGATTGAACCGAGGTGGAAGTTTTCTCAAGATGCGCTTTACAATTTTAATGTCTTCGATAATCTCCCCAAGACCTCGCATGTCTTCTACCACAACATTTACCCTGTCAAAGAATGCATCAACAGTCTCATTCGGGTTCATTCTCAGATCTTCATACTTGTTCCACAACACTTTCAGCTTTTCCTCTATGACTTTTGTATCCCCTTCATAAATATTCAAAAGCTTTTCCCACATGGCATGTTACATTTTGGATGACACCACCTTTATATAGATGGGATTGGAAAGGGATCCCCCTAAGGCATTGATTGCTTTGGAATCAGCATCCAACTCTTTATGCTCAGCTTCTGATAATGCACCACTAGTAATATCAGCTGTGATACCATGCATAGATACTGAAAACACATCCATTCCCAATGATTGGAAATAGTGTTGCATTCGATTCTTCCATATCTGAAAATTACATCCGTCGAAGATCAGAATCCCTCTATGATTAGTGACCTCCATTGAGAGAAGAACAAATATCAACCCTTCGCTCTGATACCAATTGTTAGGTCCACAAGTCTGAATACCCTAAGAGGGGGGGGGGTGAATCAGGGTATGACTAATTTAAAATTAATGCCCGTTCTGATCTTGTTTTGCTGTTAAGAAAAACACTCTTCTCTCTCGTTCCTGTTGCACAATATAAACAGAAAGTAAAGCAAACACATGACACAACAATTTTACTTGGTTCACCGCTAAGGGCTACGTCCAAGGAGCATATGCCGACAGGTTTCCGGTCATACCAAATTCCACTATACTTCACTAGCTGTGGATTACAATGTTCGGGTACAGTCACTCTGTCCCAGACTCACCGCCTTTTCAAGGTTTAGGGTAAGCTCCCTACTTTCCCAAGGGTCACTCCCTATTTCTCTCTCTCTGGCTCACTGCCAGTGGAGAGGATCACCTTATTCTTCTTCCTAATCTCACTGCTCTGGAAGGGAATCCACTCACAGTTTATAGACCTGTAGGTCTCTTCATTATCACTAATGAATGCATCCTCAACTGTTGATAGATGCTCTGTTGAAGTCCAACTTTCATCCACTGATGAATACCTCTTTTCCTCTTAACCACTGGGCAATTCACTTTGGAAACACCTTCGCAAAGCACCCTACTTCGCTAGGCTCCCAATTTCATGAAACTCAAACAAGCCTTCGCGAAGCTCCTGCCTTTTCGCGAAGCACTACCGCGAAGCACTACCGTGAAGCTCAAGTCGTTGCAGAGCAACTTCCCTCGCGAATCTCATTGAGCCGATGAGGAGCTCGCAACTTTCGTGGAGCTACAATAGCCGCCGCGAAGCTCTTCTTTCACAAAGCACACAGGCTACGCGAACTGCCTTCGCGAACCGAGAGCAAATGATTTTCTCTGAAAATTCTCTCTACTTCTCTCGAGGGGGTCGACCTCTATTTATAGGCGATTTCACCGACCCTCAAACTTTCCGTGTGAAGTCAATGCCACGTCATCTCAAATCGCGAAGCTCCGAAGTTTCCGTCGAAATTCTGTCTAAATCGTGAAGCACCACGGCAATTTTCCGATCGCGGAGCTTGTCGTAATCGCGAAGCATCACTGTCAACATTCCTTCGTGCCTTCACCATGAAGCTCCCTCGCAAATCCCTTCACCGCCGCGATGCACTTCAACTCTACCATTCACTAAGCGTTGACGTAATCACGAAGCATCACCGCCTCCATTTTTCTGGTCTTCTCAAAATCTAATCCATGCGTCCCATCTTTGCGAAACTCATGCCTTTGCCATATAAAAATATGATCTTCATGGAAATTCTTTTTTCACGATGCTCACCAACCTCCAAATTTTAGACCCCAAAAATTTGGCAAACACTGGGAAACGACGCCACCTTGTACTGCTCTTTTGTACCGCCTCTAGATCATCCTTTCCTTTGTCATCATTCTTTGTTAACATGGATTGTCAACAACTTCTCTGGAACTTGACAATTATCCATGGAAACCTGCTTTTTCAACAAACACAATCAACCCAAAAATACTGCAATGTTATCTTGAGGTATTTTTGCCCAACAGTTACAAACATCAAGACAATCAAATTACTATAAATTGGCTAGTTTTCCCCTTTAAGGGGGAGCTTAGATGACGTGATTGATGGCCCATGGCTTAGGTTGGTTAATTGGTTAGTGTCAGACCTTAGCATGTTCAACCAATATGGGAATGACTATGCGACATTGGAAGAGGTTCATGATTCAGAATGCTTAGTGAATTGTACTACTGGGGAACATCCATGTTGTTAGGACCACTCGGGATGTGATCAACATTGTGGGTGAATCATTATTGGGGACTTTTTATTCCTATTTGATATTTTTATCCCTTTACCACTTAAACCTATTAGGATATTTATTCTCTCATTCTCTTACCTTTCCTTCATTTGTTAGCACACACACAAAGTGGATGAGAGATTTACACGGTTCACCTTTCAATAAGAAAGGCTAGTCCTTGGTGCAATCGAGAAATAATCCTTGATCAAACATACCACTATAATGAGATACTTATTACATTGGGTCAACTATAAAATGATCTTGAACCAGAAGTGTGGTACCCTACAACCAAGAAGGGGGACATAAAACAATCTTGAGTCCTTTGACTTACGATAACCTGGTCCAACTGCAACACCTTGTTGGATCTTTATACAGAATATATGGATAGTCTTCAATTTCTTCAATTGCTTTTCAATACTAAGAAATTCCTCTACCAGATGCGACTTATATTGAATGGCGCGGTGCTACCTTGTTCTTCTCTTCCTTATTCTTCTATTGTTACTTGTACTGTGACATGTAAGCAATATATCTTCTTCCTCTCTTAGCTGTATTGGAGTTGGTGCCCTAGAACCAACTTCTGTGTACTTTATGATAACCTATATTCATAGTTTTTAATATTAATAAACTTCTTATCATGTCATCATTATTATTTTGCGTAACATAGTATGTGATAATGTCCTAAGAGTGGTTGTCACACTGAAAGGTTATAGCAGTTCCCTGTTATAATGAGAACCTGGAAGTGTTACAACACTATTCTTAAATATATGTTCTCTAGTCAGATGATATCATTTGAGGGACACAAATGATACAGGTTATTAGGGGTGTAGACTCATAGGACTTTGAGTCACCTTCTAATGGTAAATGCCCTTGGTAATATCCAGTAGGATATTATGAGAATGAGACCCACCAGTAAGAAATCCATATTTATATGTGTCATTAGATGTTTCTATCTGTGGACGTGTGTATTGGTCCTTAGACTTTAATATTATTATTAAAAATTATTATGTGTCACATACTTTGATGTATTGATGAAAACCATGACGACAAATGTTTGCGGCGAGACATGATACGTTGGGTGCATCACGAGTAATATTGCATTAATGAATAATGCGAGAAAATATTTGTCCCTTATGTTCTTTAATAGAAGTTGATATCTCATTCCCTTTGATGGAAATGATGTAGCCTAAATAAATCCATATCCATAGTGTACAATAAGTAAGTTCAATTTCCGGGAAGTCAAAGAAAGAGACATCGAGTATATAGGTTGATGGCACCAGCATGCAACCTGCTTGATTTAATATATCATGATAAAAAGATTATATTACATAGTAAGCATTCATATAAGGTACTATGTCGTTGTGGAATTAACTTCTTTCTCTATGGGTGCCTTAGCGTGTTGCTAGATTCTATCCTTGGACTTTAGGCTACTTCACCTAATGCTACTAAGAAAGAGGCCTAGAGGGTCACACACTAACTATATTTGGAATCTCAGTTAAATAATATATTATTATTTATTATTTAACAAGTTGGATAAATATTATTCCCAAATATGGTTTAATAATTATTCATGTATGCTTGATCACATATAAATATTTATTTTCTATTTAGTGAATAAAATATTTATATATTTATTAGCGAATAATGCAGTGATATTTATTTAATAAATAAATAGTTATTATTCAAGGCCCAATAAATATTATAGAGAAATGGAGGACCGAGTTTAATGGTCCGGTGAAAAATAATAAATATTGATTATTATTTGATTAAATAATATTTAATTTAATTCACAAGTTAACTGCATGTCGAAAAATAATAATATGATTATTATTATTTAACATGGGATTCTACAAGGATTAAATAAATAATAAAGGGCACTTCTACAATTATTTTATTTTAACCCTAGTGATATATAAACCCAATTATATTATTTTCTCAATAATCCAATTCATTTTTTTGGTCGTGCATAATGAATTTGGAAAATTATTTCAATCCATAGAGAGCTCCTGTCTCCAAGAACGTTCCCAAGAACGAAGAGCGATCTTCCTCCACTTCCCACTCTCAAG
The DNA here is from genome assembly GCA_963277665.1 of Viscum album. Classification (NCBI taxonomy): domain Eukaryota; kingdom Viridiplantae; phylum Streptophyta; class Magnoliopsida; order Santalales; family Viscaceae; genus Viscum; species Viscum album. The sequence goes on along the minus strand of OY728119.1, from coordinate 178,354,020 downwards.
TCAATAGAGATCCAGAAGAACGCTTTGGAAGCGTTTCTTAAGGCAATTAAAGGCCGATGATGCAAGCTCTAAGATCTATCGTGCTAGCACCTAGAGATTCCTACGATGACGTTCAGAGATTTTTGGAACACGTGTGGATCACTATTAGAGGGAATCTACTTTGATTCCTACAACACAAAGACAAAACAACATAGATCTGTTGTTAAATCCATCAATAAAGAAAGAATTCCATCAATGTAATTATTTATTAAATTAAATTAATTATAAATAATATGTGATAATCATCTCTCTTGGTTCTAGAATTCTATCCCTTGTCTATATTCTTTGATTTAATTTCATAGATCACGACATTTATCGTTGTGAAAATCTCGGATTGATCATCGATCATGGAAAAAAGCAAAGTTGGGCACTGCCCTTCGCACACTTCTGCTGTGCCCGAAACCTACAAGTGGTATCATAATGGTCGCATAATTATTTATAATTATTTAAAGATCATTGATGATTTATGAATTTGTGATTTAGTTTTTCAATTCAAGTTTAATCATTCTTTTAATCCAAATTGCAAGATCCGGTTCTTCCTCATTCGTTTATCATAGATATAATCAATGCGATTAATTTTATGAATTAAATAAAATCGAAGAACTCATCTAGAGGTGCCAAGGATTCTATTCAAATAACACATGAGTACATGTCATGTAATCAGAGTTACACACCATGTACTTGTGTTCAATGCATCGGGAATTAATTCAGCAATTAATTCAATGCATGTGCGCTGATGAAACACAATGTAGTTAATTCTTATATCGCATGTTAACCGGGATAGCTTGGCACACGGTCAACTGGAGTACACACTGTGTAGCCTATGTACATGGCGTGTAGTCCCTTTGAGTCACAAACATGTCATGTGTTTTATACATGGCCTACCAGATTGGTGATTGTGTAACTCGGAGTCTACACGCCGTGTAGTCCTTTTTACACATCGTGTACTCCATTTTACGAGGTACGATTTACACGCCGTGTACTTCATTAAGTTGACAGGACACTCCATGTGATAGGTTTTAATATATATATATATAAATGTTTAATTAATATCCGTATAATGTTCAGATCTATATATCATGTATGATTCATATTATAATTGTTACTGTATGTGCATTAAAACATAACATGTGACCGAAAAATCATATAATTCATATAATCATTAAGTTGATAATACACGTCATGAAAGTATGTGATAAGTCATGTATATCATATGTCACAAGAGTAAAAAGTATATGATTACAATACATGTTGGATAGAATTAGGTGGGTATTCACCATGTTGCCTCCAAGGTATATTTAATGTACACAGTTAATTTTAAATAAATTTATTAAATTTGTTTAAAATTATGATGGATAGAAATCTCAAGGATATTTAGATGAGAATTAAGATAAAATAATTGATTAATTAAAGATAATAATTAATTTATTTGAGCGTGATTTATCTTAAATAAGAACAATTAAGAATTGAATGCTAGTTTTATTAAATTCACAATTCATTGCATGCATGTGGATGATCATGAGCATAGACCATACCTTTATATGTGATTGGTTTAATTTAATTTATTATTAAATTAAATCATTGGAATGCACACCTTCTCTCCTCTTATTATGCAAGGGGCCTTCATGTCCATTGTTTCTTTTACGTAAACCCCTTGTTTATCTCACATGTGTTTGAGTAAAATCATATGTAATGGATGGATCTCCCAAGTTAGTGGAGGTGGTTCAAGTTTGTAGCTGAGGAGAAACCAATCCAAGAGAGATACATATGTGGACAGGTAGAAAGGTATAGCACAAACCTTAATTGGTTCAAGGTGTTTTTCCCCTAGGTCAATGGTTAGTTTATCAACCGCTAGATAAACTAACCATTAGTAAAAGCTCATGATCATACCGCTTTATTATTTTATTTCTATCAATTTCATGGTTATTTCATTATGGATGTTTTTTTAGGATCACATATATTAATGAAATTAATGATCATGCAAGATAGAACTAAAATAAATTGGCTTATAAATAAATATTATCTAAGACATGGTTAATCACTTAAATAAATCCACTTAATATTAACAAGCATTGATAAAGATATTAAGTGGAATTTTACACATAAAAGGATAAAATCTCTCAATAATATATATTTAGTCGATATAGCCTTCCACTACCTCAGTTAAAATCGAACCATAGTTCAAAGTTCTTGACCAACCAAAGTTGGGGTTCTTTCAATTATAGGGGAATTATAACTTGAATTTTTGGGTTGACTTAACTTAGTTCACATCAAGATTTGATTTCAAAAGTAGGACTTGGTGTAATTTATAGGCAAAGGTTGAGGAAATCTAATTTAAGTATTTTAGGATTGGGGAGTCCACTTAGTGGATCAAGGAACTGTGAATTAATGTAGTTGACATTTGTAATACCTACATAAAACCATTAAAGTTTTTTGACTAACCAAAGTTGGGGTAATGAGAAGGGGAATATGTATCATTTCCACTAGTATGTCCAAGTAATATGATATTCTGAAACCAATGGAGAGGGCTATTGGGTTTCGATAAAATAGTGGGAGACTAATAAATATAATATTTATTTATTTGTCTAAATTTTATCAGATAAAATACTAAAATTATGTTTATTTTATTTGTATAAACAACAATAAAATGACATAAAACATATCATTGAAATCCATACTTGAGAAGGACCAGCTTCTCACTGGAACAAATTTTAAAAAATGGAAAAGGTGCCTACGCGTCATCCTTCACCATAAAAGGAGATTATATGTGTTGGAAGAACCTTTTCCTAAAGTGCCTAGAAATAAGGATAGTGATGAAGATTTATCGCTCTATGAGAAAAATTTGAACAATTCTAAAAATGTTTAATGTTTCATACTATCATCCATGTACAATGAGCTTTTGAATCCACATGAGGAAATGGATGTGTATAGCATGATGTTTCACCTTCAGGATCTCTATCAAGAGAATACGAGACAAGAGAGGTATGAGATATCCAATGATTTGTTCACAACTAAGCTTGGATAGTCTGCACCAGCTGAGCCTTATGTAGTCAATATTATTGGCTACGTTGAATGCTCAAATATCTTAGGGATTAAATTCCTAGATGAGTTGCATACAGATCTCATACTTTCATCACTGCTCAAGACCTTCTCCAGTTTTATTATTAATTAAAACATGATAAATAATGAGAAGAGTATTTTAGAACTTCTTACTTTGATTTTCCAAGTGGATAAGGACATGGGGAGTGATAAACTCATGTTTTTATAGTGAATAAGAAAAGGAAGAACAAGGAAAAGGGGCCCAAGACCTATAAATAGTCTAAATCTCCCAAGCATCGTCCTTCTAAGAAGAGGAAGATCTAGAGGCAAGGTAAGGAAAAGGAGATAGTATGTTTTGTGTGTGGTAATCTAGGCCATTGGAAGAGGAACTACACCTAGAAGCTAGGGGAAGCTAAAGGTGAGTTCATTATCGAGTGTAATCTTTTCATATATACACATTGGATATTAGATACAACTTGTGGTGTTCACATCTATATCCAAATTTAGGAACCAAGTAGATTCAAAATGATTTCCAAAGGAGAGGTGGATCTGAGAGCTGCTAATAGTGAGAGGATGACTGATTTTTCCATTTGTGACTACCACATTTCATTACCAGCAAGAATGATTTTGGTTTTAAAAGATTATTATTATGTACCTATGGTAACCAAGAACATAATTTATGTATCATGCCTAGATACATATGGGTTTATTTTCAAGTTTGTAAATAAAAGTTATTTCTTTTATAAGGAAAATATATGTTATGGTATGATACATTTAAATAACAGTATTTATGTATTAAATTACAAAAACCAAGTGTTGGAAATTGATAACGAATCATGTTCACACGATTCATATAACACCCAGCTTTGGCATCACCATCTTGGTCATGTAAAAGAGAAGCATTTGACAAAGCTCTGTCAAGATGGTTATTTAGACTCATCTAATCTAAAACCACTTGAAAGATGTATGATTGTTTACAATGAAAAATGACCAAACCACCATTTGATGGACAGGGTGAAAGGGTCATAGATATTCTAGGGTTGGTACACACTTATGTGTGTGGATCATTTCTAGTAGAATCTAGAGGTGGATATTCTTAATTTATAACTTTTATTGGTGAATTGAGTAGATATGGATATATCTACCTAATAGGGTATAAGTCTGATTCCTTTGAGAAATTCAAGTAATTCAAGAATGAAGTAGAGAATCATCTTGGAAAGAAAATAAAGAAGATTAAATCAGATTGAGGTGGTTAATATATTAACCAAGAGTTCATTAACTTTTTACAAGAGTTTGAGATTATATCTCAAACCACTCCACCTTATACACCACAGTGGAATGATGTTAGTGAAAAGAGGAACCGTACATTGTTAGACATAGTAAGGTCGATGATGAGTCATGAAGATCTTCCATTATTCTTTTGGGGATATACATTACAAATTTCAGTATAAACATTAAAATAAGTACCAACTAAAGTGGAAAATGGAATTCCCTTCGAGCTATGGAGAGGAAAGAAACCCATTTTGTCACACACACGTGTATGGGGTTATGAGGAATTTGTTAAGGAATTATCAGGAAATAAATTAGCACCCTAGGGCACAAAGTGTATCTTTATAGGATATCCCAAGGAAATGAAGGGATACTACCTATACAACCCCTCATATAAGAAAGTGATTGTCGCTAGACAAGCCGTATTTCTTGAGTGGGATAACATACTCAAAAAGGATAGTGGGAGAAATATTGAATTCTATGAATTTGATGCTAAAGATACACAATAGTTGGTATAAGAATAGATTCCATAGGTCTCCATAGAAGAAGTAGTTCCTGAAACACAAGTATTGTATAGGAGCATAAGAGAGGTAAGAGAACTAGAGAGATATGGTTTTCTAATCACCAAATATGGTGACTCATTATTGGTTAACAATGATGAACCTATCTCATATAATAGGTAGTAGAGATCTTATAAGATGATGACTATGATGAAACCTTTTCACCATTTTCCATGTTTAAATCCATCAGAATTATACTTGCTATAGCAACTTACCATGACTATGAGATTTGGAAGATGGATTTCAAAACTATGTTCCTTAATGGGAACCTTCAGGAAGATATCTATATGAAACAATTAAAAGGGTTTGTGACTCCAGGTGATTCCAAGAAGATTTGAAAGTTACAGAGATCCATTTATAGATTGAATTAAGCATCCAGGTCATGGAACATTCGATTTGATGAATCCATAAAAGAATTTAGTTTCATTAAGAAAACATGCGAGTTGTATGTTTACAAGAGGTTTAGTGGAAATACGGTCATTATCCTAGTAGTATATGTTGATGAAATATTAATTATTTGAAACAACATACCCATCTTATAGTTTGTTAAGGACTAGTTAAACAACTATTTATCCATGAAGGACTTAGGTGAATTAGCTTATATTCTAGGGATCAAGATCAATCATGATAGATCTAAGAGGCTTCTTAGACTAAGTCAAAGTACATATGTTGAAAAAATAATAAAGAGATTTATTATGGAATAATCTAATAGGGGATTGTTTTTATTGTCACATGGTTTACATATTTCTAAGAAAATGTGCCCTCAAACACAACAAGAGAAAGAGAGAATGAGAAAGATCCCATACACTTCAGTGATAGGATCAATCATGTATTCCATGTTATGTACTAGACTTTATGTTTCCTATGCATTGAGCATGGTAGAAAGATATAAAGTAGATCCAAGAGAACAACATTGGTTTTCTATTAAGGTTATCCTTAAGTATCTGAGAAGAACCAAGGATATGTTTCTGGTGTATGGAGGATATGAGGAGATATTCATCAAGGGTTATACTGATTCTAGTTTTTAGATATATCAGAATGATTTAAAGTCACATTCAATATATGTTTTATGTCCAAAAAGAGGAGTTGTGAGCTGAAAGAGTTCAAAGCAACAAGTTTTCATTGATTCTACAGTGGAGTCTGAGTATATAGTGGCTTCTGATGAAGCCAAGGAATCCATTTAGATTCATAACTTTGTATAGGAGATTGATTTGGTACCTAGCAGTAAATACCCTATCACATTGTATTGTGATAATACTATAGTGGTGGATCTTTCAAAAGAGCCGACGTCACACCAACGAATAAAGCACATACTTTGAAAGTACCACCTCTTGAGGTATTTTCATCAGAGGGGTGAATTTGTAGTAAGTAGAGTTCCCATGGAAGAGAATGTGTTAGAACCCTTGACTAAAGGTACATATCAATATAAGCATGAGTATCATGTGAGAGCTAGCAGACTAAAGATTGTTAGCATTTGGATCTAGTGCAAGTGGGAGTTTTTTGGAGTTTGTGCCCTAGAACCAACTTCTGTGTAATTTATGATAACCTGTATTCATAGTTTTGAATATTAATAAACTCATTATCACATCATGATTGTTTTTATGCTTAACATAGTATGTGATAATGTCCTAAGATTATATGTATCATTGAAAGGTCATAGTAGTTCCCCGCTATGATGAAAACCTAGAAGTACTATGACACTATTCTTAAATATATGTTCTATAGCTAGATGATATCATTTGAGGGACACAAATGATACAGGATATCAGGGGTGGAGACTCGTAGGAATTTAAGTCACCTTCTCATGGTGTACTCCCTTGGTAATATCCAGTATGATATTATGAGAATGAGACCTTCTAGTAGAAAATCCACATTTATATCTGTCATTGGATGTTCCTATTAATAGACATATGTATTGGTCCTAAGACTTTAATATTATTATCAATGAGTATTACAAGTTGCATACTTTGATGTATTGATGAAAACTATAATTACAAATTTTCTTGATGAGGTAGGATACGTTGGGTGCATCACGAGTAATATTTCATTAATGAACAATGCAATAAAGGATTTTTCCCTTTTGTTCTTTAATGAAAGTTTATATCTCAGGCCCTTTGATGGAAATGATATATCATAAATAAATCCATGTCCATAATGTACAATAATAAAGTTCAATATCCAAGAAGTCAAATAGAGATACATCGAGCACATATGTTGATGGCATCAACAGGTAACCTGCTTTATTTGAGATATCACGATAAAGGTATCATATTACATAGTAAGCGTTTGTTTGAGTTATCATGTCATTGTGGCATTAACTTCTTTCTCTATGAGTGCCTTAGCATGTTTCTAGACACTAACCTTGGACTTTAGGCTACTTCACCTAATACCATTGAGAAAGAGACCTATAGGGTCACACACTAAGTATATCTAGAATCTCAGTTAAATAATATATAATTATTTATTATTTAAAAAGTTGAATAAATATTATTCCCGAATGTGGTTTAATAATTATTCATATATGTTTGATAACATATAAATATTTATTTTCTATTTAGTGAATATAATATTTATATATTTATTGGCGAATAATGCAGTGATATTTATTTAATAAATAAATATGCATTGTTCAAGGACCGATAAATATTATGGAGGAATTAGGGACTGAGTTTAATGTTCCAGTGAGAAATAATAAATATTTAATATTATTTGATAAAATAATATATAATTTAATTCGCAATTTAAGTGCATGTCAAGAAATAATAATATGATTATTATTATTTGACACGGGGTTCCACAGGGATTAAATAAATAATAAAGGGCACTTGTGAAATTATTTTATTTTAACTCTAGTGATATATAAACCTATTTATATTATTTTCTCAATAATAAAATTCATTTGTTTAGTTGTGCACAACATATTTGGAGAATTATCTCAAGCCCTAGAGAGCTTCCTTCTCTAAGAATGCTCCTAAGAATGAAGAGTGATCTTCCTCCACCTCCTACTCTCAAGTAAAGAGAGATCCAAGAGAACTATTTGGAAGCAATTCTCAAGGCGATCAAAGGCAGACGACACAATCACTAGGATCTGTCATGTTAGCACCCAAATATTCCTATGTTGACATTTAGAGATTTTAGGAACACATGTGGATCACCACTAGAGGGAATATACTTTGATTCCCATGACACAATGATAGAACAATTCAAATCTGTTGTCAGATCCATCAATAAAGAAAGAATTCCATCAAGGTAATTCTTAATTTAATTAAATTAATTATAAATAATATGTAATGATCCTATCTCTTGGTTCCAGTATTCTATTCCTTGTCTATATTCTTTAATTAAAATCCATTGATCACAACTTTTATTGTTATGTAAATATAGGACTGATCACTAATCATGGAAAAAAGCAAAGTTGGGCACCGCCCATCGCACAATTCCACTATGCACGAAACCTATTGTCTGCACAACAGTGCACACAACCTTATTTTTATTCTTCACAGCAACAAACTGAATTGTTTCTCATTCATTATCTTCTTACTATCCAATAGATATTCACAACACTCTCTTATCTTATTCCCTCTTCTCCCCACTTTCTTCTTTAGTATAAAAAAATTGAATTGGATCACTAATTCTTGTATTCGAATAACAACATGTGCATGGTGATGAAAATAAAGTTATATATCATTATTATTGACACCAAAAATATTATTTTTTGAACCAGTGTAAAAAAACTCACCCCATATACTTTAACCTATAAGAATATATATAATAATAAATATCTGTAGCGTTAGCTACTTCTTTCTACTCTCTTTTTCATTTCTATTTTCACTATCTTGTATGAATAATCAATTTGAATTGCCATGAGTATCGATAATTCAAATCCCTTGGATCTCGACCTTCATAGTCTTTAATTAGATCCACAATATTCATTCATTATCTCATTCTCATTTAAAATTCATAAATACTCAGCATTAATTGTTCCCATGAAAATAAACATTATCACACAACTTCTCTTATAATAACCACACATAAAAATTGTATGTTAATATATAGTAATAGATGTGACTTCATCATTATGCATGATTCTCTAGAGACATAGGATAATCCTACAAATCCTTCATTCATCACTCGATGAAATTAGCTTCATATTTATTGGTTTGTATACATGAATGCATGAACTTACTATAATTATGGAACCTCCATCGCAGCACAAAGCCCAAGGTAATTCTCCTGATCCATGCATGAGAAACAACTCATATATTCCTTTGATCTTTATGTATACTTGAATCATATCTTAAACCAAACCCTCATGATTTATCATTTTAATGATTTTCATCTTACTTGGAATCTTCTAAATTGAAGATATCTTCTCCAAATCTATCTTCTTCACCTTTACACAAAATTTATATTACCTTTACATTGTTCATCCACATATATGGGGCATTTTCTTACATGGACAATTATCATCCACAAAAAATTCATATATGTGAACCATAACGTATCCAAATGTGGATTCATAGAAGATTCAACAATGTAGAAAATTACCGCATGTAGCCATTCATATACATAAAGCTTCATGAATTTGCATATGTGATCCATTTGTTTATGCAATCCATTAATATACATGATTAAATTGCTTACACGACCAATTCTCCCATGTGACCAATTGGTATACATAGTAGGTTATTATAATATTTAGTTTTCCTTCATAGGAACACCCATACATGGATAATTCTTTACGCAACAACCTGTTCAGGTATACTAATTTTTCTAAATAGGAAATCACATACGTAGATATTTCCTTATGCGGAGCATGTATGCAGATTCACATACAAGATTATGTACTTATTCAAACAGTATATCAAACATTGTCTTATTCTTTTTCTGCCTTATTCCTTCTTTCACACTTCATCCAAAAAATCATATTGCAATAATCATGATAACCAATACCATGAAATCTAATATTTATAATATCACCTTAATTTTCAATAATTGAATTTCTAGTAGCTCTTCAATCTACCATGCCAACCTTCATCCAACACATGGATGAAACTTCAAAACTCCTTCATCATATAGATAAATAAATGTCTTCATTATAAATTTAATTCTCCATAGAAATACTTAAATATTCAACTGATATTTTACCTTCAATAATTAATATGTCTCTAAATCTTCCAAAGGAAATAAAAAATCAATCATATTAAAATATGAAAAGAAACACTAAACAAATCTTCCAAGATGTTTTTCACAATTCATTACTTAATATTAAGTCACATAAATATTGGGAACTTCTTATTTAACAAACTTGGATTTCTCATCATCTAGGATACTTCTTCTTCATCAACATATTAACATTCCTTGAAAAAAAATACAACTCACACAAAGTGGGATCAACAGTCTCCCCCTTTGTATTTGTTAGAAATATCTTTTAAATGATGTATCAATATGTGTTATCTTTATTCCAAATCCCCACTTCTTCATCAATATTTCATTTCAATTTCTCTCCCCTTTATTAAAAATAAATACAAATTACTTGGAAAAAGGGTATCAATTCATTCTTAAGAAATGATAAACCAATATTCCAAGAAGTGTTTCATAGATCATTACATAATATTAAGTCACATAATGCTTGGGAACTTCTTTTTTAACAAGCTTGAATTCATCATAATCCATTTTACTTCTTCTTAATCAACATATTGACATTCCTTGACAATTATTCCTTGATAATAAATACAACTCACACAAAGTGGGATCAATAATACCCCCTTCATATTTGTTGGAAATACCTTCTAAGTGATGTGTCAATATGTGTTGTCTTTATTCCAACTCTCCCATTTCTCATCAATCTTTCATTTCAATTTCTCTCCCAATTATTAACAAGAAATAAAAATTACTTGGGAAAATAAAATCAATTCATTCTTAAGAAATGTTTCATCAATCATATATCTCTAAGTTTACATGATCCATACTTGGTTTAGAAAATTTGAGTATTTGATTTAGATAAAAAATATATAAATTTTAAATTGATCTTGATACCAAATAAAATGAAAACTCTTTAACTCTCTTAAAATCTGACCAACTATTTTCTAGGTTGATACCAATTGTGATAAAAAAAAATTCATAGAATAAATCAGCCTGAAACTCATGCACTCACTTCAATAAATAGATTAAAAACATTCATGTACAAAGTAGGATTTAAGTTCTAGGAAAAAACTATGAATATTTATTCAATTCCACTGATAAATTTCTCCTTCTTTATGTAATGGTATGATTTTAGGTTACTAAGGATGAGAGATAAATAAATCATGCCTTTTCAATGACATGATATTTTAACACTTCCAAAATAATAGTATGTGTATTACATGAAATAATCCTGGAATATTATTCATCACTATTTACTTGTATCCCTCTTAAGGAGACATTCCTCATGATCCTCATAATGGTTGATGTATTCAAAAGATAAAATACATGGTTGTACATGTAGAGAATATACCATAATGGATCTTCATCACGTGGTTGTCCAGATTAAAAATGTCTACATAATCACCAAGGATAATCTTCTTTAATGCATATTGTATAAAATACCAAATGTATGATCAAACTAGGATGGTATATTCTTTATTTTTATATCAGGTTTTGATAGTGAACACTTCCTTCAACTTCATCAAAGATGATCTAATAATCATATTTTTCAGAATAACAATTTAGAGATCAATATTATATGGTGACATCCCCACATGGACTATCCAGAATTGACAACCATCACTCTTTCTCAAGTTCTTTCTATGAGAACATGCTTCACCTTTAATTACCTACATTGTAAGATAAAATAAAATACACAAATATTAATGGAATAAAGTTTCTCTTCCTATTCCTCAATGTGAACAATAATGTTGAGATATTTTTCTAAACCATGTTGCTTCATTTCCTCCACTCTTCATGTTTGTACATCTAAACTCCAATTCTGACTTATATTGAGGTAGCATGGATCTCATAATTTCTTCAATTTATTTATGTGTGAATTTTCTCTTCTCAAGATCTTTTAAGGAACTTATATCACATGGTGTAACTTTTATCTTCTTTAAGAACTCCTATTGTGATGGAATTATTACATAGCAATCTCTAGGAGTGTTTATATCCATGTTACACCTCACACATAATACTTATTTAGCACGCGGGTTGTCATTTGTTATAAAACTCTCAAGAAATTCAACTTATTCATATGTAATTTATTCTTATCCTTTGGAATTGGATTTTTCTTATTCCACTTCCAACTTTCTTACCTTCTCCAGACCCACTGGAAAAATTACTAATATATATCTATGGTCATTTCCATCATTCTTGTAGTCTCCACATGGATTATTCTGAGTAATTTTCTTCACATTAATTATTTTATATGATTAAATCCTTTTAAACATCTTACACTTGCTTGGGATCTGATTTTCATTTAGATATTATCAAAATATCTCTCACATATCCTTTTTGAAACCTTATTAGGTGTATTCTGATTTGAAACTTTAGTTGTATTATGTTCCCAAGGATTATTCTTATCTTTTCACCATATTCTATAGTATTTTATTCCCATTTACCTTTGAAACATGTTTATATGTACATTAACCACTCCCATAACCATTTCAATTATCATAGATGACTTCAAGTATATCAAATCTATTAGATATAGATAGATTCATACTCATCGGTTCACATTGCTTCTTCTTTGACTTAATCACCCTTGTCATGGGCTTTTTTATGCTCTAAAATTTAGATTATTATAACAAAAATCCAATAAACAATGACCAAATCTATTATAACACCAGAAATACCCTATAAATTTTAATCTTTTCACTTTTTTTCTTGTTGTCCAGATTTGTGACCAAACTATTTTTGGGATTTCTCTATTGCTGGTTGGGCTATTCTTAGGGAACCAGCTTCCACAATACTTATATTCACCATCGAATGATAATATCCCTTTTATCATTTCTCCTCATCCATACTTGTAGATATTTTTCTTTTAAACATGAGCTTTATATAGAAATAGATTTAGTAAAATCATTATAAATGGGTATGGATGGTACCTCTTTCTTCAAGGCTACTTGAAAATGATAATAATAATAGGTGATGTAATGATATTATTTCCATATAATAGAGGTATTTTATTAGTAGGATCCTCCAAATAACATTATGTGGTATTATTTACTTTTAATTTATTTTGTGAAGACTCTATACATTTCTTTTCAAGATTGATCAATTCAACTTCCAATTCTAGATACCTCATATTGAGGGTGTTCTTCTGATCTTAAATCAAAAACACCTTATCTTCACAATCCTTCTTCGTTCTTTTATTTTATTCTTCATGAATTTTATTTATTTCTTGAAGAAAAATTTATTTCTTGAATAAAAGTGTCAAGTTCCTTGATTGTTTTTCCTTCACATCCAACTGAGCATTTTTGACATCACTGAAAGATCTTTTATCTTCTTCCAAATGCATGGATATTTTATTCATGTTCATTAGTTGAATCATCCTTTTATTGGATTTTAAGGCACTCTTATTCAAAATTGGAACATTTTTTTCAATAATCACATTTTTTTCATCCCTGACATCAAATTTATGGGATAGATCCTCACAATATAAAAACTAAACCTTAAGAACCTTCTCTGATACTTCTGACTTCTCCTCAAGCTAAGTGATCTCATCTTGTATGCTTTAAAATATACAACAAATGATAAATAATAATTCTTTGGGTAAACCATGAAAATGTCCTTTAATGCATCAATTGAAAAATCAACTGACATTTCATCACTCCCACTAGTTCTTGGATCTTCATTAAGATAGTTTGAGAAAGAATTAATGCATACCTCTTTATTACTTGAGTGTATTGAACCAATTGAGGTAAAATTACTATCCAATATCTTATTAGTTACATCAACCACCATATTTTCTCTTTAAAACCCATATATATCTTCTTTGTTATATTGACATGAAGAAATTGAAACCTCCTCTTCTCTAAAAAATAGGGACAACTTCTTCATCCATGTTTTCTCCTTCTTACTACTATTCAACATAAACTTGGAAGAAACTGAATTTTGGTATGATATAAACAATTATTCACCAAAATTGGACTTCATTATAAAACAATAAAGAAACTAAAATATTGAGAACACCTTCCAATGCAGATAATCAAATAGAGGTAAACCTCACTCTGATACCAATTTTTTGGACCACTTGGGATATTCTCAACACTGTTGGGGGGGGGGTAAATCAGTGTTGGGAACTTTTCATTCCAATTTGATCTTTTTATCCCTTTACATATTATATAAGTTATGATATAGATTCTCTCATTATATTACCTTTCCTTAATTCACTATCACACACACAAAGTGGACATGAGATTTATAAGGTTCACATTTAAATAAGAAAGGCCAGTCCTTGGTGCAATTGAGAAATAATCCTCGATCACACATGCCAGTATAATGAGATACCTATTACAGTGGGTTATACAAAAAACTATCCTAAACCTCAAGTTTGGTACCCTACACTCAAAATGGGTTAAAAAAAGAATCATTAGTCCTTTGACTAGTGATAACTTGGTCTAATTGTAGCACTTTTCTAGATTTTTATACTGTACGTATGGATAGTCTTCAATTTCTTAAATTTATTTGAAACATTAAGAAAGTTCCCCACCTTATGTGTCTTATATTGAATGTCACATTTCTTCCTTGATATTCTCTTCTTTATTCTTCTATTATTACTTTCACAACATTATGCAAGAAAATTTTCTCCTTCCTCCCTTTTCTGCATAATAGTTCACACAACCTTCTTCCTATTCTTTATAGAAGCAAACTGAAATAATTATCCTTCATTATCTTCTTCTTGTGCAATAAATATGCACAAAACTCTCTTATCTTATTCCCTATTCTTCTAACTTTTTTATTTAATGAATAAAAAATTACAATGGATATCTTATTCTTATATTCAACTCAAAACATGTGTACAATGATGACAATTTAGTCAGATATCTTCCTTCTTGAAATTAAAAATATTCTTTCTTGAATCAGTGTCGAATAATATCACCCTATGTACTTCAACCTCAAGAATATATATAATAATTAATAGTTGTAGTATCTATTAATTCTTTCTCATCTCTTATTTATTTATGTATTCATCATACCATGTGAATACTTAATTTAAATTACCAAGATGATCAATAATTCAAATCCCTTGAATGTCAGCCTGCGTGGTCTTCAACTAGATCCACAATCTTCATCCATTATCTCCTTCTCATTTAAAATTCCTGAATACTTGGAATTAACTGATCCCATGATAATAAATATTATCATACACCTTATCCTATAATAACCATACATAATAATTTTATTTTAATATATAGTAACAAATATGACTTCCTTATCGGGAATGATTCTCTAGTAAATACAATCATGGATCCTCATTCATTATTCATCACTCAAAAAATTAGCTTCATATTTATTAGCCTGAATACATGAATGCACAAACTTTTTGCAGTCATGGAACCTCTATTTTGTAACAAGTCCCATAATATTTCTCCCAATTCATGCATGAACAATAGTTCATACATTCCTTTGATCTTTATGTCTACCTAAATCACAACTTAAACTGAATCCTCATGATTTATAATTTCAATTAATGACATCTTACTTGGAACTTTTTGAATCCAAGATATCTTTTATAACCCCTTATTCTTCACCTTTACATATAATGTATATTACCTTTATATAGTTCATCCTCATATGCAGACCATTTGCTTATGTGGCCAATTATCATCCACAAAAAATTCAAATACGTGAACCATCATGTTTATAAATGTACATTTGTAAAATATTTGTCTTTGTGGGAGATTCTCACATGTAGCAATTCACATACATGCATCTGTATGAATTCATACATGTGATCCATTTTTCTACATGATCCAATCACATATGTGTTCAATTAATCTATGCAACTAGTTCGACTACGTGACCAATATGTATATGTAGTAGGGTATTCAACTATGTAGTTTCCCTTACACAGGAAAACCCATATGTGGATAGTTTCTTAAGTAGAAACCTATTCATTCATGAAGATTTTTCTACATAGGAAATCAAATACACAGATATTTTCTTACATGGAGCATGTATACAGATTCACATATGTGGTTCTACACTTCTTCAAACAGCTTCCCAAACATCATCTTCTTATCTTTTATAATTTCTACCTTATTTCACACTTTATCCAAGAAAACATATTACAATAATCATTATAACCAAACCCATGGAACTTAAGATTTACAAGATCACCCCACTTTGTGTCGATTGAATTTATAGTAGCTCCTCAACCCATCGTGCCAACCTTTATCCAATAGATGGATGAAACTTCAAAATTCATTCATCATAGAGATATATAAACGCATTCATTATAAATTTCATTATCCATGGAACTCATCAAACATTCAACTGATCTTTTACCTTTAATAATTAATATGTCTCCAAAGATTCTAAAGGAAAGAATACAATCTGTTATATTAAAATATGATAAGAAAAACTAAACCAATCTTCCAAGATGTGTTGCATATATCATTAATTAATATCAATTTACTCAAATATTGGGAACTTATTATTTAAAAATCTTGGATTCCTCATCATCCATGATACTTATTCTTCATCAACATATTTAGATGCCTTGGAAATTATTCCTTGAAAAAAAATACAACTCACACAAAGTTAGATAAATAGATGCATAGAGTAGAGTTCCAATGATTTGGGCATGTCAAGTATATGTACCATCATGAAGAAAGGGAATAGACATGAGGAGCTAGATGATTACTCCTTAAAGGTGGAGTGTGAATTTCCATTAAAGGTGGAGTGTGAATTTCCATTAAAGGCGAGCATGTGATTGTTCCTAAAGGTGGAATATAGATATAGGGAATAACTATTTCTGACTTTCCTTTTAGCATAGTGTCGAAGCAGGTAGAGATGAGGTTCATAGAAGCTCAGTTAGTGCATGATGACTTAGAATATTATAGGTTATTTATGTATTTACTTATTTTTCATGGAATACACTTGTATATATTGTTTTACTTATGTTAAATGTGTATTGGTGGTGTATTAATAGGTTTATACTCACACTCTGTATGGGAATCTTGATGCATGCATAGATTTCATTATAAGATATCCAACTAAGGGCAATGGCCTTGCATCAAGAATATAATAGGTGGATTTTGGAGAGAAGGGATAATGTTGGGATGAACTCTAAACTATTTTCATAATGTTATCAATTTATTTTCTTTTATATTCATATATTGGTTGACCTTACACTTTTGGGGTCCTTTGATTTATCTTATATGACTTGTATGACATATGTTACTCTATTAAATTATTATTTTAGTTTCCTTTATGTAGTTATATGGGTTTTTATTTATGTTTTACTATGTTTATAATGTATGATTATTGTTACCAATGGAATAGTCTCCCTTGGCACCATTCATACCCTCACTACTAGTCGGTAACCTCTTGCATATGAAGAGGCATGCATGAGGTCATGTAGTACTCTTTCTTGGGCCTCATGATTTATGTAGGTGTGTTACATTATTGGAACAAAAAAAATGATATAATCATTAAATATCATTTATAGAAATAAGTAATTATTTATTTTATTAAATGGTATTTAATTGTGAAAATCGATGAGCATCATTATATAGTATTATTATTTTTATTATTATTTACATGAGGAATATGTTAGGTTCATTATTTGATTAAGAACATTTTTTAAATTATTAATATTAAACCTCAACTCTATATATACCCATATATATCATTTTAGAGAAGGGGTAAAATCAGATGTATTATGAACAACACATCTTATCCCTAGAGTATTCTCTTAATGAAGAACATATCAAGGTTTCCTAACAAGATAGATATAATTTCTCCACATCCTCACCCCTATCAAGAATGAGATAATGAGAGAGAGACATTCCTCAAGCTCAAAGGATTTTGTTGAAATCAAATATGAATGATGCAAGATTATTGGTACCTCTAAGCTCACACCCAGAGTTCTATTGATGAAATTTCAAGATCATGGAGCACATGTGGATCAATGATATAGGGATTCAACTTTATATACCCTTAAAACAACAATGTTACAACTTGAATGAGGTTATAATGATCAAAATCTTCATAAAAGAAAGAATTTCAAGACTGAGGTAATTCCTGTTATTAAATTAACTATACATTTAACATGAAAAGATCCTCTTTGTGTTCTGAAATTCCTTTTGTCTACTTTACTTGGTTATATTCATTATACGTGATGATTATTCACCACATTATTATATATTATCTATTAAATCTAATGGAAAACCATCATTGGTCATAGACAGGATTGGGTTCCACTATGCTCAGTACCTTTAAGTGAGATCAAAGTAGTCATGTTCAAATTTATAATTATTTATTAGTCATTGATTGATTCAAAAAAAAATTGTGAGTTTTTTGTTTTTGGTTTATTCATTATTTAATCCAAAATTTGATATATCTTATTTTTTTCACATTTATATAACCAATAATGGGTTAAGAACACATGAAGAACATTAGAAGAACCCATTCAGAGGCATCAAGGACTATGGGTGGATAACATGGGACTATACAATGTGTAATAGAACTACCTGTTGTGTACCCATATTCACCACATTGGAGCATAGTTAGAGTTTCACAAATATCCCAAGAGGGGGGGGGGTGGATTGAGTTCTTAAAATTTTCACCATCTTAAAATCACCATCATAAAATTGGATTGAACCTATCCCACTATTCTAAATCAGATATGTAGTATAAAATAAAGAAAAGATAAGAAGTAGTACACATGAGATTTATAATGGTTTGAGGTAGAAAGATCCCCTAGTCTACTTCACTAATACTCTCTCTACGAGTTTAGTGATTTTAATTATACCATCCCTTTCCCTAGGGGCTTCCTAGATGATTGTACGTTTCTATAACTTGTTACAAAGGTCCAAGAGATTTTAAATGGGTTCTCCCTTAAAAAAAACTATCCATGGATTTCATAACACTCAGTATAAGGATTTTTCCATTTATAAAGAAATATAATGAAGAAAAGATAACATCTTCAATGCACAGTTGAAATAAGCAACTGATAGTTGATGAATAAATCTTCCAAATAATGAATAAGACTTCAATGAGATGCTCTTAAAGACCTCTTAAACTGTAATAGATGTATTCTTGAATGTATAACAATAGATTTTTTCGTTTTTAGTCATCTAAAAAGAGTTGATTGAAAAACAGACTATGCACTTCTCATGTTCTTGAGTATATATAGTGTTTGTTCACCAGTTATAACTCTATCATTTTTGAATTTGGACTCTTGTACATATTTGTAAATGGTCAAGTGAATATAATATTCTAAAAATACAATCTCTATTCTTTCATGAGACCTTATTCTCAAAAAATATAAAAACCAGAGGTAGCCATTGAGATCAACTAAAGCCTTCCTTGGAACTATACATTTTATTAGAAATATAAGTTTTATTTAATTTGTTCTTTCTTCATTTGGACATCTCTATCTACAATAAAACAAAATAAACAATAGAATTTCCATGGAATACTACAATGGTAATAAGCTCGTCAAAAAATAAATTAAATATTGAAAATAATATTAAGATTTATATGAATTCTACTTTGAAAAACTTTATTTATTAATCCTTTTGATCTAATGAATTTACTAATATCGATGGAAACTAGTTATCCTTAGAAATAAATTCTTCTCCATGAATATAATGATCTAGGAGTAATATCTAAATTCCTTTTATGATAATCTAAAAATCATAAGATAGTTTGATATGAAAACATTATTCCCATAAGATATTCTACCATAAGATAAATCAAGCATGTATAAGATAATTTAGGCCAAAATATAATAAAATTACTTCTAAATATCAACACTTTAACTTTTTGATAACATAGGATAATATCATTTACCATATATAATGAGTAAGTATTTCTAGATTCATAGGATAATTTACTTATGAAGTCCCATTGTAAGATAATTTACTTTTATTATAATAGAATTCACTTAATTCATAAGAGAATTTAGTTACAGAGACCTCTGTAAGATAAATCATTTTCCATAAATGAATTCCTCAATAAGACACTTTTTTATCTGTAAGATATATTTATTTAGAGAATTTTAAATACAGTGAATATAAGATAATTTCTTTAGTGCATAGGATAAATTATAGAGGAAAAAAATTATTCAAACATGAAAACTGTGTAATAAAAATTCCTTAGAAAAAATTCTTCAAACTTGAATAAAATTTATTTAAATTAAAAAAATTCCAAACAAAATACCAATCAAGTAAATATTTCTTATTCACCTAAAATCACTTAAAATAAATTTACTAGTAAAACAAATAGGGATTTTTTAAGCATCAAAACATATAAAGTATTGGGATATGTTGGTAAAACAATAGTATATCCAATAATCTCCCTCTTCTTGATGATCACAAAACCCATAACAATTTAAACACAAAATTTATTAATGTTAATGATAAAAATATATAGAACATAGATAAACTACTAGAATTGATTTTACATTCATTTATCTTCTCACCCTTTATTATCTTATTCCTAATATAAATCTTTTTTGTTTACTCATATCTTCTCCCCATTTTGGGATATAAAAAAGGAATATAAAAGATTGAGATAAAAAAATTCAATATAACACACTTAAATAAGTAAAATTTTGATAATATAAAGGATATAAATAAATAAATATATGGAATTTACTTATATGGATAGATTAAAAAAAATTAACATGAAATCTAAAATCAACATTAAACATTCAAAGAGAGAAAATGAATTAAAAATAAAAATAATTTTTTTTCATTCAACATAAAATCAAATGAACAATGAAGAGTTTATAAAAAATAGTAACAAATATAAGAGATTATAATTTTTTGGATTAAGAGGTGGTTTTTTAGAAGATTTAGGGTTGGCTGTGTTGGGATCAAGGGTGCCCTTAATATTTTCTTGAGCTATAGGATACCTATCTAGAAGGGAAGGACCTAGAGATATTCTACCTCTAATATGGTAAAGTATATCAGTTCACATATAAATTATATTTATAATTTATTCTTTAAATAAATCTAGGGTAATTGAATATCCTTTTCACTGTTCTAATACATTCTTGAAAATATGATTTATGTGTATAACATGTAATATGACTCTTCAAAATCTCTATATAAAGAACTGATATTCTAGAAGAACTGGATGTGCTTAAAGAAACAGTAATAAAAATATGTGATTCCTTTTATAAAACCACATAATTCACTTTTTAAATATAATTTTGAAATAAAAATTATTTCTCAAAATCCTTATAATATGATTCATCATAATCAGAAGTAAATATATTTTCAATCTTTGTTTTGATCTCCCTGATCTTATGAAACATAATTATTTTTTTGATGGTAGGATCCCAATTCTTCATCAAAGTCATATTAATCTCATAGAATGAAATATTATCTATATAATTTTGTTTTATGTAGGCATAACATTCTTTAATAAACTTATTCACGTGAGACACCAATTTATCAAGACTTTGAATTATATGACTAGAGTCAGTTTGTACATCCTTAATCTCATAAATGAAATCTCTTTTCAATTTTTGAAGTGAGTCTAGAGAAATTGAATCAAATTGAAATCCTTGATTTTCTCTTTCCAACATATTCATATCAGATTCCAAATTTTTTAATTGTTTTTAAATAAAACTAGGTTCCTAGAAGAGAATGAAATTGTTTGATTGGATGGAATTTTCTTGATATTCTCAAATTGAGACAATGTTACTTTATTCAAATAGTCAATATCTAATTTTCATTTATATTTGACAGATTTATTCTCCTCTAAGAATAAAGTGAAGACATTTTATTGAACAACAGAAATATTATGGATCATTTATGTTTGGTACCTTAATAGTTCATTTAGATCATTAAACTTAGATTTAGGAAATGAGTTCTCTTTCGAGTTTGCTACTTGATTTTTCAAACATCCCATTTCTACTTTCATAGAATTGAATTAATATAATATTTTATTTGTAAAGGTATAAATTTTAATGTATATTCAGTACTTTCTAATTATTAGACTACCATAGATTATTCTCCCTTGTCCTTTTATCTTTTATGAGATGGTTCAACTTCTAATCCTCTTCTCTTAACCTTCAAAACCATAGGGTGTACTTCACTTCCTTCCTCATCTGATCCAATAACTTCAGTTCTGTAAAAAAAATTCTTTCAACTTCCACTTCTTCACTTGTCCTAGACTACATATCCATATTTTTCTAACTATAGGTATATCAATAAAATCAACAACACTATTGATAAAGGTTGTAGATCATTTATCACTACCTTCCACATAAACTAGAATTTTGATTGTCGCACTCAAACTAATCTAGAAGGTGATCTTTTAGAATTTATAGAAGTAACTACATGTTTAAACACACTAAATTCAGCAGCATTAACATCAGGTACTTGAGGCTCATATTGATTAGAACCAACTTTATCTTCCAAAGAAACTTCTTCTTATTCTATGGCTTTAACTTCAATAACAGGTGCATGAATCTCATCAAGAATAACTTTCCTTATTTTTCTTATCACAAGAGGTTCATTATCCATTAGATCCACTATTTTAGCTCCAAAAGTATTGAAAATGGATCCAATAAAATTAAAAACTATAGTTTTATAATCTTGGACATTTGTAGGCTTAACAATTACATCATCTCTAGCTACTGCGCTTCGTACATCAGGTTCATTAACAACTTACATAGGATGCTTCCCCTTATCATGATCAAGATTATATCATAATTCTTATCCATTCCCAAATAGTATAAGATTCATCATGAAAGGGTTACAGAAATACCCACTCCTCTTAAGGAATCCATATACTAGATTAGTCAAACCATGAAACTCAGAGGCCATCACTTCATTGAGATCAGTATCAAATATTTCAAACAAAAGAGTTAAAATTAATTTGAAAGGATAAAAACATAAAGTTTTTTTAACATGGTAAATATACCTCAAAATTTACCTAGAAAGATTCACCTTCTTCTAAATAAGAAAGAAATACAACAAGAATATGTCTAGAAACAAGAATTTTTTTGAACTTTTTTGTACATTAATTAATGGTTGTCTAAATGAAATTTACCAAAAACTTTGTCTTAAGATCAATGTACTTCATAACCATATTCTCAAAAACTGATTCTCTAAAATTAATCTCATTATTTCACCAGGGATAACCTCATCGATACACACAAGATAAGTATTGAAATCGAAACTCCCTTCATAGGGGATACAAATAACATCATCTATATCTATAGAATAAATCAAATAGTTCTTATTGTTTTCTCTATAAAAAACTAGATATTCATTTTTACCAAATACGAACTCTTTATTTTCATATAATTATATAACTTTATTCTTATATAATAACTTAGTTATTCTCTCATCAAATACAGATTCTCATCCTTGGGAATTCAATACTATATTGAATAATGTATCTGTTTGGTCTATCCAGCTAAAATCCACAACTTTTGAACACAAAACTTATGTAAAACATTTTATTTCTTCGATCTACTTGATGCAAAATCTTCAACTCTTCATATCTTCCCCATGCTTGGAATAAATCCAGTTGAGGTTCAAAAGATTAGGTTTGGGATGATAAATGTTCAAATTTAGGTGGGAAGAGATTAAGATGTTTGTAAAAGTTCATGGTTCTTGATCGAATATTAATAAATTCTCTTTCATGGAATATGAAGAGTCACTGAGAGCAATGCAATAATAATAAAGTAAATAAAATCATAAAATCTAATAGGCCTGTGTGTCACTTACGAAAAAGAATTTAAATAAATAAATCATAATTGAAATGGTGAAAATAACACATTATATATTTCAAATTAGTAAAAACTTATGTAGAAAATAACTAAAATTAGAATACTCAGTTAACCAAATAAAATTATTAATTAGAATAAAATCATTTAAAATCAAACATTCCCAACCCAATTTCAATAAAATAAAATTGACCATCAAGTTAGAGCTTAGTAAAAATATATATTAATTGATTCCCAGTATAAATTAATTCTAAATAGATATCACCCTTTTATTAGCGACCCCTTAAGAAATGATGCCTTATGTAACACCTGAGACCCTACTATAGTAGGTAAACATAATATCCTAAACTATCAAACAATTCACATTGAAGTTCCTTTATTCATGAGTATATTTAAAAGTTTAATTTCTGAATGCTATAATTTAATTTTAATAAAATAAACTTCATATTGGAACACTTTATAAATATATTATCATAAGATTAAGATTTGTGTTTTTTTTGAAATGGTTGTTTACAAGTGAATAGTGAAAAATACATTTTCTACCAATATTGTAACTTTTATTTATATAAGAAATACCTATAAGTTTGTAAAACCTTTTAAATGGCTAAATATGTGTTTAAGGAGTAAAACTATATGTTTCTAAGATACTATTCTATAAAACTTGCATTTAACATTTTATGAACTTAAGTAATATGTTCCAATAAAGAAAATGTTTTTGGTATTTATTATAATTAAATATTATTTTGATAAAATTCATTTTTAGAATACATATAAAATTAATTTTTTTTTATAATAAAATAATTTATGTTATAAAAATGAAAATCATTGATAATTTTATCCTAACCATAATTTTAATGCTTAAAAACACACATTTTCTAAAAAAAATAATGCACACTAATGGTAAAATTAATTATCCCTACACATGTTAATTTTATTTGATAAAATAGAAATTATATTTAGAATAATTCTCTCCAAATAATTTAACTATTTCAATCTTATTATTAGGAATTAAAAGTAAATTACTTAGGTTAAATATTAATTACTAGGGTAAAAGTAAAATGGTTGTTTTCAAATAATTAATTTTATATGAGTTATATAATTTTATCTAAATAAATTAGATTAACATACTTTAAAATATGACTCTAATATATTGTATAAACATATAAAAATATATATAAACACTCATTAAATTAATAATTAATAGTAAATAAAAATAAAAAACACTTAATGTATAAGAAGACATTTTTCTATAAAACAACATTTCCTATATCTTATATTTTAATTTAAAATTTAATTTCCTCATATTTAGAAATTTAATTAGGTTAAATGGACTAAAAATTATTATTCAGTATGTTGAAATTTGGTAAGAAGGTTCATCTTATATTTTTAATAATAAAATAATTATTATGGTTAATTTTTAATCAAGATTAATAAGTGTAAAATGGGTAAACGAGGTATCTCAATTTTTTAATAATTAAAATTTCACCTAAACCTTCTAGAAATCCTTTTTAGGCATGAAATTCAAACCCACGTTTCTCACCTACCATTTATCGACCTAATTAACCTAACTCACAAACCCACCTAACACCCATGTGATTCCATTCTTACCCATTACCTAACTTTAGTTTCCCTAAAAAGACACTCATTTTTACCTATAAAATGAGACCACTATCAATGTTTTTCTTATTCCACTCAACCTCAAAGGCATTAATCAATAAGTTCCATTCCATATCTCTCTATAAATCCCTCCCAATGAGTTATTAAGGTTCTAAGGGGTCCTCCCAATCTTTAAAAATCTAATTAGCAAGGTAAGGGGTTACAATCCTTAGATTTCCCTTTTAATTGAAATTATTTCTTTGTAATACCATTTTTATATATTTTCTTGATTCTAATTTCATGTTAGTACCTTCCATTTGATATTTTGTTAATAAGAGACTACTTATCTCCTTTCATTATAGCATTTTATTATGCCGTTATTATGCCGACATAAGGGTTTTCATTCCACCCCTTCCATTTTCAATTACAACCCTTTATTTTAATGTCATCATGCTTGTAATTATATGAAATTATCACCAATTTGATATATTTAAAATGATATTTCCTCTCATTAAAACCTTTTCTCAATCCTTCATAATTCCCAAAAATCCTAAATTTTAAGAAAGTAAAGAGTGTATGGTTTTCCTAACAATGAAATTCCTGTCTAGATACTAGAAAGTGGATACGATTATAAAATATATACACCTAGGGGTAATCACCCTGAAAAGGGTTGGTTGAAGCATTGACTCAACCACCAACCTGATGCATGATGTGTAGTCCTATGTCTGTAAACCTAGCTAGACACTCCTATGGTATATTCTTTGGGATATTCACATGCTCTTTATGAACCATGATGAAGGATTTCTCTAACCAATGTAAACTAGTGAAATCAATTACTATCTTCCATTGATAACCTAATTCTTTAAAAGTACCCATCACCAATACCTTATATTTATTTCATCAATAATGTTACTTCCTTTTACATTGATAATACAACATTTATTCTATATTTATTATGTATTGTTTAACCATATAATTTCTCTATCTGGATGGGTTATGATCATGTTATCGATTTTAATGACATGAAGAAAAGTATTGGCTTTCCATATGTTTTTATTATAATACAGATGATTATTGGAAATATGACTTTGTATTATTAAACATCCACATTCTATCCCATAATATTTTATGATCATTTTATCCCATTTATTAATATGTGGAAATGTATTGGCATTTTGTATATTGTTATTATAATATGGAATATTATTGGAAAGTTGACTATTTATTGTTTAACCATCTACCTTTTATCTTCAGATGGGTTATGATCATGTTATACCATTTATTAACATGGGGAAAAGTGTTGATATTTTGTATGTTGTTATTCTAAAACAGATGATTATTGGAAAGTTGACTATGTATTGTTTAACCACCCACCTTATATCTTCAGATGGGTTATGATCATGTTATCCCATTCATTAATATGAAGAAAATTATTGGCATTCCATATGTTTTTAGTCCAATAAAGATGATTATTAGTAAATTTTATTATGATTTTTTATTAATTTTATTATATTATGAATACATTTGAATTAAACATGTGACGAGGGGATCATTATATAGACCCTTGATTCATCAGTATGTATCATGAGATAAACATGATAGGGTATTTTTTTATATTCCATACGAGAACAAAATGTTTCCATTATAGTCATATTATGATGTCTAATATCATGATATCTTAGCTTATGGTAATGAATTTTCTGTCCAAAATTATGAATTTTATCACTAAGGAACCGGTTATTATTATCCATATGATATATTTATTTTCATTACTATCCATGGATATATTATTCTCTTAGTTTCAATTTATTATGGATTCATGTATTTTATTTATTCCTTCCATATCACTTGTGCCAAGTTTATTTTATGATATTTTTTATTTTATTCTACCCCTTACTAAGTATATGATCTCACCCTTATTTGTTTTCCTTTCCTTAGGAAACCAAGAGGATAATTATGTGTATTTTTTAGGGATATGATGGAAGGAATAATAATGTTCCCTCAATGTGTTCATGACGTGTCTTGTGCTTTGAAACGTAATCTTTATATATATCTAGTATTCCCAGACTAATAAGCTATTGGATCCTATAGAAAATATTTTATTCTATAACAATAATTTAATATAACTACCGTCTATGGGTTTTTTATGTTTAGGTTGTTACACCATAGATCAATGTGATTAGTCCCTTAATGACTTATTATATATTTTTGAAATATTAATAGCATTAGTGTTATCACATTTTATTGGTATATGGTCAAAATTAAATTCAAAATCCATTAAAGTGTGTTTCTTTTATAAAGACTGTGTACAAAAAATACTAGCTGTAATGTGCCCAATTTCAATAGTTGATAATACAACCGAGTTCTGTTTATTACTAGAACAAGAAACCAATGATTTTACTAAGAAGCAACAGGTTCCTAGAGTACCCTTTCTATCTAATATACAACCACCAAAGTCACTATAAAAATATGATATTAAATAAAATCTAGTGGGTTTTGGAAAAATTAAAGATAAAGAAACAGTTCCTTTCAAATATATTAAAATTATTTTGGCAATAATCAAATGGGACTCTTTAGGATTTTCTTGAAATCTAGCACATAAACATACTTAAAATAAGATATCAAGTCTACCAACAATTAAATACAGAAAAATTCTAATAATCACTCTATATAACTTGGTTTCATTAAGAGTACCAAATTAATTTAAATCAATTTCAAAAGTTACACGAATATTACTATTTTAAAGTTCAAATCTTTTCAGTAAATCATGTATGTATTTTTTTATTTAAAATATTTCCAAAATTGTTTTTTCAAATATGAAAACCAAGGGAAAAGTTTAACTCACCCATCATGATCATTCCTTTTTCATGAGTTTTGGAAAAATATTACACAATTTTAGATGTGTGGATCCAAAAATCACATCATCCACATAAATTTAAACTAAAATAGTATTTGAGGATTAATTTTTCTTAAATAGTATAGGGTATTTCAATACTATAGTAAAACCATTTTATAAAAAAAATGAACTTAAAATTTCATACCAAGATCTAGGTGCTTGTTGAAGAACATACAAAAATTTACTAAGTTTGAAAACTGAATTTGGAAAGTGAGGATTCTTAGAACTTGGAGGTTGTTTAACATAAACTTCCTCTATTATAAATCCATTTAAAAAGAATATTTTACATCAACTTGAAATAATTTAAAACTAATATAAGATACGTATTCTAAAAGAATCCTAATGGATTCTAACCTAGAAACTAGGGAAAATATTTCCTTATAATATATTTCTTTTTCTTAGTTTTAACCTTTGGCAACTAGCCTATCCTTATTTCTAGTGATCGATCCATGATCATCCTACATATTTTTAAATACCCATTTATTTACAATAACATGATAATCAGAGAAACTATAAAATAATTTTCATACATTATTCCTCTTGAACTTATTTAACTCTTATTTAATTGCTAAAACCCATCTTTTATCACTCAAGGCCTATTTTATGGTTTTAGGTTCTATCTGAGATAAGAAAGAAAAAAATTAAAAAATATTACCTAAACTTATTCTAGTATTAACTCCCTCATCTAAGATTATTATAGTAGTATCTAAGGGATGGTTTTTAAGGGTTATAGGTTTTTTAGGAAGCACACTCTTAGGTTCATTAGTTTTCAGCCATTCAAGACTAGATTCCTCATGATAAAGTTTCACACCATCAATTTTTTTTTCCATCAAAGATAGGTTCAAGTCTTAAGTATTTAAAATAATCAATAACATCATCAACTATATTTTTATTATGATCAAAGGGATCACTTCCATAAAATTTTATATGAGTATATTCTTCAACCATCCTTGAATTTTTGTTGAAAACTGTACAAGATTTAGAAATTGTAGAGTAACTTAGGAAAATTCCTCTGTTAGAATTTATATTGAACTTACCATGATTTTACTTAGTGTTCAATATTTAAACTTTATATCCAAAATCCTTAAATTATCCAAACTTTGGTTTTATATTATTCTATAAACTATAGGATGGTTCCTTTAAGATAAGACTTATTAAAACTTTGTTAATGACATAACATTTTGTTTTAACAACTTCAAAAAAATAATTAGTAGGCATGTTATATTCATATATCATACTTCTAGAAATTTATTATAGGGTACTATTTATCATTTCAAGAACAACATTTTATTAGGGTGTACTAGGGGAATAAATGCTATGTTTAAAGCTATGTTTTGAAAAAATTAATTGAATTAATGATTCTAAAAATCTCCACATGGTCACCTCTCAAGAAAAAAAAATTATCATCCTTTTAATTTTGTACTAACTTTCTAAAGTTAATAAAAACAAAACAGGATTCACTCTAATGTATTAAAAAGTAAACCCTTGTGAATCTTGAATAATCATCATCTAAAACATAATTTTTTTTACACCTAGTATTTTAGTTCAATAACCTCCAAAAAAATAGGTGGATAATTTATATGGGTCAAGAGGTAACAACCTATTTTATTGGTTTGAAAGATGACTTGTGTTTCTTTCCCATTTGGCTTACATAACATAGTTTATTTTTTTACAATTTAAGTTGAGTTGAAGTAGAAATCAAATTTTCATTAGAAAATTTTCTCAAATAATAAACATTATAATTCCCAACACTTTTATTCCAAATACACGATTCATTAATTTCAATATTCAAACAGTTTACATTCTTTTACATAAATAATGTAGATATAAAGTATATTTTTTTAGTTTTTGGTACTCTAAGTTTAATCAATTTATCTTTGAAAAATTAATAATAATGGTTAGAATAATCAAAATAAAATCCACCATCATAAAGTTGATAAATACATATCAAGTTGTGATTTAAGCCTTCGACATAAATAATTTTATTTATGAGGTCTAAATTTGGATCTACAACAGACCTAACTCCAATAATATTTCATTTGGCATTGTCACAAAATGTGACATAGCCTCCATCAATCTTAGATAGTCAGTGGAAGTTAGGAAAATCACTACTCACATGTCTCAAACATTCATTTTCCATAAAATATCTTTCATTTCTATTACTATGGATATTTTAATAAAAAAATTAAACAAGATGATTTTTTGGTACCCAAACTCTCTTAGGTCCATCAATGTTAGCCATTAAATATTTAGGAACCCAAGTCTATTTACACTTTCTATAATTTCAAACAGTAGCTTTAGATTGGTTTCTAGATATAAAATCCTTCTTTACACCAATTATCTTAATATATTAATCCTATTATTATAACATAGACCAATAATAATTTAATTCATCAAAAGAAAAAATTTCAAAATGAGATTCAAATTAATTTCTATAAGAATAAAAGGATTGTACCTCTTTAGTTTAAGCCACAAAGTAAAAAAATTTATTTCTGATTTGATTTTTCGGCCTCTAAATCAGATTAAGAGTTATCATTGGTGTCTTTAGAATCTCTCTAGGTATCATTCATAGATTTATTCTATTTTTTTCTTGTCATTTGATTTTATTTTGAACTTTATTTCAAATTTATTATTCTCTTTAAATTGAGGTAAATATATATTAATATGCCTGAGATTCTCGCATTCATATAATTTTACCTATTTTTAATTATCATAATTTTTTTACTTGTTAAAATATTTCTTTAATACAATTCTCTTATTATAAAATGTTTTGAATTTATCCGCTAATTGAGTAAGATCACCATCAGAATATGATCAACTTGATTCTTCTTTATCAGATGAGTAATATAATGAATTTTATTTTTCTTTCTTTTTATCCTTATAAGTATAAACTTATAAGGTATTATTTCCATTCTTGATCAAATTTTAATCATCAAACTCTACTTGAATATCCACCTCATACATAATAAGAGTATGAATATGGTTCTTTATTTATAGATCCTTTATATGTGTATACCATCTGATGAAAGTAGATATTATACCCCATTTTGAAGGTAAACCTCTAAGAACATTTAATGATTGATCTAATTCAAGAACACAAGTTCTCAAGGAAGTAAAATAATTGATAATTTTAGTGAGTCTAAGATTCATTTGAGTTATTCTTTCACCATATTTCATTCTAAAGGTTTCAAACAGAATCTTAACAATATCATTCCTTAGTTTTCTTCCATTTTTATTTCCTTCATAAGATATATCTATGAATTCTTACATCTCATTTTCAGAAGGGAATTGTGAGACTTTATTGAACTCATATAGACCAAGAACACATATAATAACATTAATATCTCTTGAATTCAAATCACATTATGCTTATTGAGAAGAATAACATAATTTTGGTTCACTTGTAGGAATTTTGTAACATTTGATAGATTTCAGATAGACTTTTAGACTTAGACTATTTAAATAGATAATCATTGTAATAAACCAACATTGGGCATCTATCAGGTAGACTTCTAATCCATCCCACCACATACCTGAGGAGTATCCCCAATCCCCCTGGGATAACGATAAGCGTCAAGGGTATCAATAATAACCATTGGGGAAAGTTTCACCCTTAAGGAGCCAAATATAAACATCCAAAAAATGCATAATAATGAAAGAAACAAGGATATATCCCAAATTTTATATCATATAAGAAAATTTTTAATATAAGATTACAAAACTATAATGAAATATAAAAGAAAAGAAAACTAAAGACCAAAGATGTCGATAACAAAACTCAGGTGAACCAGTTCCACAAAAACTGAAGGATCGATCACCATATCAATGTGAATCACAAGCCATCACCATGATCCCAACAACCAACCGTTTTTAAAGGAAAACCACATCAAAAACCTACTCGAATGAAAATACCTTAAGAAACCTATACAAAACATAAATACTAAATACCTAGCAATGTGAGTATATAGGGTGTGATCCAAAGCTATTAGGATACCACAATGAGTCTAATTAATTCCTTTTATAAAATAAACCAAGATCACTAGTATGAAAATAATAGAAAAAAATAAGTTTTATATTTCATTTACATAATATAGGAATAAACAAAGCATTGAACATGAACTTTCTCAAAGAACCACTTTCATTAAATAATCCCTGAAAAGGTTTTACCAAAAACCATTCCATTTCAAAGTGCTAACCATTTCTCTTTAAAAACACCCAACTTTTGAAAATAAATCTACACATGGTTTAAAACATTTCGAAATAATTTCCAATAAATTATGTCATTGTAATACCATTTCCTCCCCATTCCTTTAAATTTCTTTACACACCCAAAACAAAGGGAAATAAATAAATAAAGGAAAATATAAATAAATATAGTGGAAATGGTTACAAGTAATGCCAACAAGTGGATGTAATAAAACTACCCAACAATATGACTAAAAAAAAGATGATCACAACATCAAACAAGTCCATCCAAGAAATAAAAATTACACAAGCCAATATATATAAAAAAGACATAAAAATATGATACATATCATGAGGAAACACCATAGGGGCCAATGGGACAATACAAGACACATACAGGTGGACCAACTGCCTGTAGGTTAATGGTCACATATCAATCAACTAGATCACTTTTAAGTAGTCTTGTCGACGATGATCCCCCTAGTCAGGTTTTACGTACACCTAGGGGGGACTAGCCAATGAAAAACCTCAACTAGGCCAATAATGTCCCACTAATTCCCACTTAGTGTCCTCAGTATCCCCATGGAATAATAATAGTGGTGGGATATGAGAAAACAATGTCATCACATGAAAATAATAAATCCCCTAGGGATAACACCATAATCACAATGATCCCACCTCTCACACTAACCTTAATAAGAGACCCAATCTATGAGAAAAACATGAATCACATAAAAAATTATCCATCACATGGATAAAACAATATCATTAACAACACAAGGGGGATCAACAAGGTCATAATCAACATCACATCACAAGTTCCAATTGATCCTTCACTTATATCATATATAGAATATACATTTGGAAATATTTTTTTAAAAAGTTATAATTCAAATAAAATTCCAAAAGAAATTATACACACTTCGAAGAAAAACCAAAAAATTAAAGGGAAACTATATTTTCACTTTATAGAGCTAAAACACCTTTTAAAATAGAAAAACCATTTAAATATAAAAGGGAGCCCACTTTAAAAATACCATTTGTCCTAAAGACCAAAGAACAAGTGTGTTTCACAAATAAAACCCTATTTGGAATTTTATTAAACATGATGAATGCATAAAATACCATTTCAAACCCAAGTTACATTTCACTATGAAAATCACCTGTTTTTTCCAAAGAAAAACCCACCCAAGCATGGGAAACCTTTAGAAAATCCAAAGTATCTATCATATGCAACACTAATTTAAATCTAAAACACATTTAAAGCATCAAGAAATCATAGAACTCTTAAATAAAGATAGTTAATTGGAATACCCTACCTCAAGTGTTAGAACCATGTTTCCTTCAATGAAATCCATCAGAAAAGGACTCAAAAGAGGGATCACAACTCCCAGGAAGCAACGAATCAAATTTAGAACAACCCTAGCCTGAAAATCAGATAAGAATTACCATTAGGTTAGACAAGAAGAGGAAAATGAGATAAAACCCAATAAGAAGAGGAAGAGAACCCTAAAATTTCAAACCGAGTGTAGAATCACTAAGAAACCACCATGAAATCACCTTATAGAATCTTTGGAAGAGAAAAATAGGGCTAGGAAAGGCATCCAAATAGAGGGTTTTGAATGGGGGAATCCAATGGGAGAAACCCCAATTAAAAAGAAGGATAAAGGAAAAAAATTCCTCCTATCAAGTGGGTCACATGGTTTACCTGCCCTGTTAAATAAAATGTATGGTAACTATGTTGACCACCACTGTAAGAGGTTGTACACTTAGGTTTCATGGGTTTTAATTGTACAAATTAACCTACAACCAATAAAAAGTCCCCAAAATACAACTTTTAATCCCAAAAACCCTCTAACTCAAGGGTTTAAACCATCCATCAAATACCTTCATGTAAAAGCGACACTAGGGGTGACACAAACTCCCCCACCATGACAATTTCTTCCTCTATAAATTCCTGTGTTAAGATATAAGTAAGAAGAACAACCCATAACCCACCCTCCATGAAGTGATGTGAGTTAGACCATGAACCACTAGAGAGATACCTAGGAATAAATTCCTAAGAAACAAAGATTCCTTAAAACCAAACCACTAAATCTATAAGGATACTGAGAGTCTCCAAGAAAAACACAACCATGCTCACTAGAATAAGACAAAAAATGGATATCAGGAATGGGTATCCCCACCATTTAGAAATATCTTAAATGGTGTGACAAAAGAGAAAACCTCAAAAGAAGACATCCACTATAGGGAAAACGTCCCCAAAAAGGTTCCAAAGAAAATTTAGAAACAAACTCTCACATCCTCAAAGAAAAAACAGCCCCAAAAAAATAAAAACCCACAAGGTCAATTCATCAAAAATATTAACAATCAAATCCATAAGGAATAAATTTCAAGGAATTCCACAATGAGAAATGACATGGGCCCTTGACCTAGGTCACTGTACTCTATGGGTAAACTAGGATCTCATGACAGAACACCATCCCATAGACTTACTAACAATTGAATTATTTTATTAAAAATAAATTAAAGTACAAAATAGAGAAATATATCATGGAGGATAGAAATGACGAAGTGTGAGGGTGTCTCGTTGGAAAACCATAGCGAAATCAATAAGAAGAGAGAAAGAATTGGAGAACACCAATAACCTTTTGTCTTGGATACCCTTTAAATTAATAAAATACACCAACATATTACCCTCACACCAAGTGTGATAAACCTTTTTTATTAGGATGAATTTAGGAAATGTAGATCCTGATATGATAAATGATATTCCAAGGGCAGTCGAGACAACCTTTCAAAGCATTAACCATAATAGAGGAGTCTGATTTCACTTTAGATAAAATAATTTAATGTGACTTACATATTCTAAGAACTTGAGTCATTTCCAAGTCCTTATCCACAACTAAAGTACCCTCCCCCCAAAATGATGATAAATCTAGGATGATCGAATCAAAAAATCAAAAACAACATCACCACCGCACATGATCCTTTGTTCACAAGATCCATTTGTTTTTATCTGAAGTCCATGACCAGGAGACTTACATCTCACCCATAATCTAATAGCCCTCCACCTAAGAGAATCCTCTCCAGTAAAACTACTATATGCAATGAGTGATTATAGAACTAGAGGTAGAGACACACCTTTACACTATCGAACAATATAATTAAGGATATCAAAAAATTTGAACCTGATGTATTGAATATTCAGCCATAGAACCTGATAGAATTTTTTTGAGTATCCTTGATAGACCAACAAGTATTGGTAGTGAAAATAGACTACCCTTGGCCTGCACATGGTCCCTATCCTATAAATCATAGCTCTCCTAAAGGAAATCCTCCTTGGAGTGCACCCTTCCAAAAGAATTCAAAAGACCTGCTACATGAAACCATATATGGGCAGCCCACTCATTGTTGAAGAAAAAATGGGTAATAGATTCCGATTAAGCATTGGATCAGCATTTTAATTTCTATCCCGAAGGAATGAAAATGAATTGTAGGTTGTAATTAGTTTAAATGTAATCTTTACAGATTATCCATATAAGGAAGTTGAATTTTGGAGAGGTGTCTTTGCACTAGATTCTAGTGCCCATGATATCCATATTAGAATGGGAGTAAACCATAATAGGAAAAAAAGAAGGACAATTTCCAATAAAGGGAATAAGTTATGAAACACAGCTTAGGATACTCTAAAAAATGAATGGTATGCATAACCTCATTTTGATCCACATTAATCAATGCATCTGTGAACCGAGGATGGGAATAGGCCTATTTAAAACTAATCTATAGAACTAGAAAACCAAGGAAGTACAAGATAGATCTAGCTTAATAGTGTTTCCAGAAATAAATGTCACTATGCCTAATAATCCACTAATAATTATCCAAAATAGGGTGAACAAGTCTTTTCATATTACTCTAGAGATGGGATCCATCACATTTGATGAATCAATCAAGAGGATACTCCCCATACTTCCTATTAATAAAAGAAGACAAGAGGCAGTCCCCCAAGATAACCTACCACACTAGTTTATCATGCAAGCACCACATATTATCTTCAATAACTTCGATATTAATACCCCCTCTTGAAAATATCTTTCCAGACAATGCCAACTTTCCCAATGATGAAAACCATCTTGGTGCTAATACCATATAAAACAATTGAGTATCCTTTAAATGTTCTTGATCACTTCTTTGGGAGGTCTACACACAGATAAAACATGCATAGGGATAGAATAGAGAACACGATTAACCAGAATGATTCTTCCCCCAAAGGATAGAAAGTGAATTTTATAGCACATGATACTTCCCAAGATTCTTTTCACAATGTTATCATAATGATTAATTGTAACCCTCTTATTCAATAATGGATAACCCATGCAATCAAATGTAAATATTTGTTTAGCAATACCAATTTTATCTTGAGTAATCTTGGATCTCATATAGAAACACTTATTAGAGATAACAATGCCACTTTTGTAGGTATTAACACATTGAAAGGATTTATTGAAATAATAATAGAGATTAAATTTGAAATTATTAATTGAATTTTCACTACCATTGAGGAAGAACAAAATTTCTTCCACAAATAATATTCTAGAAATTCCAGAAACTCCATACCTCTCTTTAAAAGGATGGATCAACCTAACTTCAAGACCCTTATTGAGATTCTTATTGAGGACATACTGTTCCAGAATGAAAAGGCCTAGGGATAGAGGTCACCTTATCTAAAAACCCTCATGTATTTGAAGAAAACAAATATTTTTCCAATAAGAGAAATAGAGAACCATAGAGAGGGATACACACCTAAAGAAAATGTCACAATCCCACTCTAAATATCCACACTTTCTGAGAACTTTGATAATTAAAGACTATTCCAACTAATCATAGGCATTTTCCATATCAATCTTGATAATCAAATTGGTTTTGATCACTCTCTTATCAAGATCATCAATCATTTCCTAAGCAATCACGATATCTCCCGGAATGATTCTTTCTTTAATAAAACCATGTTTTTTCCTTTGATACTTACAGAGGAAGATGAAGGGACAATCTTTTGTTGAGAATGGTGGCCAACACTTTGTATGAAAAATTTCACATGCTAATGGGATGGAATTGCTAAAAAATATTGGGCTGGTCAACTTTATGGATAAGATCCAAAATGGTATCTGATGTAACTCTTGGTAAGTTTACACCCCTAAAATAATCTTGGACAACATACAACAAATAACCTTTGATAATGAGCCATGCATCAGAATAAAAAGATCTTGGGAAACCATCTGGGCCTAGGGAACTCTCAGGATTAAGTGACTTAATGGCCTAACAAATCTTCTCTTATTTCATGAGAAAACCCAACATTTGGTTTTCCAATTAAGTATTATTATTGTAAAATATTATAAAAAATAGATTCATCTACCCCCCATTCTCGAGAAGTACCCCCTTAAAGATGACACTATTTAGAAATAGATTTAGTGAAATGTTCTACTGCCATAGGACCCAAAATGATTTCATCACTAGTGAAAGAGCCATCTAGGAGAGGAAGGTTGAGCCTACCCTTAAAACTTTTCTCCCTAATAAACTCATTAACATAGGATGTATTTATATCCCCTGATTTAATACATTTTTCTTTTGATCTCTATCTAGTTGATTTCTCAAGAATAATTAGAGCTTCCTCCAGTCTATCTTTCTTATTAGACAAGAGAATGTAAATGTTAACATCCCATTGAGTTTGTAACTAAAGATCAAGTTGGGTATTCTCTTCCCAAAGGATATAAAAATCAAAATATTGTTTGGGGAGTAGATAAATCCAAATAATAATTTCACTCTTGAGCCTTCTTAAATTTTTATGAAGAGCTACCCAAGTAAAACCCTAAATAAGATCACTCCAAGAATCTTGAACCATTTCTACAAAACCTTCCAACTGCATCCAATGAATGGTATAAAAAAAATATATTTTCACATCCTTAGAAGAATGAACATGAACAAGGATAGGTGAGTGATTAGATAAAGATCTATATAAATGAGTCATAGAGGAACATATGGAGTTTGATATAGCCTAAAAATTACCCAGACATCTATCAAGCCTACTCCATATTATGTTACTACCCCTAGGATTGTTGAACCAGTTGTAGGAATCTCCCGATTAACACATGTCTAGGATATAATTGGATTCAATAAAAGATTTAAATTCCTACATACCATTATAGGGATAAATTCCCCCTTATTCTCATATGAATCAATGATGGTATTGAAATATACTCCAATAATCCATGCATCTGAGCCATAATTTAAAGCATAAAGTGATTCCCAAAGATATTTTCTTTGTACTAGGTCACATTTGGCATAAAATATATACATAAGAAAGGATATGTCATTGTTACTAACCTTAATGGATATGTGTCAACTAGAACTCTCTAAAAATTCCACTTGGATCTGATCATTATAGAAAAGTTAAATGTAGCTTTTAACCGATTGGCCATGAAAAAAACGATTAAAGTTAAAAATTAGAGCTATGTACTTAATTTAATTAGTTTTAATATTCAGTTCCAGGATGTCAAAAAATGAGACACACTTCTTTTGAATAGTCTTCAAAATTAACTTCCTCTTAGCCAAGGATCCCATATCCCTGACATTCAATATAATGGTAAAAATCATTGAGATAGAGAATATTCAGTCTGTAGGCCTAATTTGAGTGAAGTTAGAGAATTAATTTCATTTATAGAAGTTATGGTTCTTGAATGAGTCTCAATGATACTTGGAAGTAATTTGGGTTTAATCACCTTAGGACCACCTCGAGTAGGGGATGTATGGATAATAACCTCACCAAAATCTTCTACCATATGAAAGGAATCATGAGTATGAGTAGATACATCTAGGAGAGGAGATCCATGGGATAACTTTAAAGGGTTTTTAGGAATCAAATCATCTGATAGCTTTGGAGAAGGATATGTTGAAATAGGAATTCTAGGAGACATACAATATAAAGAATTATTATCGGGGCCTTTATAGAAAATATTTGGTAGCACCTTTATAAGAATCAGTTCCGAAGAAAGAACCACTAGGTCCTTTGAAGGAGAGGATAAATCCACTTCAAGGGGTAGGCTTGAAGAAGTTTGAACTATAGAGGGTTAAATGCTAGAAATAGGATCATAAATTTATTAATGATTACTAGAACATTTAAGGACCCAAGGGTTAGTTCCAGTGACTTTAGAATAAGACATAGACAACACCACTGGAAAA
Organism: Viscum album; assembly: GCA_963277665.1. Lineage (NCBI taxonomy): Eukaryota > Viridiplantae > Streptophyta > Magnoliopsida > Santalales > Viscaceae > Viscum > Viscum album. The sequence continues at coordinate 178,314,305 of OY728119.1, read as the reverse complement.
ACATGGACCATGGAAGCATGGTGCCTACTCAAAGGGGAAACTGAAGTCAGATCAAACTCATCCACACCACGAACTATTCTAGGAATATATTATGCCATAAAATTTTTAGTTTAATTCTCATAATTAATAGGATCAGGATCCAAATAGGTTCCCTTAGTGGAGAGCATGAAAACTTGAGAGAGATTCTAAACTAAAGACTTGTAGTGAAACCATTGGTTCCTACATAAGGGATCTGAGTGACCTTGAAAATTGAAGTGAGAATAGAAGATAGAAGACAAGGGAAAAAATGATTTTCCAGAGTGAAATATCAGCACCTACATGCAGATGAATCATATGAAGGAGTGGAGAGGCCAAATTGAACTCCACACAAATATGAGCCTCCATATTTTGTTCCATCCTAAGGGTTGATTCATCAGTATAGAGAAACTGGCCAAGATCATTACCAATGGATTTGATAATGGTTGGATTTTGAAATGGAATAGGTATCCAAGGGATATGGATCCAAAATTATGCTATGTAGGAATCATTACCTTGATGACCATTGAGAGACCACTGAATAAGAGGAAACCTTTGATGACTACAAGTGTGCCCCTCCCTGGATCATGCTCAAATGAAATCCAACTCAGAAAGGAGGTTAACACAAAAATATTTCCTAGAAAAAGATTGAGATTTATGCCACACCAGATATATCCCAAGAGTTAACAAATCTAAAAAACCCACCAAATAAGGATGATTATTACCGAACATTGCAATCAAATATCATCAGGGGTAAAGATAACCTTCACTGAGTTTTCCCACCAAAAGTGAGATGGATGGGAAACTGTATACCAATTATGGTTCCTTAAAATCCAAGGATATTAGAGGAACCGGTGGAAGAGAGGGACTAGAATATATATAAACCTCACTAGACACCACTGATCTGAAGGACGGAGCTGAAGTAGGGAGACCAGAGGAACCATGATGGGTTGGATGTGAGGGCAGAACCAAGATGGTGGGTGCCTGAGAAACCACCATAGGAGGCCATTTCATGCCAGGTGTAAGAAACATAAATTCCCTAAATGATATCCCTAAAGCATCAACCACTGGACATGATGGATCTGAGGCTGATCCTAAAGGTTCTGACAGAGTTGGAGGCGATGTTGTGGGAAAACTAAAAATTTCAAAATTAGAAGGAATATGAGGCATGTACTCTCAGGGTAGAGCATCCATTAAATGAGATATTGAACAAAAACCATCCCATGGAAAACCCCAAAAACTATCAAGTGCTAAAATTCTAAAAGATAACATTCATCCTAATTACCCCAGTACAGACCCAGAAGCCTCTTATGCCCATATCAATAAGAAACTAACCTTGTAATAGGTTAAGGAAAACACTAGAGGCTTAAAAACAAGACAACTAAAACAAAAATTCATGCACCCAAGTTCAAAACCCCAAGAAAAATTTCAAGTTGTAAGGTTAAGCACACAAACCAAAATAATTCAAAATATAAAACAGAAACAAGAATTTAAAAAAAAAACACTCCCATTTGGTTTAAATAAACAACCAATTGAAAATTTATTTTTAGCCAGTTTCAAAAATTTTCCCCAAAACAAGCCAAAGAATAACACCTTTCCTTTCTAAAACAACTTTTCAAATCATTTTCAAGGTCCAATTTTAAATTAAATAAAACACCAATCACCCATTCCATTTAGTAAAACACAAAATGTTCCACCTTTAAATGTTTGAAATACTACTTCAAACCATTCTTTCAAAACCAAAATCTCAAAATACATTTTGAAAAACATCTTTCAAATTATTTTTCACAAACCTAAAGAAGAAAATTTTCAAAAACCAAATAATTTTCCTTTAAAAACATCAATGGCTTAAAACACCCCTTAAAAATTTCATGACATGACCCAATTAGGGTAGAAACATTTAAAAAAAACACACCTTTTTTTTAAAACACCTTTCCAATAATTTTCAAAACACTTGTAACTTTAACTAAATTTATGGATCATCCAAGAAAAACCTTTAGAAGTTGAAAAATACACCTTCTATTTTATTTCATGACCTAAACAAGGTCACAACCCATTTAAAGTTTCACTTACAGTTTTAAATCATCCTTTAAAACTCAACACTACTTTTCATTCCAAGTTTAGATTGAAATTTCAGGTGGAAACCATCTTTCAATAAAAACAAATTCACCTTGAACAAATTTTAAAAACCCAAAAAACACAACACACAAGGGTTAAAACTTAAAAATGGGGAATTTTAAAGCCAACAAGCACGCAAGGAATTCTATAAAAATAGAAGAGGTATAAAACCTAGGAATAAATCCATAAAAAGAGAACCCCTAGGAATAATAATCTCTCTTCCACCAAGACTTTTCTAGGAGGCACTTAGAAAAAAACACAATATATAATCCCAAATACCCATGGTAATAAAAAAACAAGTGGTTACATAACCAAGGTAACCAAACAAAACACAATTTCAAAACATCGTTTGAAAAAAAATTCAAATCACTTTGAAAATATCATTTGAAATTTCAATCATTTTCCACCACTATTTTCTCAAAACCTCAACCCAACACTGAGACCCATCGATATAAAAAGTCATTTAAACAAAGGGTTAAACCACTTCTCTTTAAAAATAATAATATCACTTTTCATAAAAAGGAAATATCACACTTTTTTCCAAAAAAAAATTCAAAACTTCACTTTGGAATATACCATCTCAAGGAAAACACTTTGATATACCAATTATTAAAAAATACACTTTAAGAATTAAAATGGTTTACAAAATTATACTTGTGAACTAATTTTTTTACTTATCTCATTTTAAAAACAAAACACACATGCTTTTCAAAATACCATAAAATTGGTTTTCAAAAATGAAACATCTTTTCCATTTTCAAAACCAATTTTTTCACTTTGAAAAACAATATCCAAAAGGGAAAAAAACAAGAAAACAAGCACATATCTCATATAGAATCACATTAAACTACATAAATTTACATAAAAATCAAAATTAAAACTCCCCTATAAGACACAACCCCAATGTCATACTCCATGGGTGTCAATCTAGGAATAAAGGGAGGCAAAACAAAAACCCCAGAGGGGAATTTTCACTGTGCACTTTTTGATCACATGGGTTGGTAAATAGTGCACCAAACATACAAAAATAACTATCATGGTTGTAGAGATATGTCACATGGGAATTGTTTGGTTTACTAGATTGGGTGTTTTAACTATGAAACCTTGGTCCATTCACTATTTTCACCTTCAAAACAAAAACTGACCCCCAAAATCACCTATACACTCAATAGGGATCACAAAATCATCTCAAAATATCAAAAATAGATCAAAACATCCAAATATGAACTCAAGATCAAGAATCAAACCTGATAATCCCATGGAAACTTGAGGTTTAGTGTGATAAAGAGCTAGAAAAGACCTTTCCCACACACTCCACCCAAGCCCCATTGACAATCCTAGTCTCTAGAATACGCAGACACACTTAAAACAACAATAATGGTTTCTCTAGAACCTAATCCCCTTATCAAGAAACCTAGATCCTTTAATAACACTTTGTAATGATCCAACTTGGTATGTCCTTCTATAAGACTCCCGATCATCCCCCCTACATTCCCGAGGAGTTTCCCTAATCCCCTCAGGATGATGTCAAGTGTCAAGGGTATTAAATATAACCATATCAGATAGTTTCACTCTCAAAGATCCAAATATAAACATCCAAACAAGGAATAATAATTAAATAAACAAGGATACATTCCAAAGGACATCACATATAAGAATCCATTCAATACAAGATTATAAAACTATAATAGAATCTAAAAGAAAATAAAACTAAAGACCAAAGTTGCTGATACCAAAACTCAATCTGACCAGTTCCAAAAATGTGAAGGAACAATAACTATATCCTTTTGAATCATTATTCACCACCATAATCCCAACAACCATTCACTTTATAAGGAATATAACACCAAAAACTAACCCAAAAGTAAAGACCTAAAAAAACTATACAAAACATGAGGACTACATACCCACCAACATGATTATATAAGGTGTGAGATAAATCCAGTGAGATACCACCATGATTCTAATTTATTCATTTTATAAAATAAACCAAGCTCAATAATATGGAAATAATAGACAAAAATAGGAATTCACATTTCTTTAAATAATATAAGAATAAACCAATCATGGAATATGCACTTTCTCAAAGCACTACATTCATTAAAAATCCATGAAAAGATTTTACCAAAAACCATGCCATTTTAAAGTGAAAACCTTTTCTCTTTGAAAACACCCCACTTTTGAAAATAAACCTACACATGGTTTAAAATATTTCAAAATAATTTCTAATCAAGCATGTTACTGGAAAACCATTTCCCCCATTTTCCTTTAAAATCCTTTATACACAAAAAATGGAAATAAGGAAACAAGGGAAACTATAAATAAACAAAATCAAAAAATTTACATATAATTCAAACAATTGTATGGAATAAAAATATCCAACATCATGACTAAACCCAAGATGGTCACAACATAAAATAATTTCATCCAAGAAATAAACACCAGACATGAAAATATATATACCAAATTGCATAACATATTATACAATTAATGATGCAACAGTATAGGGACCAATGGGAAAACAACATACATGTATAGAAGGACCTACTTACAATAGGTTAACGGTCACACATTGGTCAACCAACTCACTCTAATCAGTCTCCTTAGTGAATATTCCCTTACCCAGGTGTTACGTAGAACTAGGGGTACTAGACAATGCTAAAATTCAACCATTCAAACAATGTACCTCTAATTCCCACTTAATAGCCTTGGTCTGCCCATGGAATAATAACATAGGTGATTCATAGATAAAATATGTCATCACATGATAATAACAATTCCATTAGGTTTAACATCATAAGCATTCCCATACCACCTCTCACACTACCCTTAATAGGATCTCCAATCCATGATCACAACATAAATCACATAACAAAGCATCCATCACATGGATAAAACAACATCACTAAAAAACAAGGGGGGACAATAAGGTCACAATCAACATCACATCACAAGTGCTAAATAGGACTTCACTTATATCATATATATCATATACATTTGGAAATCCATTTTTAAAATGAGTTTGAATTTAAAAACAATTCCAAAAGAAAGCATAAACACTTCCAAACACAACCAAATAAGACAAGGGAAACTCCATTTTCATTTTTTAAATCTAAACAACCCTTTAAAAAAAGGAAAACCTTTAAACACAAAATAGATCCCACTTTGAAAACCCCATTTGGACTACAACAAAAAGAATAAGTGCATTTCACAAATAAAACCATCTTTTTCATTTTATCAAACATAAATAATGTATAAAATACCATTTCAAAACCAAGTTCCATTGCACTAAGAAAATCACCCATTTTTTCCAAAGTAAAACTCACCAAAGTATGGGAAACATTTATAAAATCAAACTAGCTATCATATACATCATTAGTTTAAATATAAAACACATTTAAATCTTCAATAACTCATGGAACTCATAAATAAAATGAAATGAATTGGAAAAACCAACCTTAAGTGGTGGAACCATGCTACCTTCGATGAAATCCATCAGAAAAGGACTAAAAGGAGTGATAAAAACCCTTAGGAAGCAATAAATCAAATTTATCACAAAACTAGGCATGGAAATTGTCCAATCATAGACACTAGGGTTAGAGAAGAAGAGGAAAATGGGAGAAAACCAAAGAAGAAGAGGAAGGGAACCCTAACATTTTAAACCGGGTGAGGAATCACTAAGAAACTACCATGAAATCCCCTTAGAGAAGATTTAGAAAAGAAAAAGAGGGATAGAAATGATGTCCAAGTCAAGGGGTTCAAATGGGTTAATCCAAGAGAAAAATAATAATTAAAAATAAGGAGAAAAAAAAATACCCCCTCTAGAGTGGGTCACATGGTTTACCCACACAGTTAAATAAATTGTGTGGTAGTCGTGAAGATAACCACTATAAGAGTCTGAACACTTAGGATGCATGGTTTTTAACCATATGAATTAACTGTGTGACTTGGAAAAGTCCTTTAAATTCACCATTTTCATTCCAAAACACCTCTAACTCAAGGGGATAAACCATCCATCAAATAACCTTACATAAAAGTGACATTAGGGGTGTCACAATCATCCCGAACTTCTAGTAACCATAGTTCTCTCCATTAGAATATAGAGATATTCCTATATATATATTCATTAATTCATGTTGTACATTGTAAAAAATTTAGAAACTGACATTCAAACTTCAACTAGTAAAAGTTGAGAACTCAAAAGTCACTTTTTCTAATACCAACTTTTGTCCTAGTAGAGTTACAAAAATAACTTGGGGGGGGGGGGGGTGAATTGAGCTCTTAAAACTTTCACCAACTTAAAATCACCCTCTTAAAATTAGTTTGAACCCGTATCAATCTTCTCAATTAGACATGAAACATAAAATAAATAAAATATAAAGTGTTGGAAATAATATATTTATAGTGGTTTGGGGAAAAAACATCCCCTAGTACACTGCACAAACACTCTCTCTACGAACTTGGTGATTTTCATTATATCAGACCTTTTACTAGGGGCTTCCCAACTGAGTAAAAAAACTTCTACTTATTATAATGGTACAAGATCTTTCAACCAGGTTTCCCCCTTATAAGACCTATCCATGACCTTTCAAACACTTAGTACAAGGCATACCCACTTTACAAAGAAATACGATAAAGAAAAGATAACATCTTTAGTGAAAAGTTAATAGGGACAGTTGAAAATTGATGAATAAATATTTAGGAGTATGAATAAGACTTCATTATAAAACCATTAAAGATGTCTTTGACTATAGAAGATGTATTCTTGAATTAACAATAATAGTTTTTTGTTTTATTTCGTGCAATGGAAGTTTCTTGAAAAAAATAGTATATTCTTCTCATGATCTTGAGCATATATAGTGCTTGTTCAACAGTTAAAGATATTTCATTTTTTATTTTGAAATATTGTATTTATATGAAAATGATCATGTGAATATAATATTCTAAAAAGACATGATTTGTTCTCACGTGTGACATTCTTCTGTGAATATAAAAAAACTAGAGGTAGCCTTTGAGAGAAGCTACAATCTTCCTTGGAACTATATATTTTCTTAGAAATACAAGATTTATTTAATTCATTATTTCTTCATTAAGACATCTCTATTTAATATTAAACAAAAATTGTATTATAATTTCCTCAGAAAAAAATAATAATAATCTCCTCAAAAAATCAATTAAATATTTAATATAATATTTAGCTTTATAATATTTATTTTTCAAATGACTTTATTTCTCATTTATTTTGATCAATTGACTTTACTGATCTTGGTGAATGTTAGTTCTCCTTAGAAATACATTCTTCTCCATGAATATACATATTTGGGAGTGATATCTAAATTCCCCTTATGATAATTCCATCATCATAAGATAATTTGATCTAGAAACACTATTTCCATAAGAAAATTATTTTACCATAAGATAAATTGAGTGCATGTACGATAATTTAGGTTTATGTACAATGGTTCTAAACCATGTATGAAAAATGAATTTTCTAAATATTATCTCTTTAACTTTTTGAGTATGTAGGATGATATCCTTGAATAAATATCTAGCGAGTAAGTCTTTCCGGCTTCATAAGATAATTTAATTTAACTATAATAGAATTTAGTTACATCATAAGAGATTTTAGTTACAGAGATTTCTATAAGATAAATTCATTTCTCAAAAAACAATTCATGTGCAAGATATTTTTTCTTCACATAAGAGAAATTCCTTTGGAGAAATTGAAATCTAGAGACTATAAGATATTTTACTTAGTGAACGAGATAAATTTATTTAGAAAAAATTCTTTAATCTTGAAATACATATAAAATAAATTTTGTTGAAAAAATTATTCAAACCTGTATAAAAATAATTTTAAATAAAAATAATCCAAATTAAACACCACTTAATATTTCTTATTCACTTGAAATCACATAATATGAACTTATTAGTAAAAAATGGGGATTTTGTGAGCATCAAAACATATGAAGTATTGAGATATGTTGGGAAAAAATTACTATGCCAAACACACAGAAATAGTAAATATAGTTGGTCATGTGGATGATTTTTTGATGTCCTTACACACAACATGTTGACTAAGACCAACTAGCACATGGTTTTAGGGACCACACACCATGTAGTAGTTGCACATGCTATGTAGTCCCACACTATTCGTAAACTGTGTGGTCAAATATGCATTGTGAATTTATTACACACTACATAAGGGATTAAATCTAAAAAATCATGGGTTAGATGGAATTACATGGTGTGTAAATGGTGTAAACATAGTGTAACCTATTAATGTCCAATGAGTACTCATTTACATGGATTATACACCAAGCCAGTTTTTACACTACATAATTAATTTACATAAAAATAAAATTGATTGTTCTATTAAACCTAATTAACATGTTTCTATGTGTTATAAATTGATGGTACACATTATGTGATAGAGTTTAAATAACATCAAATGATAAATTAATTTCTATATAAAATTTAAAACTACACATTGTCTAGGGTTGTTATGTAACACCTCGACCCGAAACACCTGGTCTGGGACAGAGGGTCACATAAACTTATGCACACCTCCCTGTATACAAGGGTATACCGACTAGAAGCGAGGGGTCGAATTACATCAGTTGGGGGACTATACACTCAGTATCATGTCATGACACAAATAATAATATAACAGAATATAATAAAATATAATAACCAAAGTAACATATAGAAACTAAAAGATTACATAAATTATAAATAATAAAAAGAAAAATAGGCTCCCAAGGTGTAAATCCAATCCAGAGTATTTGTAGTAGGTAAATAAAAAAACTATAGAGTCCTCTAGAGTCTGTACCGGTCCACCACCAGCTCCATACTCTTTAGCTCATCCATCATCCATAGACCCATTTCCCATATTCATATCCCTATGCATAAAGCTTATACATACATTGAAAATTCCCATATAGGGTGTGAGTAATAAACCCAGTATGACACTACCAATGCATCCTTTACAAATGTGAACATGTATAACCATGATATTCCATTATAATAATAAATGTGTAAATAGAAATATCAAACATACTATCACATTCTAAGAATTCATACACTAACTAAGCCATCACAAACCCTGACCATACCTTCTTCAACTCCATGCTGGAAGGATAACGAGAAGACATCAAAATTGACTAAAACTATCCATGAGGCTAGTGAATCTATTACTTAAAAACCCCATGGAATCATGTGTACATGCGACTCGACTTACCTTGTCCTCAAGTATAACATATTTCTAAGAAATCACTAGGAATCAAGTGTGGCACTTGAAAATCAACTAGGCATCAAGAATTCATCTCGCAAATCATCTTTTCATTGAGTGATATACTCATAAATCAACTAGTAATAGAGAAACCTGGTACATGGCTACAAAGAATTGAGTATATTCCCAAAACATCATTCCATGGTATCATCATATCTCCACCCTGTTCTCAGGTCCATCATCTTCTTCATCGCATGCTACGCATACTCCTCCTGTGAGGGATAAACATCACCCGATGACCTGCCTATTCCGAGCACTAAGAAATATAACTCTAAAGGAAAGGTAATATACATAACAAGTTAGAGAATACAAGACAAGCATATCAACATAATAATAAATCAGAAGCATACATATGTGTGATCAATATCAAACATGGATAACAAATCTACAATAATACTCCTGGAATAAAGCATTATAAACAGGTCTCATGGGATACAAACATACCCACATACAATCAAAATCAAGAATGGCCACCAAAGTATGCCAACAAAAGAACTATATTAAGGTAAACATGTGTATATGAGAGCTCCATAGGTCAAGTAACTTCATACCTCAAATTCATCGATGAAGAACTTCAAGGTTCATCAAGGAATTGTCACTCAAACCACATCCACATGTTCATTGGCTAAAAAAGATCACCAAGGACTCCTAGAACCAATTACAACTATTTTATTTCTAAAATAAATAATAAATAACATATGATAATAGTTTCTATCTCCTATATAATTTCTGAATTATCAAATTATCTCAACGCATGTGCTAGAAATTTATTCCTCTAAGTATAATTATAAAAACATATGCGATAATACTCTATATCTCTAGAATAATCCAAGATATTCATGTGATAAATCTTTATAAACATTATTTTATAATTTTTCATTATTTTTTATTTTAATAAATATTTATCATCTTATAGAAAACTTATTATTTAATAAAAACATTTCTCCCAAAAATTATTTCATGAATTTCATATTAAATATGGAGAAAAGTGGATATAAACTACTATCAGAATTAGTCTCTTCCAAGAACTGCCATTAGGAAGTGGATGGATAAGGTTTAAATGTGCCTAGAAAAAATAGAATAAGGGAATGATTCTATCAAGAGGACTCCATAGATCATCTGTAAATAAATTTATGTACTACTTGAGATTGAAGGAATATCCAAAAATAAAGGTTGCAAGGGTTTGACTATTTTATAAATAACAATCACATAAAGGATCATAATATTAAAAAAATAAAATTAAATATCATCATTTAATTTATTTTTAAGAGATATATAATTATTAAGTGTTTAAAATTCAAAATTATTTTATTCAAACAAAAAAAATCAATGGTATTTAATCCTATGATTTCTGGCATTTAAAATTACTGAAAATAGATTATAGGATTGTGTTGGAGGAGAAGAAACATGGTTTTTAAAATTAATTTTCAAAAAAAAAGGTTCTGTGTAAGGGTAACATGGTTTTACCCTTACACATATCCAAATTTTTGTGTAAGGGTAAGGACTCACCCTTACACACCCTATATAAACTCTAGGATACCCATACATAAATCTTAGAATTTAGGTGTTACCCTTATGTGGTGTAGGAACTACCCTTAAAAAACTCCCCTTTACCCTTATGAATCCTTTAGTAAATTGAGATTACCCTTACATAGTAGAAATTTACCCTTACATGGCACCAGGTTACCCTTACATGACCTTTACAAATCTAGACTTACCCCTACACAACACTCTCGTTACCCTTACGTAGCACAATATTACCCTTACACAACACCTCGAAAGCTTTACATAGTACATGGAAAAGGGAGTTACCATTAAATGGTATTGGAATGAACCTTATTTAGTGCATATAATTAGGTCCTTACCCTTAAAAAACACACATATTTAAGTAGTAACCCTTATAAAACCTATGGAAAAGTGGCTCTACCCTTACACAACTTAGGGAAGCACCACTTTACCCTTATATAGAGGCATGGAGAGCCCTCTTACCCATACATAAGTCTTAAAAAGTCACATTACCCTTAAATAAACATTTTAAAACAAGGTTTATCTTTACAAAAAACCTTAAAACCATAAATAAGGGTTATTTTTATTAAAAATTTAGATTTTCATGTAAAAACACTTATAAATTATAAAGAAAATATGGTTCAAGGACCAATTTAAAATTGATAATATTATAATTCCCCCATATAATGAATTATCATCCTTGGGAAGTATCTCTAGTAGTCACGCTAAAAAAAATCAGGATACTAAGCTCGAATATCATACTACTACCCCCACATATCCTATTGGATCCATCCATATTATCACTAAAACCAGTCAAGTGATACTGATATCTCTTGAAGTAATTTCTCACTCTAGTATAAAATCCACACTATACGCTCTTGATAAGATGCATCAAGATCAAACTCAAAATATTTGCAGTCTACAACATGCATAGGATTGAGTATGAACCTCTGAATCTGGGAAACATGGAACACATCATGCATGCCTCGAAAACATATATGAAGGTCTAGATGGAACAATATTGTGCCCAAATTTTTAGTGATGTTGAAGGTTCTAAAAAACTATGGTGCTAGTTTCATTTACTTTTGAAAATGGATATACACCAAATAAGGTGAAACTTGCAAGAAAACTCAGTTTCTAATAAGTAACTCCAAAGGTTGTATTCTATGGTCTACATATGATCTCTATCTACTCTGAGTGGTCACATATTGCTTCATGATCAATTGAACCCTCTATGAGGTATCTTACACTATACCAGAACCAAAAACTATTGTCTCACCCACATAACGCCAACATATTAATGAGTGGAATGACTTTCTATAGAGAAACTCAAACAATGCATTCTCTATAGAATCCTAGAAACTAGTGTTGTAAGTAAACTCCACTAAGTCTAAGTGTTCATCCCAAGATCCACCAAGGTCTAGAACATAATCTCGAATCATATCCTCCAATATATGAATCGTCCACTCAAATTGTCCCTCTGTCTAAGAGTGGTTCGTTGTGCTCAAAATCAGCCAAGTACCTAGGGATTCCTACAATTCATATCCAAAGTATGTCATAAAATTTTAATCTCTATCAGATTTTATTTTAAAGGGAACACCATTAAATTGTATGATCTCACATATATAAATCTATCCTATCTCACCTACTGAGTGAGTATCTCAGATCGGTACGAAGTGAGAAACATTCTTCAAATGACCGAAAATCAACCAGATTGTTTCATGAATACTTGAGGTCCTAGGAAACCATATCAAAAAGTACATCATGACTTCCTCCCACTTCCACATGGGAACATTAAGTAGTTGGAGAAAACCACAAGTATGTTGGTACTCGGCCTTTACCCTATAGTATGTAATTCCTGAAGAAAAAAAACTAGTGATATCCCTTCACCCAGAGGTATAGAAGTTCCTTATCATCTCTCATATAATAGAATTGGGGATTAATAATTTCCCATGAGTGAGGATCACATCATCATTTCCCAATGACATATCAAGGGAAAGTAACTTAGAGGGTAACTCAAATGGTAAGTAAAGTTTAGTCACAAATTGTATATATTTGAAGGAAAGAGAAACAATAGTATCAAACAAGGAAACAAATAAATTAGGGGTGATGAAAACCATAACTTATATAGTAGATGGTACCTCACCATCATCTATTATATTTCTATCCACTACATTCACATGATCTAACTCAGCTTTGAGACCTTGTCCCTAAGACACATGACTAGTTTGAGTCATCATTTGGGTCTACTGCTAAGGACCCAGACTGAAACCCAGGTTCCTTAACCATGTCTACCTCAAACAACTATAGTTTTAATTGGAACAAAACTAATAGAGATTCCCCATATTTACACACCACCAACACTTCCTATGAATTATTGGGAAAATATTTTGATAATACCTGACCTCCTCCTAGTTAAAGCACTGCTAACACCCTTCTTTCACAGAAGGTACCGATAGGAACTTGCTTCACCCTAGCTATCTACCACTTCTCTAGGGAGAAAATTAATCATTTCTCCTAATTATTCTGAAAATATCACTAGAAGGTACATTGGTAGCTATAATAAGACTCAAAAATCAATCCTCCTTAAGAACCTTCTTGTTCATTAGGGATTTTTAAAGAACTTTATCTAGTTGTGTCACATAAGTAGACATTTTCATCAAGTTCTATCAAAGATTCATAAGTTCTTTATCACTATATAAATCCAATATAATCAGTAGGAATTATTCAAGAAAAAGGTCCTTAAAGGTTTTCCAAGTCTAAACTTCATAACATCCATCAAGGTTCACTACAACCCACCACCTCTTAGCAGGTACTTGTAGAATGGACATCACTAATTTCACCTTTCTATCACCTTGGGTCTTTACCAAGTTAAAAATATTCTAAATAATATTAATCTAGTATTCAGAATCCCAAGTGCCTATAATGCCATAGAAAGATGGAGGATACTAGAGATGAAAGTCTCAAGCATAGTCAACCATATTCCTAGTGACTCCACCACCCTTGACGACTACTAGTAGGAATACTCCTAGTTGAATTGATCCTTCTACCTAAAATAATAGAGTGGGTTAGGGAGAATTATCTTTAGAACCTTCCTGTATAATAGGTGGTACCTCCATCTATTTATATGGAATAATCTTTATAAAAATTAAGGGAAAAATTTAGAAAAAATTGGATTCATTAGGATAAACCCTAATTAATCTATGGGATCAAATAAGGTTCTCTTAGGAGTCTACCCATAACCCAAGGTATACACTCCTAGAACTAACCGAGGTCTCACCCCTACACATTATTAAAAATCATCATAAATATATAATAAAAAAACATTCTCATGTTCTACTTATTAATGCCAACATAGATATATTATAATAAAAAGATAACAGATATATCACGTAATAGATAAACTATCCCGAATAGATAGCACAAATCAAAGAATTAAATTTAAGAGCTAATATACAACACATCTATAGGTATATATATGGAATGTGGACCTATGTTACTAATCATGATGCATGAATTCATTTAAAATCTCATGAAAAACTATATCAACAACCCTGATGATGGTAACTCGGAGGTTCATTACATATGTGTTGGGAAAGCACATGGAAACTCCCCTACTTGAGTATCACATATCTATATTCTTTCTAATTTGTAATAGGTTAGTATAAATAAAAAATAAGATTTTTTTTCTCTAATAACATTTTGTAACACCCGACCTGAACCACTGAGTCTAAGATAGAGGGTCACATGACCTCATGCACACCTCCTCATATACAAGAGGCTACTGACTAGCAGCGAGGGTCTATATCTATAAGTGGGGAGACTATATCCTTAGTATCAGGTCCTAGTAGAAATAATAATATAACAAAATATAATAAAATATAAAAATCAGAGTAACATGTGGAAACTAAAATCTGCAATACATGACATACAATAAAAATACAAATGGGTCTTAAGGAGGCATTCTAATCCAGAGTATATGCAGTGGGTAATTTTTTTTTGGAGTAATCATAGTTTGTCTCAGTCCACCACTAGATCCATGCTCCTCTGGTCACCCATCAGCCATGGAACCTTTACCTTAATTGGATCCCTATGCATGAAGTATTCACACACATCAAAAATTCTTTTATAGGGTGTGAGTAATAAAACTACTAGGACACCACAAATGCATCCTTAAAAAATGTTTATATGTATAATTAGTGTATTCTATGATAATAATAACTGCATAAAAAACATATTGAGCATATAATAACTTATTGAGTGATTTTGTGCTAACCAATCCACCACAAACCTCCAGCCATACCTACTTAGACTCCATTCCAGAAGCATAATGATAAGATGTTGGAAGTAACCAAAAATAGCCATATGGTTAGTGAATCTATTTCTTGAAAACCTTATGGAATCATGTGTACATGCGACTTGTCTTATCTAGGCCTCAAGTACAACATTATATTCAAAAATCACCAATAAAAGAGTGTTCCACTCACAAATAAACTAGGAATCGAGCATTCAACTCATAAATCAACTAGGCATCGAGTGCGCTACTCAAAAATCAACTAGGAATTGAGGAACCTAATACTTGGTTTCCAGGAATCAAGTGTATTTCCGACATGACATTTCATAGTATAATCATATCTACACCATGTGCTCAGGTCCATCATCATCCCCATCACAACCCATGCACATTCCTCCTATATGGGATAAACATCACATGGTGGTCTACTTATTTTGAGAACCAAGAACAATAACTCCGAAGGAATGGTAACATATATAACAAGGTAGAGAATACAAGAAAATTATATCAACATGAGAATAAAGTAGTGTAATACATACACATGATCAACATAAAATGTTACCAAAAAAGATATAATAACATTCATGGAATCAAGCATCATAAATAGGTTTCATGGGCTATATACGCACCCACATGCGATCACAATAAAACATGGTCATCAAAGTATGCCAACACAAGATCTATATCAAGGAAAACAAGTGTATATGAGAGACCTATAAGGTAAGGAACTTCCTATCTTGAATTCATCATTAAATAACTTTAGTGTTCATCATGGAATCAACACTTGAACCATGTCCATGTTTTCGTTGGATAAAAACACTCACCAAGGATTCCTAGAACCAATTCAAACTAATTTATTTCCAAAATAAATAAATTATCACATGAAATAATAGTTTCTCTCTTCTAGATATTTTTTAATTTATCAAATTATTCCAACTCATGTTCTAGAAATTTATTTCTCAAAAAATAGTTATAAAACCACATGTAATAATACTCTATCTCTCTAGAATAATACAAGATATGCATGTGATAATTATTTATAAATATTCTTTGATAATCCTAGGATATTTTTCATTTAATAAACCTTTATCATTTTCTATAAATCTTATGATTTAATCAAACCATTTATCCATAAAGATAATTTCATGAATTGTGCATGAAATGATGATAAGAGAGGATATAAACTCCTACTTGAAATTAGTCTCTTCAAAGAACTACACCCAAGAAGAGGATAGAGAAGGTTTATCCATGCTTAAAAAATATAAGAAGGGTCTGGTACTATAAAGAGTAATCCATAGATCTTGCATAATGGAATTTATGGACTACTCAAGATTGAAGGAACCACCAAAATTAAGGTCATAAGGGACCATATATTTTAGAAATAACTACATACAAGCTGTAGGAACCTAGTATCAGTCCCTCCACTGTAATATTGTTTACTTTAGGATTTAACCTACACATTTTAGCTTTACCAAGGTTTAATCAGGTCATCACACCATATGATTCTCACCTATGATTGGAAAATTCCTTATAATGGGGAGGGGGGTTCATGGGAATTATATCCCATGCCCAAACCCTCCACACCCTGATAAGGGACTCAAGAAAAAGTGTCATGATGTGACACCCTATGTTCGTGTTGTGACACCCTACTACCATGCATTAGGGTTATTTAACCAATGTCATAGGAACCTAGGGAATTTTTCTAAATTTAAGTGGGATAAAAAATATCCCCCTTACTACTTGAACTAGGGATTGAGGCTATACCTGCACTCTGATACCAATTGTAAGACCCCAACAACAGTCTCTCCACCACAATATTTTCCGCTTTAGGATTTAACCTATGTAATTTTTCTTTCTGAGGGATTCCTAAGGTAATCACACAATTTGATACTCACAAATGATTGGAAAATGCCTTATGATGGGGGGGTGGCTTAATGGGACTTATATTCCATGCCCAAACCCCTCCAAGCTCTAATATGGGACTCAAGAACAAGTGTCATGGTGTGACACCTTATGGTCATGTCGTGACACCCCGCTACCAAGTAGTAGGGCTGTTAATCCCATGTTATGGGCACCTAGGGCACATGCTTCATTTAAGTGGGCTCCTCATAGGATTGAAATATTAAAAACCAAAAATTAAATATCATAATTTAATTTATGTTTTAATCAATTCATAATTGCAGAGTGTTTAAAATTTATAAATATTTGATTTAAGGGAAAATGAATTAAATGCATTTAATCCCATGTTTTTTGGAATTTAAAATCATTGAAAATATGTAACAAGAGAGTGATGGAGAAGAAGGATAGGAAAATATGGTTTTTAAAATTAATTTTCCCAAAATGGTGTTGCGTAAGGGTAACATGGTTTTACCCTTACACGGCTTCAAAGTGTTTCATAAGGGTAAGGACTTACCCTTACACACCCCGTGTAAACTCTAGGTTACCCTTACACAACCCTTCAAATTTAGGTGATACCCTTATACAACAAAAGAACTATACTTACATAGCTCCCCTTTACCCTTATGAATCCTTTAGAAAATTGCATGTGGAAAAGGGAGTTACCCTTAAACAGTGTTGTAATGACCCTTACACAATACATATAATAAGATCCTTACGCTTACACAATGAATATATTTAAGTAGTTACCCTTATGAAACCTATGGAAAAGAGGCTCCACCCTTATGAAACTCAGGGAAATACCACCTTACCATTACATAAAGGCTTAAACACACTCTTACCCTTATTCAAGTCTTAAAAATATACCTACCCATATGTAAACCTTAAAAAACAAGGGTTACCTTTACACAACACCTTAAAACTATAAATATGGGTATTTTTTATTGAAAAATAAAATTTTCACATAAAATACTTAGAAATTATAAAAAAAAGAGGGTTCAAGGACCAATTTAAAATTAAGAATATTTCATGTTACACATTGTATACCCCACATGAATTAAAATAGGTTCACACTATATAAATTAACACATGTACGTGTGTAATAAATTTAAAGTACATGTTGTGTAATTATGTGACATGTTGCGTATGCTACATGACCAAAAAACACACCATGTAGTTCGGGAGGGTACACACCATGTTGAATCCAAGTACACACTATGTACTTAAGTAATTTAAATGAAATTAATTTAAATTATTTAATTTAAAATTATAGAGGATGATAATATCAGGTATCTTAAGATCTATTTGAATTAATAATTAAGATAAATAATAAATTTATTAATAAGAACATTTATTATCAATTCAATGGAAATTTATCTTAATTAAAATATAAATTAGATATATATGCTAGAATGTATGAATGTGATGTCATAGAATGTATGTGAATTGGCATGATATTGACCAAAAAATGTATACATTGTATTTATATTAAATTTAATATTATTATATGGGTTTTTATATTTTATAAAGTTTTATTAAATTAAATAGGATGGCAAGAAGTTATTCCTCCCACCTTTATTATGTAGGTATAATATGTCCATGGTTTATTTTATATATCCCATAACCTAGGTTCCCTAAACCCACATGTGAGTATAAAATATGTAAAGTATGAAGCTCCAAGGAGATGTGGTGGTTCAGAACCTAAATCGAGGTGAAACCAACTGAGAAGATACTATAGTCATTAGTGGAATTCTATAACTTGAGCCAAGAACAACTTAAAGATTTTACTCCCCTAGGGTTATAAATTTATTTATCATTCACTTGGTAAATCTACCATTATAAATTCCATTATCAATTCAATTTATTCACTTTATTTTTTCTAACTTTGTGGTTATCTATTTTATAAAATTCATACTTATATAATGTTGAATGAGACCACATAAACTAACTAAGATATCAAGAAATGAAAGAGAAATTAAAATAAATGTATTATGTAGAAATTGTTCTATCAAATACATGGTTAATTAATTTTTTAAAATCCATATAATATTAAAAATACATTTTAAGGATAACATTAATAAATTTATGAATAAATAAATTAAATCCCTCAAAGAAATATTAAGTAAAAAATATTTCATTATGCGATTAAGAATGGAACCACAAATCTAAGTGTTGGTCTAGCTATTATCTGGACGCTTTCATTTATTGGTACATTCTTATAAAGGTACTGGGTAAACTTAACCAACTAGTCATCAAGAGAAGTATCCATCACTAGACTTGATGTTACTTGTAGGAAATTATTTAGGAAATCTGAATTAGGATTTTAGGATGGAGGAGTCCACTCAACGTATCAAGTATATACATGTTAATGTAGTTGGAAAGACCACCTATCTAAATACCTTCAAGTAATTTATGAGACCCTCACTTGGGTTATGAGAAGGGAAATATGGATCCTTTCCACTAGAATGTCTATGAAATATGATATTATAATTCCAATAGTGAGAGCTATTGGGACTTTATAAAATAGTTGGAGACTAATAAGATAATTAAATTTATTTCATATTATATATTTTGGAAATTAAAAAACAAGTACTAAAATTATAATTTTATTATATTATAGAAAAAATGTAAACTACATCGACCTAATAGAGAAAGAAAAACTATTCGCTATAAGTAACTTCCAAAAGTAGTATAGGTTCTTGGAATTTTACTATAAAAAGAACAAAATATTTGTATACTAGAATCCACAATTACAAATCCTCATACTAAGGTGGTGATTGAATAAGATATTTCTATCGACTTAAAATACTTGGATATCACACTAAATGTCTAGTGTTTGATGTTATAATCTATGTCCAATGAATTCCAAAAGTTTCATAAGAACATGGATGTGTATAGAATGCTCAATAATCTCCATGATCTATATCAAGAGATAGATAGGCATGAGTATCTTGATATCTCCAAGGCACTATTTATGTCAAAACTTGGAGAATATGCACCAGTTAGACCTCATGTAGTCAATATTATTTTCTACATTGACTGTATAGACATTCTAGGTTTTAAAATACCTAATTAATTTCATACCTATCTCATACTTGCCTCAATAAGTCATAGATTCTTCATTTAGTTGTGTGAATTTTAATATAAACAACATTGAGTAGTCTCTCACAGATATCCTTACATGACTTCACCATGTATATAAGGTCATGAAGTGTGAAAAGACTTATATCCTTATGGTGAAAAAGAGAAAATGAAAGATGAAAAACTCTAAGACTAATTCCAAGTCTAAATCTTCTTCATGTTTCTATTCAAAGAAGAGGAAGATAAATGGAAAAAAAGAAACATGATTCAATTTTATTCTCATGTGTTAAGAAAGGAAACTAAAAGAAAAAATTCAATGAATTGAAGAATAAGTAATCAATTAAACATACTTTAGGTATATTCATCATTATAATTAATTTTTTTTTTAATTTCTTAGGTAATAAAATATAATATTTTTTCTACACGTGTATTTGAATATAGGGATAAAGAAATTAAATAAATATTACAAGAAGTAAGGTGCATTCTCTAAGAATCTGAAGAAGGGTGATTCCTAGATCGGTATAGAGAAGTGTACAACTTCAGGATTTCTTGATGTATTTAAGTTAAACTATTGTTTTTATTGATTATTACTAAAATATTTTTCTCAGTGCCTAATTATATACCAAGGTACATTATTTCATATATTTAATAATGGTTGTTTTTGTATTTCATACTCAAATAATATTTTGATAATTCTTGAATCACTTGAATCCAAAATCCAGACTTAAATAATGAATATAAATATAAGACTTAGAATACCTCATTATGAAAATATAATTATTTTTCATATAAAATTTATAGTAGTTGAAAAATTTATATCTAGAAGGGTTTTTAGTCTCTTTTGAGCTGAGGCACTATGTATACTAATTAATTCATTATCAAAGTTTTTAGAAAGAAACCATTATAAATAAAGGTATTCCAAAAAGATATTAGAGTTAGTTTAGAAGGACTACATGAATTGTTCTCATGGTGAATCTAAGAGGTAATTTCATATACTTCATTATATTCCTTTAAGTGAGTTTAATAATACTCATAAAAAATATATTTACACTTGGTAAAGGATGCAATATCCACTAAGTGAGATTTTCAGGGTGTATTATAACCAAGAATTCATTGATCATTAATATGTCGAGTGAAGGTAATCCCAAACTCACATAGCCTTATACATCAATTTTTTTATGTTAGTGGAGGGAGATCAATTAAATGACTTATATGTATTGAAAATATTCCATTATTTATTCCAAGACATGTTTCAAAAATAAAAAAATAATAACTAACCATGTTTTAATTATATTGACTAAAAGATATCATATTAATCAAAATATAACAAGGAATTAATTTGGTATAACTTTGAGTGTTTAATGGGATCCATTTATTAAAAGATGGATTTAGTTACAAATGAAAATCAATGAAATAATAAATGCATCTCTGTTAATTATCCTATAGATACTAAGGATATTTATATCCCTTATTAGTCCAAACCGACTATATTTCTATAAGTGGGAAGCGTATCTCTTTTTTAGATAGTGGGAGTAGGTTAGACTTCAAGGAATTCTAGGATCCAGATGTATATGAGTTGGAATAAGAACATAGACATCACTAATCATAGTGGGAGGTTTTGTTCCAAGAGACACATATAATATAGGAAGTTAAAACCAAATAAGAGGTTTTATATTTATCAAGACCGGTGAAATATTTTCGATAAGAATATAGACTAATATAAAGAAGTAGTAAATGGAAACCTTCTAAGATTTAAAAGTATATATGTATTCAATAATGGAATCCACATACCAAAATTTAGGGGCTCTGTATCATGGATGTTTCTAAACTTGATATTGTTGGTGAGTATTCAATATAAACTATATATGAATGGTACAAGTTGGTAAAAATAAAGAACGATTGATTATTAAAAGGTTTAAATAATGTATAATACATATTTTTATGATAAAACCTTTACTCAAATCATCATGCTAAAATTAATTTGAATTATAATTTTCATAGAAAATTCTACAGTAATTTTATTGAGAGGTTGGGTGTCAAGTCCCATTTCCTTAAATGGATATCTTATGGAACATGCCTATATTACATGACCATAAGGGTTGGTGACATCAATGAAAGCAAAAAATATATGAAAATTTCACATATCTATTTATGGATAGGAGAAAGCATAATGATCATAGATTTTTTTGGATTTAAGGAGTTCCACGTGTCTATAATAGGTTAGTGGGAGTTCAACTATTTTCTAAGATAGATATGTTGATAACATATGGAAAATGGAGATAT
This sequence comes from Viscum album, assembly GCA_963277665.1. NCBI lineage: Eukaryota > Viridiplantae > Streptophyta > Magnoliopsida > Santalales > Viscaceae > Viscum > Viscum album. Next base: position 178,291,821 of record OY728119.1, on the reverse strand, counting down.
AGAGTTACCATTTTTCTAAGACTGAGGATTGAATTTCTCTAACAATGACTTAATATACTAACAAGATTTATAGATAACTATATATATATATATAAATGGGTTATTATATTTATTCATAATACATGAAATAAAAAATAAAAAAAGTTCAAGACTGAATTATTACCTAAGTCACATGGTATGAAATTTCTCCAGGGTAATGTTCATGGACATAAAAGGATATTATTATTATGAATAGAATAACCCAAGATTATATTCTAAGTTTCTATATTATATACCATGGTATGTACTGATGTTTTATATTACTTATATATGTGTCATGGAGTGTAAATATTATAAAAGGAAAGAATAAATGCACACACTAGTAGTTAGAACTATCTGATAATACTTGATCAAGTAAAACTGGATGATTTCCTAGTAAAAAATAAATAGAAATACTAGTGTTTAAGTGAATATAAAACTAGTTTTCTCTTTAGATCATCTTGATCTAGTATCATAGTGAAGACAATTTAATATGCAAGACAAACTTTTTATAACCAGTGGTTGACACATTTATAATAACCAAGTACATTTCAACTTCCAATGCAACTTACGAATTAGTTTAGAAATGATTTTTTCCAATTTTGGTTATACAAAAATAGTATAGGATTATCATTTCCATGGTAAAAATTAATTATGTTATTAAATAATATTTCAATTTTATGATAAGGAGATAAAAGGTAAATACTCAGGGTTATCACCTCTTGAGGGATTTTCTCAGAGAGATGAAGTTCCACTAAGAACAACCATAGAAACATGATGGGCTTAGAAACTATATCCATACCTTAGTAAAATAAGTTTTATCATGTGATGTTAACTAATTATATTGATAGAGGTTAGATATAGTATAAGTGAGAGTTTATTAGAGTTGGTTCCCTAGAAACAACTACTTTATTCATTCGATCAATGGTATATTTAAGGAGTTGAATAAATAACAAACATATTATCATATGTTGTATATTCTTCCATGTAACATTAATGTGATAATTTAATAGAGTATATATCACATTTAATGGTTATAATCGTTCCCCACTATGGAAAGAAACTTAAAGTTCTATGATGATATTCTTAAACTTATGTCCTACGATCAGGATAACATTCTATGACATAACACATAACATGTGGACTATTAGGTGTGTGTAATTATAAGTGGATGAGAATTCATCTAAAAAATTTCACACTTGATAATATCTAAGATGATAGATTATAAGTAATTCCCCTCTTGTAGTAATTACATATATTTATATGTCATTGGATATTCCTATATGTGAGCATGAGCAATGATCCTTAAACTTTATGTTTATTATTAATGCACGTCATGACTTACATACTTTGATATATTGACCAAAACCATGACAACATATGTTCAAAATAAGTAGGGTACATTGAGTGCATCATGAATGATGTGTTATTAATGAATAAGTCAATGAAGTCTTTATTCCTTCCATTTTATGGAAGTTTATATCTTAGTCCCTTTGATTAAAATGTAACTATCAAAATAAAATTCCATATCCATGGTGATTGGAAGGTTCATTTCATATGGTCAAAGAAAGAGAAATCAAGCATATACGTTGATGAAATAATTATGAAATATTCTTGATTAAAAGATAATGATAAAAAGGCATTATATTACATAGTGAATGTTCATATGTGATTGTTGTCATTGTGAAAATAACTTCTTCCTCTATGGATGCCTTTATGTTTTGCCTGATACCAATATTGGACTTTAGGAAAACCCAACAAATGATATCGAGGAAGAGTCCTAGATGGTCACCCACTTAGTATATTCATATATCTTAGTTGAATTCTATTAAAATTTAACAATTGGAATAAATTTTATACTCAAGAGAAATAAATGATATTTATTCAAGATTTATTGATCATAAATATTAATTCACTATATTTACATGAGTTGAATTTTAAACAAATATTTTTTCACAAGACTATGAATATAATATTTTTTTATTTATTTGAAATAGTATTGGGTTAAAACAATTTTTTTAAGGAAATTAAACCTCTTTTTAACTAGGTATATAGGGAACCCATTACATGAACCACAAGCCTAGTGGCACAAAGTCCTTAAAATTAATTATGTTGAAGGATTAGAGGCATAAAGGACTTAAAACCTAAGTGTATATAAGGCCTAGTAACCCAAGTCCATATAAGGATTCACTTTTCTATTTATTTCTTTATTTTTCCCAGTGACTTGTCGCCTGCACCCGCACCCCCTGCCCACTACCCACCATGCATGCCTGCTCCTTGTACTCCACACCTAGCCCCGTAAACTATCGACTATTGTTGCTGCACACCTACAATATCCCACCACACCCCACTTAATATTTTTTTATTTATTAAAATAATAATATTTATTTATTATTTGACGTTCTATAAATGTCGAGGTAGGTGAACGAGATAAGTTACTCTCCCATTAACAAAAATAGCATAATCATTAAATATAATTTAAATAAATAAGAAATAATTTATTTAATGAAGTGATATTTATTTAAAAAAGTCATAATTTGAAATTATATATCAATATTATCATTATTATTAGAATGGATAATATGTTAGGTTTATTATTTTATTAAGATCTTTTGTGAAATTATCAATATTAAACCCTAGATCTATATATATCCACTTATATCATTTTAGAGAAGGGGTAAAATCATTTGTGTTCTACCCAATTCATCCTCTCCCTATAGTATTATCTCAATTAAGAACATCACTAGGGTTCCTTCGAAGATCAAGAGAATTTATTCACCACCTCCCACCCTCCCAAGAATGAGATAACTAGAGAGAGAAAATCCTCAAGCTCTAAGGATTGTGTTTCAATCAAAGTTGAGCAATGAAAGATGATTGATACCTTCATTATAGAACTCAAATTTCCATTGGTTATACTCCAAGATTTTAGATCATGTGTGGTTCCACACTAGATGGATTCTACTTGGATTCTAAGCATAATGATGATACTGCTCGAACGAGGTTAGAATGATCAACATCTTCATCAAAGAAAGAATATCATTTTGAGGTATTTTTTTAGTAAACCAATTATAAAATTAAAATGAAATGATCCTATATATATTCAATGATTTGTTTCATATAGTTTCCTTAGTTATATTCATTACACATGATTATTATTCATCATGTTCTTAGGGATTTTCCATTAAATCTAATAAAAACCATCATTGGTCATGAACCTGGTTGGCTTCCACTACACCCAAATCCTTCAATGATCACATAATCTAATATAATCACAATGGTGGATACAATGAGTAGGGTATATCCTTATCTCTTAATATAATAATTTCAACAATGATGTCGCCTGACAAGTCTCTTAATAATATTCACCGTTGTATTGTACTTTGATGAGGTTGAGATTTTCCTTCTTCCCCTGATTTTATTACCTTATTGTAATATATATTTCCCCTATAATTTTTTAATGTATAATATGTGTGACTTCTTCCTTCTTCCTCAAAACACAACACATGTGTAATTATCATACACACAATACAAGTGTGTACTCTTTTTATTCTTTTTCTACATGCACAACCTCAAGTACTCATCTTCTTATTCTTCTTATTATCCTCACTTCTATGCACACTTATTTATAAAAAAACTTTATATGTATGAACTTCATAATAATTTATATCTCTTTATATTTTTTAGGTAAGAAACTTATGCCAATTTATTTTACAAAAGAAGAGAGTTTTTCCCTCTTTAAATTTGAATTTCATATTCAAAATTCAGACGAGTAACTACCTTTAACTACAATTCAAATTCTCATGCTACTTCTTCAGTATTTTGATCTATCTAGGTGAACTCTGGAACAAATAATGGTGTGATTGTATACCCTATGGTGTGATAAAAAAGTTCATCTAACTCCTAATTTTTTTACCCATTTATGGTGTGACAAACTTATTCACAATGAAATACTTATATTCTTTTATCAGGGTCTGCGTGATCACAATATGATACCATAAATTGCGGTTTGATTCATATAAACACCTCAAAATATCATAGATATTAACTTTCTTAGCTTCTCATCATGGCGTGACACCATCATGCAAGACACAATTCATTCTTTATTATGATATTTCATTCTTGACATGGTGTGATTTCTTATCAAATCATGGATCCAACTATAAGGCTTTATTCATCCATGGATTGTATTATGGTGTGACTATGATTTTCATGGATCAAACCTTATCATGTAAGTCACACATCAATTTTTGGTAAAGTAAAAATCCATATGCATCTCATAAAAAACCTTACATAGCACATAATTCCTTATGTATTGAAAATAAAAATTTTATATATGGAACACCCCACGTTCTAAGGACTTTTACAATTCTCCAAAGAGAAAAAACTCACGTATCAAAATTCATTATGTATGAAAAAAACTTATATTTTGAGGACATCACTATTTTTCAAACCTAGTTCCACTTAGATTAACCCATATTTACTAAAGATAAAAATCATACATATTAAGTAATTTTCCAAATTTTCAACCTAATATGCTCATATATGAAATCTTACATATAAAGGAAAAACCCTTATGTATCACAGTAAGGTTATTTACCTTTTTTTACTTTCATATCTTATGCACAATTTTTCATCATACAAATACTTTATTTTCTAGAATCACCTAACTTTCTACACCAATATTACATAACAATAATGTACTCCTAAATTCAATATCTACATAATGTATTTACTTCTACTTTCCTATATACAACTCAATCTTCTAATACTAAAAAATTCTCAATTTTAATCTATCAAAACATCAATATATCATCAATAACAACAACAAAATTTATTTTATTAATGTAAATAGAAACAAGTCACAAAAACCAAATACTGATCCATGAAAGAAAAAATGGGTCAAGGGGGTCTAAAATAATGCAAACCAAGGGTGTCTGCTAGAACAAGATCCACACATTCCAGTGGAAGGCTACCAATTCTAGGGAAAACAATCCAAGGATCATCATAGGAGCCTTTAGAGGATAAAAAATCTGCCACTTTGTTACCCTCCAGACATGTGTGAGGAAAGATAACTCCGTTAAGAAAAAGGATAATAAATTTCCAAATGATATATGAAATGGACCAAGGAGTGGATGCATTTCCCTAGATAACATTGTTCACGATAGCAAAGTCAGTTTCAATGTAGGAAATATGCAGATTATGATGAATAAATACCTCTAACCCATTAAAGAGAGTTATTTCCTCCACCATGATAGAGTTACCTTGTCCATAAAAGGTTCTTAAAGAAATAAGAACTGATACAAAGTGATCCCAAACAACACCCCCTCCACACATCAAACCAAGATTACACGACCCATTTATATTAATCATGAGTCCATTATCAGGGGGTCCCCAACAGATCCATCTTCCTGCTCATGGAACCTACTATATATCATGAGATGAGTGAAGATTACTTGGAAAAGCAATGAGCAATATAAAGAAGCTACTTTTGACCCACTTCTTGATCAGTTGTCCTAATTCATCCACCAAACACTTGGATCGAACCTAAATCTCCAGAGAAGAACTTTTCTTTCCATTAACGTGATCCATATTTCTATTAGTCCAAATAGTCTAGCATCCTTCATCCATCATTATAGCCCTCACCTTACATACATGCTCATTGATGACAACACCCTACATATCATTCATATGAAATCCAAAACTAGAGGCGTACTTCATGTTAAGACCAAAAATATTACCAAGATACCTCCAAACCACAGAATCCCAATCACTATAAAAGAATAAATGTTCTGTCGACTCCACAATGGAATTCTAACAACACTAAAACCATGAGACAAGAGAAACTCCCTCCGTATAGATCGATTCATCCGTGTAAATACACTTATTAAAAATACACAAAATCAGGAAGCTATATTTGACTGGTATATCATTACATGAGAATAAATCTATACCACCAATATTCCCAAAAACATTTGAGAGAATAGACCTATATGCATTGGATGAGAAATCCCCGGCTGGCTCATCAGTGAAAATAAAACAATCTCTTTCAGATGAAATTTCAATACTATAAAAATGTCATGCTGGTGCATATTGAGAATGACCTGAATAAAGGAAGGAAAAAAGGATTGCATGTACAAAAGAAATATCAGGTAAAATAAAGAATGGGAAGCCGAGTGGCATACCTTCCTAGTTGCATAACCATAAACTAATATTCCCACTTTCAAAAATCTATCAATAATGTTGGTTGAGAATTAGAACATGCTCATGCAGTTACAACCACAACCAAGAAACCTTTCCCCTTGGATTATCTAGCATTAACCTGTACTTACCCAAAATAAAATTACTCCACAGTGAGTACCCTTACATTACATCCCATACCAATTTATCCTGAAGACTTTGAATAGAGAGATTTACACTTTTCATATTAAAACCCCCTTCCTACACTGGTCTAGACAACCTATTCCATGATTCCGCGTGATACCATCCCTCTCTATGTGAGTACCATATAAAAGAAGTCAATATCTTCTCGATATTTCTTATCACCCTTTAAGAACCCCGAGGATAGATAAAATAGGCATAAGAATAGATGAGAGAACTCAATTTAACAGAGTAATTATTCTACCAAATGAGAGAAAACAAGTTTTACAATTATTAATTTGGTTTATGATTTTATTAACAACCCATCAAAATGAAAAATATGCAACCTTCTAGGTGTAATAGGAGTGCCTAAGTATTCCAATGGAAACTATCTTCTAATAAATCCCAACACTTCCTCCATTCTGTATAAGCATCCCTCAGAACAAGCATGTTTCACACAGAGACTACTTTTATCACAATTTATTTTTTCACCACTCCTTCAAATATACTCATCCAACACTTATTTAAGAGCTTTGATGGATTTGTTTTCCCCATTTATAAAGAATATCAAGTCATCCACGTAGAGAAGATGAGAGACACCACTAAACTAATTCCTGCATAAAAAAGGTTTAATCCTACCATTATTCATATTCTTCTCAAGGAGAATACTGAGTGGGTCTTGAGCCATGATGAAAATATTGGGTAATAGGGGATCACCTTGTCTGAGTCCCCACACTTATTTAAAGAAATCACTCCTCTCGCCCATAAGAGACGAAAAAAACCAAGAGGAACTGAAACACCTAAAAAATAAGTCATGAAACCAATAAGAAAAGGTCATGTAGTTCATAACTCTTAGAAATATCTACATTACATCCTGTGATATGCCTTATCCATGTCAATTTTGATAACCACATTTGATCCATGAGCCTTATTGTCAATATCTAAAACCATTTCCTGAGCAATGCCAATAGCCTCCTCTGAAGATCTTTCTTTAATAAAACCATGTTGCTCAGCGGCCACCCAATCAAGAATATAATTTGAAATCCTTTTATTAAGAATACTATCCAAAATTATATACGATACATTTCAAATACTAATTGGACAAAAATGGTTGAAAGAAGATAGATACTTCACTTTAGGGATAAGCATAATAATGGTAGCACAAACCACCCGAGGAAGAGCTCCACTATGGCAAAAATCCTGAATTGAATCAACAAGGTACTTTTTGATAAGATCCCAAGAATCCACATAAAAATAAGCAGGAAAACCATCAGTCCAGGAGAGTTATTTTGATTCATCATTTTAAACACATTCAAAATTTATTTCTCACCTGGAATGGTCTTGAAAAAATAATTAATAGAGGAGGATACCACCTGAAGGATACAATTGAATAGATCACTCTATCCCCTTAGATACCCACCCTGTATACTATGAGTATTATCAGAAGTAATGATTTGAAAATTTTTTCAGCCATACCTAAAATAATAACCAGATCAGAAGAGAAGGATCCATACTCCATTCACGTATTAGGAATGACCCCATGATTCTTTTCTTTAATACAATCTTGGGAAAAGTAGTGTTATTATCTCCTTTAAATTAGTTAATCCTTGCTCTGTCATGAAACCCATGCTCCTATTTGAGCAACAAATAAATTATAAGATTCCTCTAATTAATCAAGTCACTGTAAATCTCATCACCCACAAGGCTTATAACCGAGACTCCAACCGCTCGATCTCATTCTTGATTTCATCCAAATCAACAAATATAGAAGGTTATAGAGAATTCCAAGACTACAGATCCCCTTTAAGTGATTTGAGATTATTATAAAAAATCACCCAAGATCAATATATCATCTATTCTCTGAATAATATCATATCAGACTTCTTTTGAATATATGATTTTAATTATAGAACATTAGTAACTTCAAAATAACTTAAATCATATCATTTAGATACAGACATCCAAAATAAATAAATCTAACTTTAATTGTTTCTCAAAATCATTATCAACAACTTCCAATGATTATTTCAATCACTACAAAACCTTAAAATTAAGATAAACTCAAATGAATCACCATGTAACATTTGAGTTTGAACATGATTTATGTGTTCAAGAAAATAAAACACAAAATCCATATCCACTTATTCTCATATATAATTCTTCTTATTATTCTAATTCAAACCTCAGTAAACCCCCTAGGTCTTAACAACCACACTAAGGTTACAACAACTCTATATATCAATATCTTTTTCATTCATGGTCTTAACAATCTCCCCTTTAGATTTTTTAGAAACCATTAAATATAAATCACTCTTAAAAATCTATACACTTAGTTTTGAATCATCATTGAATAATTATAAGAATATGTGAGTGAACTTGATGTAGTAAAAAATAACATTGAATAATAATTTCATACTATCCTTTAAAGTTACTTACATCAATTTCTTCACTTAACTTGAAACCAACTGAGATCAACTTATTTCTATAAGAAGAAAATGTTATTTGAATTGTATGTAACAATTTTTTGAACACATTCTCAAAAAATATGGAATAAAATTAACAACACACACACACACACACATATTGAACACACATCTTTATACATTTAAAAATTACCTCTAAATATGTGTTCCCTCTAAATAAGAGATTTCTCCCCCATTAATTTAAACACATATATTTGGATTCTCCACTGATATTGTCTTTCTCACCCTTTTTGAATACATTAAGAGATAAATATAAAGGTATTTATATTGTATTTCTCCCAACTTAAAAAAAAATTAACAAAGAAAGAGTGATCAAGGGAAAGGCTTCATCATACCATATCCTTTTTATTGAATGATAATATTTTTTATTCAACCTATATAGTTTGGAATTAAACTCCTTCTTTGATTGAAAACCACTTTGATCAGACAAATTCTTATTTAAATCCTATTTTAGATTGATATAAATCATCATCTTATGAACTTCAAAAATATGAAATTCCAAATAATCTTTATTTATACCATTCTTAACTTTGATTTCTTTTTCATAACATTGACATTGTTGGCCTAAAATAACAACAACTTTGTAACGCTTCTTAATAATTCTTACTTTATAATTTTCACATATAAAACTTGCCTCACGATTTTGAACTCAATTATTTAAGTATTCAAACACTTCCACATTATAAATTTAAAAAATATTCCATTTTCATTGGATTATCTTATTCATATTCTTTTGAAGAAGGTGGAAAATTATTTTATGCCACAATTTATTTTCTTCTTTTATGCTCAAGTAACATGAATTTCTAGATTCACCAACCTGAAACAAGTTACCTTATGTTCACTTTACTTTCATAAAAACACAACAATATTTTAAATTTATCACAAAAGATTCATTATTATTAAATAACACATCATTTATGTCATCATAGAGTTAAGACATGGTTAGTAAATTATGTTTCATCCCAAAAAATAATAATGTGTTATTCGATTCTAGCTTGTCTTATCTGATGATTATTGAATCGAATCCAATAATTTTGAGTGAATCACCATTGAAAAATGTCACCCATAATTTCTTTCACTTCTCAACATCCTTAAATATCTTCAAATGTCTTTTTTATGAGAGGAAAATATAGAACCCAACATCCCTAGATGTTACTTTTATGATTCTTTAAGTGACACTTCAATAATCAATTCCTTATCCTTTCATTTCAATTTATTTTTCCAAGACATTTTAGTATTATAATTAATACTCATTTGGGTAGGTGTAATGGAGAGAGATTAATCAAAAAACTGTCTTTACTGGTCACATATTCCACAAACCTTATCCAATGGTTGGAACTTGTTCTCAGCCTTCATTTCATAATTTTCAGACTGCTTATGAACTTTTCTACTTTGAGTGGGTTGAATACCCAAAAATATTTATATCCTAAATACTATAGGATCATAGAAATATTGGTAATTAAATAAAAATATCATTACCAAATTCCCAAATAATCCACAATACCAACAATAACCATAAAAAATCATACTTTCCTTTATATATTGGTTGCTATATAGAAGTAGACTCCTTCCATTATTTCACTTATTAACCATAAACCTTGTTCCCCATTTTTTTGAAAAAAATGGTATAATACAAACACTTTTTATTAATTATATAATTTATTTTTGGCTCTTTAAAATCACCCTTTATAGAATATTTTATTTTCAAATCATTTTTCCCATAATTTCCAGATTTCAGAGAATCAATTTTATTTGCCAAAAATTTAACATTCTACACTCACATCTTTATAGTAAACATTTAAACCAATTTATTCTTAAATATTTATATAAATTATTGAATATATTTTTAAAAATTTAAATTGAACTTTCTCAACTATTTTTTCACTTCCATAAGCTTCTGTTGAACAATTTTAATCTCTTTATCATTTTCTTTGACCTTCATTTATATATTAAAATAAAAATTATTCTCTTTATCAAGAAACTTTTTCAATATTTAAATTTCATTTATTAACTTTTACTCCTTTTCATCATGTAATATATCATTATTTATAGATAATTTAAAACCCTTCTTCAAACATTTTTTCTCTATTTTTAATTGAGAGATATTAAAGAGTCACTCTTTGAGTTACTACTTTAGCATAAAATCCATTTTAGTTTACTCATAAATTTCATCATTGATGCTCTCATCACTTGTGATTTATTATTCATTTACCTTTTAATTTAACATATTTTCACCAAATTCATTGGATTTCTCTACTTCTTTATCATCTGCACAACTATCACTATCTTAAACCTTAGAAAAGAAGTTTATCTTCTTGATTTTAGTGACATTTTTACCTTTACCCTTTAAAGAGTATTTTTATGATTTCTTCTTCAAGGAACCTATTGTATTATCATCCTCATCATCACCAAATTTATTTTTTTTAATTTATGATAATTTCCTGAGAAAGTTTTAATAACTCTAGACTCAAAAAATTTAAGTGGAAGCATCCCCTAAAACATTCCTTTTAATACTCTTGTACTTCTAGAAATTAATGACATGTGTTTGTCAAATTTCATTTATATATCTTCTTCATCAATATATTCTTCCTCATATTTATCAATTTATTCACTGCTATTATATTTCTTGAAACCCTTAATGAATATTTCCCTATCATCCATACTCTTCTTCTTGAATACATTTCCCTTTCACATTTCATAAGAAATCAAAATGTTATGCAGATTATCCAATGGAAATGTACCTAGATCATGGTTTAGACTTCCAAAACCTTGCTATCAAATTTGTATGGAAAATATGTAATATATTCTCAACAACCATATAATCCTCCAAATTCTCACTAAACCTATAATTATTCTCACAACATCAATAACTTCAGTAAATAAGTCATCCACTATTTTACCATAATTCATCTTGAAATATATATATCTCAATATCCAAATTTGTATCTTTTCTTTACTCACATATGTATTACCTTCATATATATTTTCCAATTTATCCCAAATTTCCTTCACTTTTTTCATCCATTTAACTTTTAGAAACTACTTTTCAGAAAGAGGTGATAAAGTTGAATTTTGAGCATGATCATCATTCTTCAAAATCTTCCTATATACTGGCATCATCACAATACTATCAATATGAGAAAAAAACCACCAAAACTTCTAAATTTATTGATATAAGGTACGAAAACATATTATCTTTCTAAATATAACAATTCTTACCATAAAAAGTCAGAATCCCATTGATTGTTACTAAATTAATGTTTTCTATGTTCAATACTGCGTTAAAAACCCTTTATAGAAATATAATTCAAACTTATCAATATTTATTGGGAGCTTGGAATGATTTGATACCACTTGTGATAGCCACAGGTTTGGTGTTGGTTCATTGAGAAGGGGTGAATCAGTGAATAATATTCTTTTTTTCCTTTTATGTTTTTTTATAAAATCATCCTTTGTCAGTTGTTAGAGTTAACTATTTCACCACTGAACTCTCACACATTGAGGAAAGTAAAAAATAAAGAACACTTGATGTATAAGGTTCACTAATCAAAATGAGAAGATACTCTTTGGTATGATCTAGTAAATCCCATTATCACATGATCCACTAGAATCACCATGGTAGATATAATGAGTAGGTTATATTATTAAATTATAATAAAATAATGTCAACAATGCTATCTCACAAAAAGTATCCTGAAAATTCGTGATACTTTCTTATACTTTGATGAGGTCGGGATTATCCTTCTTCCTTAAATTTAATTATATCCCAACAATATATAGTGATCCCACATTTATTTAATATAGATTAAGAGTGAATTATTCCTTCTTCCTCAACACAAAACATATGTGTGATTATCATACACATGATCCAAGTGTATAATCTTCTTCTTAATCTTATACTTATACAACCACAAGTATAACACCCTAGGAAAATTCACTCTATAATAAATAGACTAGTGCACCATTTAAACTTAGGTACACCTCCCCATATCCCAAATGTTACTATCCATAAAACCACACCATATATCTTGTGCACCATCTACACATCCCTTTCCACTAACCTCATGACAATGATATATTTCCCTTACCTATGCTAAAAGACATAAATCCTACATATATCTTAGAGGGACTATGAATAATGTGAGTATGAACTCATTAATCCACTAAAAATAGTGTCCTTATCTTATATCCTTATATATAATAGTGTATGTAAAGTGTAATAAATAATAATCAAAACATATTACAAAACCTATATCACTTAATCTCAATGAGCCCCAAGTGAGCCTTTACCCACTTTGGCCTGTGCCAGTATGGAACAATGCATTCATAATATGTCATACTAGAAGATTCCTTGTCCTTCCAATCAACACCACGTCACTTGGGTTATATATCTTCAATAAATGACTTAACCATCAGAGGTCCACCACAATTCCCCTCTGACATGTCCAAAATTATTTTCAAAATCTAGTCCCAAATATCTCTCAAAATGGAAAGCAATACACTCGTATACTATGGTCTCTATCACCACCAACCATGGAATCTATAGTTTTCACCTCCCTATATCGATGGTTAACACAATACCACTATTTTTTATACTCTATAGAGGCTACCATCCAAAAAAAGTGGACTATACCAACTAATGGGATATTCTCTATGAATAAATAACCCCAATGAACTCCCAACCCCCACTATGAGAAACAATCACCAACATCCTAGACCACACCATTGGAAAACCACCATCCCCAAAATTACAATGTTCAAAATCATCTACATCACAAAAAATAACCACAACAACATCAAATCTCAAGAATAACCCATCCTTATCATGCATCCCATGCCCATCAAACTCTAAAACCACACAAACAAGCCATACTAGACCAACCCCACCATTTTCCACATGATACTACCCTTGATATCTCATAAGTGGTTCCATTATTGGTCTCACCTAGATAACCCTACTTATGAACGCTTACTAGACATCACATATCACATGTATAAATTAGAAAAAATCTAGGCACCACCAACCTAGAGTATGCAGGAATACACTCATTAAGAACCACAATCTAGTTCAAATTTAATCAAAATATTCACTAAAATAAAAAAAAGACCTAAAATTAGGATTTTATAGTGAAGGATGAAGGATAATCAAGAAATATAAGTATCAGATGTACACATAATTCTTTCCTTACCCATGGATCCTATTTGTATCAGATGACATGAGATATAGGAAATAAATGGATAGAATATGACTTATATAATAAAAGAAGAGTGCAAGGGCCTTTGAAATGTGTTTTCTTTAGTTTTAGTCTAATAGAATCCCTAAATACCCTTTATAATCAATTATTTATATAATATTTCATTTTTTAAATATTTAAAAAAATCTGGAATTTTTTTTGTCATTATTGGGGGAAGATGTATCCTCATTCACCCAATACTCCTAATTCTTCTCCTTATTCCCATTCCTCCTAGGGTTTTTATAGTTCAGTTCAGTGGAAATGGAACTCCTCGCTTCGATAGGCATTGATTTCTCCTTTTTATATCAATTTTCCTCCCCCTTATTGAATGGTGTAGTTAACTGGAGAGGGTATCATATGCTTATCACCGACTCTATTTCTACCTACCCCGACACATCAGACCCCCCATTCCAGGTCTATGTATTAGTGCTTCAGGTGTTTTGATTCGATGTCAATGGGGGTGTCTAATATTATTCTTTTTAACTACCCTTTCTGGACAACCCATCATACTCGGACCCATTTTGGTTGTGATCGATGAGGGTTTCAGAGAAACTTGGGATGGTTCTAGAGGGAGTATGGAGGATTTATTAGTTCTTATTCTTAATTGGCATTGTATTATTCATTTATTTTTCATGGTTCATTATTTTTTCTTCTACCAGTTCTATGGTGTTGGCCGATCTCAGGTTTACTAGTCCTTCTACATGGAGACAGTTTTATTCTATTGTGAATTCAATATATTTTTGTATGGAGTTTCTACATTTTGGTGGTAGAGATCTATTTAAGATTATTTTTGGTTTGTTTGTTCAAATTTTAAGGGTTTTCTTTGTTAGAACTTGTTACAAAATGGTGTTTGGAGTTGATCAATGATGGTGTCATTGTTCATGTTCTTCTTTTGGGAGGTAGTGCTTTCTGGTGATGGTGAATCTGGTTTTCTGGAGATGGTTCAATATTATGATGGTGGAGTGATGATCTATGGTATGGTTCTAGCCTACATTGATCTCCTTTCAGGTGGCGTACGACTATGATTTTCAGTGATGATAGTTTTTTCTAGTGTGACAATTCTATAGTGTCTGTTTTCAGTGGTGATCTGGTTCAATGATGATGCTATAAATGGATGCTTTCTAGTGAGATCAGTGATATTTGGTTCTTACAATGGGATTTATTTTTGATAGAAATGGTTTGTGGGGTCATTCTATTGAAATCAGTGATGGGATGAGGTAGGGAAAGAGTTAAAGTTTTTGGGTTGATGTCACCTAACTCAAGTTCATTGTTTTCCAAAAAATCCCAACCTTGGTGGTTTGTCTTTTAATTTTGAAATTTGAATTTGAATATATATGTGTATTTCGATGGATGTTAGTTTTTATTTGGATCATGGTTGGTTGGATGTGAGGTTACCACTAAAACTTAAAGTGGATTATCAAAATTTCAAAAAAATGGAATATGAGTGAGTGAGTGAGTGAGTCTATCATACTCAAAATTTGAAAAACAACAGGATCCTTACTTGTAAAAAAATAAACCTTTACATTTTTTAAGGTTACGCTTATATTTTTTATAGTTACCCTAAAAATGTTCCTTATCTAAATATTTAATATTTCTTTTAGAAAAGTTTCTCTTACTTTTCATAAAAATGACTCTTGTTTTTTTCAAAAATTTACTTCTTTTCATTTCCTTTGAAAAATATTTACCCTTACTCATACAAGGTGACTCTTTCATTTATATAATTATCCAATTTTTACCAAACGCAAGAAAAATAAATCTTACTCATTTAAAAATAACCCTTGCGCACCAAACTCTTCCAAATTATTAAAAATTTACTATAAGTCAAAAAAACCCCAAAACACTAAAAAATAATTTCAACCATTACAAAAATATCTCAACCCTTAAAAAATAGAAAACACACACTATAAACAATTAAAATAACATTTAAAAAAATCAACCCCCCCGAGCTTGGACTAACTCCTGAGGCTCATTCCCTATCCATTTTTGATATCCCCGAAACCTCTACAGGGTCCAATGTCACACTATATATCTAATACATAACTTGAATCTCTATTCTAAATACCCATCACCTTACAATAAGTACTATTTTTCTTCTTCATCATATTCTTCTTATTCTTATTCTCTCTTTCTATGCACACTTCTCTGGACACACACCTCTCTATGTATCCTCTTCCTCACTATTTCTATATCTCTCTATTTTTTCATACAAAACTTCTATTCCATTTTAACTTAAAAAATAAAAGAAATTTTACCTCGTTAAATTTTAATTTCAGATTTAATATTTAGAAAAGTGATTGTCTTCAAATACTCTTTGTTGAGATAATTTACTTTTATTTAAGTAGTTTATCTGGGATACAATATTCATCTAGAGAAGGATAATTGGAGAATGTTTAAGTGTATGTGATTCTTGTGTTTTTTTTTCAACACATAAATCATGTTAAAAAAGTGATGATTGAGGAAATATTCTTAAAGGAAATCAAGTTCATGTATTGGTGGATATAGAGATACTATCTACAACATTATAGAAGAGGTTTTGAGTTGTTTGAGGAAGGATGAATATGGTTTGAGGAAGTTATGGATTGATTTGAGTAAATTATGAAATTTCCAAACTAAGATAGACTCAGGATAGATACACTAACCTTAACTTCATGTAGTCACTTTTTTTGTGTGGTCGATCCACTGATCATTGCTTCAGATATTCGATACTTTATTCTTGTAGTTCAACCATTCATAGTCACATGGTTTTTTGTATGACCGATCCAAACTAAGGAATGCAACCGATCTAATTCAAATGTTCAATCCATATAGTAATCCGTTTTTTCATGTGGTCAATCCTCATGATTAGTTAGATAAGCACAACCGATTGGTTTGTACATGAATTCAATCCTCATGTATAGTCAGATAGACATGGTTGATTGGTCTACTTCATGTGGTTGACCCCTTAGCGGTAGCTTCATACGGTCAGTCTATACTTAGAAATTTTTTGATGAATTTCAAGGTGAAAAAAATAAAAGTTTTTTTATATGAATATTTTAAGATAAATTAAATGAGATGATACTTGGGACATATTCTTATAATTAAATCATAAACAATTATATGATTTATCAAGAGATGATCATTATTTATGGAAATGGAAGATCAAAGGAAAATATGTTTCTAGTATTTGAATATTTTAAATAATAGAAATTTAGACGGACCCACGTATGTTGTTCTTTAATAAAAACCATATTCATGATTAGTTATATCATATTTTAGGAAGTATACAAGATGAAGGAGTATCAATGGGGATATTTTCACCACAAATAATGATTCCATGACCAAAACTATATTCATGCATATGTGGTTATGAATGAATATTAATTATCATGGTGAGAATAAGAAGGAAATGATAATAATGTGAATTATTTCATGAATATGTAGTGATTTTAAATGTATGGAATATCATAGAAAGAAAGATATGTAGGATTAATGGATTAAAGTATAATAATTCCAACATTGAATAAAAAAGTTAAATCTGAGAGTTTTATACTGAGAGTAACGTAACTATATATTTATCAGTGACTAGAAATATCATGCATGTATAAATAAATTTAAATGCATGAATTGTGGAGAAAATACATTTTATATGTTTTGGTGAGGAAGAATTACAAGATTATGCATTAGTTATTATATTTATCCACTACCTTGGTTATGAAGAGGAGTAATGGGAGTTTTTGAATTCAAATATCTGAATCTTTAAAAGAATTAAAATTCGAACACCTATAATTGTATTAATATAGGTGGTAGACCAAAAAATAAGGAGGAAATTATAGAATGTTTATTTAAATGGTATTCTATGAATAAATTATCAAATGAGGATGAAAGAAGTTTGAGTGTGGATGATTTGTGAAGAAACCAACTAGGTGAGTTAGTTGTAAAGTTTACAAAAGAGAGAGAAGAAGAAGAATTCACTGCTACTATATACATATTCTGAAGAACTATTTTATTATATAGATGTATACACCTAATGGATCTATTGTATATAGTGTTTTTCATGAAAATAGAATTAGAGGCTTATTACTATGAAATAATAAAATTGAAATAAGGTTTCAACACATGAAAAACTTGATAAGTAGTCATTGGTGGAAGTATCTTCAATTATTACTCCTCCGATATTGTTGTAGTTTAATGAGATGTACTAACTACATGATATACTCACAAATATTTGAGAGACTTGTAAAACTAGTTCTAAGTATTTTCTCTACTCATGGTGGTTGACAAGATTTTACTACTGGATCATGTGATCATAGGTTTTATCAGATCATTCTAAGGATTTTCTACTCACATTGAGTAGTAAACCTTGTAAATTTCTTATTCCTTGTGTGTGTGTGTTATCATGTGTGGTAATACAACAAATCAATTCAGTCTAACAAGTGATGAAGGCTATTTAAGGTAAAAAAACTTAAAATTAATTAATCATTGATTCACCCCACTCTTAGTGATTTCAATGATCCCATTTCTTCATAATTAGTATTAGAGAAAGGCTACCATTATTTGTGATTAGATATTTGAAGTTTGGTATTTTAAGTCTCTCTCAGATTAAATGAGCCATTAGTTACTATTATCTTCAATGGATAATTTAAATTCAGTGAATAATATGGGTATTCACCTATTTTATGGGAAGGGTTTTCATATTTGGAAGGATAAGTTGTTTCCCTATCCATTTTTTATCAATTATGATATCTTGAAAGTTATAACTAATGGATTTGTTCCCCATGATGAAGGTTCTCCCATGACAAGAATAGAAAAGAGGAATTTGAAAAATAGTGTTCATGCTAAGAAAAATATTTTATATTCAATTTCAATGAGTGAATTTATTAAAGTTAAAGGAATTAAAACAAAAAAAAGATATATGGGTTAAACTTCAGAATGTTTATGAAGGAAAGAATAATGTAAAGAGGGATAAGTTTCAGTTTTGGAGACTTAAGTATGAAGATTTCCAGATGCATGATGATGAGACTATTAATAGTTTATTCACAAGGGTAAATGATTTTTTGAGTATAATCAGAGGCTATGGTGAGAATTTGGAAGATTCTGATATTGTTGAAAAGATTTTATATATACTACTAGATAAGTTTGATGCTAAATATTTTGATTTCAAAGAAAATTATCCAGGTGATATTCCACTTGATTACTTGTATAAAATTATAATATCTTATGAAATGAGGGTAGGTGATGCTGTTAAAAAAATGTAAAGGCTGAAAAATAAATTACTTTTAAATCCTAAAAAATATAAGATAAGAAAAAGTTGGTTAGTGGGGATGATGAATTTGGTTATTCAAATTTATATTCAGATATCGATGTGATGTTTGATAAAAATATATCTCTCATATATATAAATTTGATAATAATAAATGGCATGTTTAAAGGAAATCTACCACTTATATGCTTCAATTATGGGGATATTGGACATTTTTTAGTCAACTATCCCAAACTAAAAGAATATGATTCCAGTTATTAAGAAGATTAAAGATCAAGAAGATCCTAAAAGAATACTGCATCCAGATCAATATTGTTTCATATAAGAAAGGGTAAGAATTTCTCAAAGAAAAAAAGGAGGATTTTTTCTCCAAGTATGAGGAATGTAAAAGAGGTATTGAGGAATAATAATTTGGAAATAATAATGATGTTAGTGAAAAGATTCTCATTACTAAAATTAATGATGAATATTTCACTAGTGATGGAAGTAAAAATTATAGAGGTGAAGATGGGGAAAATAAAATAGAGTTCATGCTGAAGAGAGAATTGAGAGAATGTCTCTCAAAAATTTCAAAGCTTGAAAAGGAGAACATAAAGTTGAAGAAATATGATCAATCTAATAATAGTATGGAATTTCTACTTAAAGAAGAAAAATATAAGATATTTAAGGATATTAATGATAAAAAAACTAATTAATGATGAGAATACCTTGAGTATCAAGAAGGAAGAGAAATCTAAAGATCTAGAGATGGATCTTGATATTATTCAATTGAAAATGGTCAAAGTAGAAGAAGAACCAAACCTATAAAGACTCATTTTTCAAAACTCTGTTCAAGAATCTATTGAATATTCAAATAAGAATGAATTGTGAGAAGATCAATTAAAAACACCTTCCTAAGGTGATGTTAATTTTAAAAATATTGGTATAGATTATAATAAGAATAAGAATCGAGTCAAAGGAACCAAGTTTGTGGCTAAATCATATGAGTCTTACAAATCTAATAATTCTAGAAATTCAAAATTTGATTCAAAAGTTACTAAAACTTGTGATTCTAAAAATGTAAAAAAGAATTATATTGTGAAGAGGAAGATGTTGGAGGTTAATAATTTTTTTTCACAAAAAGGATCCAATATTGATGGTCAAAAGAAGGATGAAATATAGAGACATGGTTCAGGACAACATGTAGTTTTTAAAGGTAATTTTTTTATGGCTACCACTGGTACTGTGGTGGTTTTGGGAATATGGATAAGGTGTGTTGGTTTAATTACTAATACCACAATGAGTCTATAAATTGTGAGAGATAGAAACTGAGGGGGATTCATCCCACTCAATGAAAAAATATTCAGAAATAATATGAAAAATTTGGATTCAAGGTTGAAAATAGATTTCAACCATTGAAAGAAGTTTTTAAAAGATGTGATCAGCTAGATCAACTATAACATCCCAGTTTTTTTAAAAAAATATATTGAAATGCGTGAAACTTTGTTCTAAGTATATATTTATAACTAGCCTTTAATCATAATTTTTTCACTTCTATGTTTTGAATTTCAAGAAACGATCATCTATGGTTGTGATCAGTAAGTTATTTGGATTCTGATAGAACCAACTTGTTTTTTGGTAAATAGTAACGTAACCTTATCAATAGTAATATGAACCTAATGAATAGTAAATTATATTATTATTTTATTTTATTAAGGATTTAAGATAATGGCATCTTTATTAATTTTTCAATGTGATATAAAAGCAGTTATAGTTTTAAAATTGTTAATTTTTGAATAAAGAATGCTTTTATTTAAAAATTAAATTAATAATATTTAAAAAATTATTTTCAAAAAATGGAGTTCATTTTTTAATTCTACATGTCGAAAAATGGTTAGTGTGAATTTTTGGGGTTTTTTTTTGAAATTATAGATTTTTTATGAATAGTGAAATACGGTAAAATACTGTATATTCAAATTATCAGTTAAATACACTATTTATGACAACATGAGTGATGTAATACCACTTGGTTCTAACTCTCATGCCATTATTACTATTTTGGGGTCACATTAATTAATACTATTCATATTCTTGAGCAAAAATATTATAATAATTATTAAAATAATGAAAAATACCTCCTCTCCTCCACTATAAATACCACCCTCATTTCCCTCTTCCTCCCACACCTCTCAAGACTTGAGACTTACCTAATTTCTACCCAATAATCTTCCCAAGGCACTTCCCCACGTCCTAGAGCTTCTGGTATCACCAAGAGGCCAAAACCAAAGGCCTTAATAAGGATCTCAAGGAGAAGAGATCAAGAGGTAAACATCCTCTTTTGTTTTCTTTCTTTTCTTTTCATTTTCTTTTCTATTATTATTCTTTCTTCACCTCCCATTATCCAAGAGGAATTAATGATCTAGTATATTAAATATTCTATATTTCATCATGTTTATGAAAGATTCACCATTATATTTCTTCTCCTCTCTCACTTATTCAAGAAATTAAAACACCATCTCTGGTGTGTCAATTTATCGACATCATGAATGATGTGATTTCAATTTATTTTAATTCCTTAAAGATTGGTCATAAAACAATTTTTATGGTTTAACCATATTATAATTTATTTATTATAACTTATATAAGGTTTTTTAATCATTTTATACACATTTTATTAATTTATAAAATAAAATGAGTTCTTTACGATCGAAGAATCGCTAAAAAGGCTTAAACAAATATCAATAATGTTTAAACTTAAGAATCATCTTCATATCAGAATTAAAAATAATAAATGGTATAATTTGTGGTTTTGGAAATATTTAAATACCACTCCATTACAATTATGGAGTTTTACTTCTAATCAACAAGAATATCCATCATGATCTGATCATGGAAAACATGTAAAGAACGCACCCAAAACAATGGAAGGAACAAAATACTAATAATTAAAGGGTGAAATGATGTTATGAAATGATCATATAAGGTGTTATAAACATGAATATTTTTCTTTAAAATATTAATAACACTATTTTAACCATTATACAAGAGGTTTAAACAAGTTTTAAGTAAGTCAAACCCGAGGTAAGGGAATTTTTAACCCAATTTCCATTCTTTAGGTTAACCTTATACTTCATTATTTATGTAGTATTAAATTTTTTTGTGTGATGGGTTTTGTTTATATTATGTTTAATTAAGTATATTTAAATTGTATATACATATTCCATACACTCTATTAATTCTCTCTTCAATTATATGATATTTATAAGGGACTTTTCTTTTAAAATCCTCTTTTAAAATTATGTTTTACATAATTCAAAAGAATTTTTTTTATAAAATTATTCATGTTGTATGATTGTGTTCTGGTTCTTGGGAATTTTTTATGATGAAGGTTGGGACCTATATCTCCCTCCAATTCATGGTTATGTGTATGTTGGGGTTCGGCCGTATGGTTACTCCAAGTGTAACTGTGATGGTTACAGAAATTGTAAGGTAATCGTGAGGGTTACAAATTATAAGGTAGCCAAGAGTGTTACAAGATTATGTAAGTAATGCCCCAAGATACCTTTATGGTTCTATTTATGTTCTTATGTTTTGTGTTAATCTTGTGTAAATCTCATGTTTCACAAAGTAATTATATATAGGTGACAAGTATGTCTTTTGAAAATGATTTCATTACAAGTATTCACGGACTAATGTGTTCTTTCCTTCTTTTTGTATCCCTTATTGAGCTTTTTGTGCTCATACCAAGTTTTAAATGATTTTAAAAGGTTATAAGGATGTGTAAGACAAAGAATGAATCTAAGTTAAATGTTTAAATAATTGTCAAAGAAATCATATTTTATTTGAAAAGTTTTATATTTTGGAATAAATGAATACTATTTTTATGGTATCCACTCGGTAGTAATGTGTAACGTTATGAATGTATTAAGTCCCAATTCTCTAAATCTATAAACTTGAAAAGATACTCAATGTTAAAGGTGTTGAGCAAGTTTTTTTTCAACAATACATATTTTTATTATTAAAAAGGGGGATATTGTTGAGAACAATACTTTATCTCTTTATGATGATTTTGATGCTCACAAATACCCTTATTTGTTATTCTAATGATTTTACTTTAAGTGTATTTCAAGAATTTAATATTCCTTATATTCTTATTTCTGGAATAAATGTTTAAGTATTTGAACAGCGAGAATTAATTGCTAAAGTATTCAGAAATCGTTTTTAGCGTGTTCTGGAAACACTGCTCATGCTCTACATATTTGAAAATCGTTTTTAGTGTATTCTAGAAACACTATTCATACCCTATGTTGAGAAGCGTAGTGTAAGGATGGAATACGGTTTTTTACTCTATGAGATATCAAAAAAGTATGGTTAAACAATCATATGTTATCAGCAAATTACTTTTGGAAGGAACCTTACGTTTGGAAGGAACCTTACATTTGGGAAATCAAAAAATTATGGAAGAAGATCAGTGCATAAGTATGGAATGATAAGTTTTTTTCTTAAAAGTATGGTTCATCAACCTTACTTTTGTGAAAAAACATACGTTTGAGTACTAAAGATAAAAGTATGGTTTTATTAACCTTAACTTTATGAAAAAATGTATGTTTAATTGAAAAGTATGGATCATGAATGTTACATTCTGAAGCTAAGAAAAGTATGGATTATATACCATACATTTGAGAGTTGAAGAGAAGCATTTGAAGATCAACCTTACGTTTGAAGATCAACCTTACGCTTGAAGATCAACCTTACGTTTGAAGATCAACCTTACATTTGAAGATCAAACTTACATTTGAAGATCAACCTTATGTTTGAAGATAAACCTTACGTTGTGAACCTTACATTCAGAGAATGTATGATATGCAGTTCAACCCTACTTTTGATGTCAGATGTTTAAATTACGACTTTATTAAAGCAACGATATTCATGTGGATTATCAGGCTGATTTCAAGCCAGATTAAAAGCCCGAATTTAAAGAGAGTCTTTGACTACTTCAAATCAATTTATCTATGATTCAAAGGTTCAATTTAAGAGGAGATTTTCATGCCAATTTTTTAGGAAAGTTACGACTGCTCTGTTATTTCGAATTCTTTTGAATATTACGATTCTAAAGGAGACTTTTATGGATCTAAATTTGAAAGAAGATTCTCATATTTATTCTATATATACCTGTATTATTTTACATACACATATACGATATTATTAAAAAAGGATTTTCTGTTACGAAGAGCAAAGAAAACACTCTATTTTCTGATGAAGAAGAAAATCGACTGAAGATTTACTAATCTACATCAAATATCCTTTTGTGAATCAACTACTGTTAAAGTTGAGAACGAAATTTTAAGATCTATTGCAACTGTATCGGCTCAGAACTAATTTTATATGAAGATAATTATTTCTGAAGACGAATATGCATCTACCGTCAATTGCATGCTGTTGAAATTGTGAAGAATAGTTGGGAAAGTATTTTCACTGAACAAAATACTCTTTTATATTTAGTGATCGGCTTCTCGTACTAAGCTGTGTATTTGGTTCTGTGTATAAAACAGATGGCTCTATTTAGACTTAAGTTTGTAAAGGTGTCAACTGCCTATACTCAGTTGTGGAGAGGTCTGTTGATAAGAGGACCAAATAGTGAAAATCACCAAGCTCGTGGAGTAGAGCATTGGTGGAGTGGACTAGGGGCCTTCTGTTCCCCGAACCACTATACATTGTGTGTCCTGTGCTATTTATATTTTCCGTTGCTAAATATTTGATATAAAGATAAAAGGAAAAATCATGATCATTTGAATAATTGAAAAAGGCACAATTCACCCCCCCTCTTGTGTGTATCTAGTATAACCCGATCCAATAATTGGTATCATAAGTGGAGTTTTTGTTAAATATATAACAAGCTAAAAGTTTTAAAGGATTATACTCAGATCAAGATGGCCGATACAAGAGAAGTAATGCCTATGGTCAGAGATCCATACTTCAATGGTGAGAATTATGGATGCTTGAAATCAAGAATGATTATCTATTTGAAAAACCTAGGATACAGAGTCTACTAAAAAATATTGACTCCTTATGAAATAACAGAGAGACCTGAAACATGGAGTGAAAATGTAGAACCTGAGTATGACATGAATTTGAAGGATATGAATTAAATCATATGTGGTCTAGGGCTAGATGAGTTTTACAGAGTATCTCAGTGCCCAACAAGGTATGAAATGTGACAGACAATTGCAGTTTATTATGAAGGAACTGACAATGTCAGACGGATGAGGTATGCTACTGCCAAACTGAAATTCAATACATTCAGGATGTTTGAAGGAGAAAGAATCACCCAAATGAATGGAAGATTAAAATATATTTTCAACAAT
The DNA here is from genome assembly GCA_963277665.1 of Viscum album. Lineage (NCBI taxonomy): Eukaryota > Viridiplantae > Streptophyta > Magnoliopsida > Santalales > Viscaceae > Viscum > Viscum album. The sequence goes on along the minus strand of OY728119.1, from coordinate 178,266,146 downwards.
ATAACTGCTTTGAGAGACCCAATCAAACAAGCTGATCAATCCTTGAAAGTACTAAGAGTACTGCCAACTCGATGGAATGTAATTTCTACTGCTATCATACAATCAACACCTGTCAAATATTTAACAATGAGAGAGTTAATTGGAACTCTCATGATGTATGAAGCTAAGATGCAGGATGAAGAAAATGAGCATAAAGTTCTGATCAAGAGAGAAGACACTTCCTTAAAGGTGTCATCTCAAAGAAAAATCAAAAAGCTGAAGAAAAAAGAAATAAAGGTGAAATTTGAAAATTCTGATTCATCCAATTCAGATATGGAACTGGCTCAACTGGTCAGAAAATTTAGTAAGTTTTATAGAAATAAGAAAGGTTTTAAAAAGTCTTTCAAAAAGGATGAAAAGGAATTCAGATGCTATGAGTGCAAGAATATGGGTCATATCAGACCTAACTATCCACAACTAAAGGAAGACGAGAAGAAGAAATTCTTTAAGAGAAATGATTATGAGAAAAAAGACAAGAAAGAAATGAAATATACATGGATTGTATCTGAAGAATCTAGCAGCTCATCAAAATATGATTTAGAAAAAGAGGAATCAAATCTGAAATCCAATATGTGATTTATGGCAGAAACTGATGAGGTACAATCCTATTATTCTTCTAACTCTAATTCTGAATCAAGCTATACAAATGATAAACTTGCAGCTTACTGCAACCTGTTTGAAGAAAAATATGATTCTTTATTTAAGAAACACAAATCTTTAAAAAAATATTCACAATGCTATTTTAAATGAAATATAAACAATGCTAAAACAACATCAGGAATTACTAGAAAAATATAACTCAATAAATACAAACAATACATATCATGAAGCTAAAATAAAAATACTGCAAACTGAAGTAGAAACATATAAAAGTGCAGCTCTTATTTTTACAAAAGGAGAAAATACACTAAATGAAATTCTTGGAAATAATGTGATTAAAAAGGGAAGATATGGAATAGGCAGTAAAGGTGAAAAGCCTAAACTATACAAGAATTACTTTGTACCATGTACTAGAAAAATAATCTGTAACTATTGTGGTGAAAAAGGGACATTTATCTAAGAATTTTTATTTAAGGAAACCTCAGATAAGTGAAATAAATAAAGCCTTTGTTTTAAAAAATTTATATGATTTTGTTGATTTTAGAAAAACAAAGTAAGTATGGATTCCCAAATCTTTGTTGGATAACACAACTGGACCCAATAGAATATGGGTACCAAAACAATCCGTTTAAATGTCTTTGCAGGAAGTAGGTCACAGGAGAAAAAAGACCATATGGTATTTGGATAGTGGATGCTCCAGGCATATGAGTGGAAATTCATCTAATTTCAAAACTCTAACACAAAAGTATGGTGGTCTAATCACATTCGGTGACAATGCCAAAGGCCTGATTATTGGCATTGGAACAGTTGGAGATCCAGAAACTGTCTCAATAAACAAAGTACTCTATGTATAAGGATTGAAACACAATATGATAAGTATCTCTAAACTCTGTGATGATGGTTATATTGTTGATTTTTCTAACAATTTTTGTTCTGTTTTCGAAGATAAACTGCTTAAATTTAGAGCACCCAAAACTGATAATGTGTATACCCTGGATTTAAATTCCTTGTGTAAACAACAAGTAAACTGCTTAACTGCTAAGATAAATGAATCTTGGATCTAGAATAGGATACTTAGACATTGCAATGTATATTCTTTTCATAAGTTATCTAAGAAACAATTAGTTTTTGATTTTCCTAGTAACAATTTTGAAAGTGATAGATTTTGTAATGCATGTCAACTTGGAAAGCAGCACAAATCATCCTTCAAATTAGTTAAAAAAATTACTACAACTAAACCTTTAGAACTCATCCATATGTATTTGTTTGGACATTCAAGGGTAGAAATCTTGGCTGATAAATTATATGTATATGTTTTAGTTGATAACTATTCTATATTTACTTGCATTTTCTTTCTAAAATATAAACATGAAGCTTTTAAACTATTTGAAAGTTTTTGCAAAGTTGTTCAAAATAAAAAAGGTTTTAAAATAATTTCATTAAGAAGTGATCATGGTGGAGAATTTTAGAATATGGAATTCAATTCCTTTTTCTCAAATATGGGTATTAAACACACCTTCTCTGCACCAAGAACACCTCAACAAAATGGAATTGTTGAAAGGAGAAATAGGACTATTCAATAAATGGCTAGGACTATGCTAAATGAATACAGTCTTCCAACCTATTTATGGGATGAATCTGTAAGTACATCCTGCTATATAATTAATAGAGTTTTAATTAGACCTATTTTAAAAAAGACACCCTATGAACTCTGGAATAATAGAAAACCTAAAGTAAATAAATTTAATGTTTTTGGATGCAAGGTTTACACCTTGAACACCAAGGATAATCTTGGTAAGTTTGATCCAAAATATAATGAAGGAATTTTCTTAGGATATTTTACTACTTCCAAATCTTATAGAGTTTTTAATAAAAATTCAAGGATTGTTGAAGAATTAGTTCATGTGAAATTAGATGAATCTGATACCTTTGAGAAAAGGACAAATCAAATAGATGAACTTGATTCTAATGATAACTTGAGACTTGAGAACTTGAAAAATGATTTTGAAAAAGATATAAATGAAATTCAATCTAGTCCAGAAGAATATGACAATGAAGAACCTATAAGTGTACTACCTAGAGAGACAAGAACCCTAAAGAATCACACTTTAGAAAAATTAATAAGAGACTTAGACATAGGAATAAAAACTAAAAGGAACATAGGAAATCTTGTGGAGTTTTCTATCTTTCTATCCCAATCAGAACCCAAAACTAGTTCAAAAGAAATGAAGTTTGGAAATTAGTTGAAAGAGCACAGAATTATCCAGTTATAGGAATGAAATGGGTCTTTAGAAATAAACAAGATGATCAAGGAATAATAACTAGAAATAAAGTAAGACTAATAGCTTAAGGATATAATCAAGAAGAAGGTATATATTATGATGAGACCTTTGCATCTATATCTAGATTAGAATCCATTAGAATCCTTTTAGCCTATGAATCTCATATGAACTTTAAATTATTTCAGATGGATGTTAAGTCTTCCTTTTTAAATGGTTATTTAATGGAGGAAGTGTATGTTGATCAACCTCCTGGTTTTGAAAATTCACAAAAACTAGATTCTGTTTTTAAAATTACTAAAGCTCTTTATGGACTTAAACAAGCACCTAGAGCTTGGTATGAAAGATTAAGTTCTTTTCTTTTGAAAAATGATTTTACTGTTGGAATGGAAGATCCAACACTATTTAAGAAAACTAAAAATTCTAATATATATTAGTTCAAATTTATGTTGATGATGTAATTTTTAGATCAACTAATAAAACTCTTTGTCATGAGTTTTCAAATTTAATGCAAAAAGAATTTGAAATGAGTATTATGGGAGAGTTAAATTTCTTTTTAGGACTTCAAATTTTTCAAAAAGATTTTGGAAATGTTTTTGAATCAAATAAAATACATTACTGATTTATTAAAGAAATTTATACTTGAAAACAGAAAGACATATACAACTCCTATGTGTACTAATATAAAACTTTATTTGTATGAAACTGGAAAATCAGTTGACAACAAGTTATATAGAGGTATGATTGGTAGTTTATTATATCTTACTGCTAGTAGACCAGATATAATGTATTCAGTATATCTTTGTGCAAGATTTCAATAAAATCCTAAAGAATCCCATTTATCTGCTATTAAAAGAATTTTTAGATATTTAAAAGGAAATATTTTTCAATCTCTTCTCTATCCAAAATGTCTGATTTTAATTTAATTTCATATTCAGATGAAGACTTTGGAAGTTTTATATTATATAGAAAAATCACCTCAGGAACTTGTCACTTTTTAGGAAAATCCTTAGTATCATGGTTTAGTAAGAAACAACACTCAGTTTCCCTATCAATAGCCGAGGAAGAATATGTATCTGCAGTCAGTTGTTGTGCACAAGTTTTGTAGATGAAAAACACTCTTATGGATTTTGGACTAAGTTTTAATAGTACACCTATTTTATGTGATAATACAAGCCCTATAAATATTTCAAAAAATCCTGTTAATCATTATAGGACTAAGCATATTGATATCAGACATCATTTTCTAAGAGACCATGTTCTTAAAAAGGATATATTCTTAGAATTTGTAAGTACTGAAATTCAATTAGATGATATTTTTACTAAACCACTTCCCACTAAAAGGTTTGATTTTATTAATGGGGAGTTAGTCTTATTTAATTTTAAGTAAGTTTTTTTATTTAAAAAAAATATAGTTTAGTTACTTGTTTTTCAAATTGTATAATTTTGTTTATTTATGTTTTTATATTTTTTTCCATGTGCGATTTTAATTCATTTTAAAATTTATGCAATAATTAGTATGTACGTAATGACACAGGAATCAAGGATGTCAGAATCTGTTTCAAATTCCAAACCCGTTCAATTTCTCAAAACCCTTTGAAACCTCAATTTTTTTTACCGCTCTTCTCTCCCGAACCTGAACCTTTGAAACCCTAGTCATTTTCAAACATTTAGATATTTATGATAGAAATGGCCAAAACCAAGAGAACCGATGAGCCAGAGACCAGCACTGCGAAGAGGCAGTGCTCGGCTGGAAGAAAGATTTTACAAGGAAAAGTCATAGATCTGGAATGGCTCTATCAGACGAACCTGATTCTAAAGCAAGCACTAGATTTTCAAAGATTAGAACAAACATTTAATGAAGATTATAAGGAGTTTCTATATGAGGTATAACTTCATCATTTTTTTTAAATCGGTACAGTTTAGTCTAGGAAATGATGAGGATTCGATTGTTGCTAAGATTGAGGATCGAGATTTTTCAATCTCCTCTGTGGAAATCGCAAAAATCCTAAACTTCCCTCATGAGGGAGTTTATCATTTTGATTTGAAAAATATTGGTGATTATGTGCATAAGTCAGAAGATATTATGTCCTTTTTATTTGGAACTACATCTATGAAGAAAATTTTTGTGAAGGATTTAGAACTGGATCAGAAGATATTAGTTAAGTTTGTGCAAATTGGTATTGCACCCAAGATGTTTGAAATGGAAAATATTCTTTATCCAGATATGTATTTAATGATTTTGCTGATGAGTGATATCAAATTGAACTTTCTGAGATACATGGTGAGGTATCTTAGTTACTGTTTCCAACCAGAGGCAAGAATAAATTTTTATCCTTTTGGAAGGTTTATCTCAAAAATTATGTTTAAGAAAGATATGGTCAGATTGGTGGATGATTGGGTGAAATGCCACCATAGTAAAATCTTCAATGCTGGTACATTGAGAAAAATTTGATTTTTATGAAGCATTATCAAAGGTAAACTGATGCCTGTTAGAGTTGAAGAGGATGAAGAAAGTGCTCAGGCCCAACCAGTAAAATCAAAAGAAAGATTAGCTGAATCTAGAACCAGTGCAGTATCATAGAGGATACGGTTTAAAACAGTTGATCCATCAACTGATGAGGAAATTCAAAATGAACTTCAGAGGTCAATACATCGAGTAACTCAAACTGGTGAACAGACTACTCAAGCACTCACATATGAAATTGAACCTATTCTGAGCTATAGATTCATTAGAGACTCTGTAGTACAAGACACTAGTCAACCAATAGTTTCTCAGATTGAGGTTCCTACTCAAGTGGAACACGAAAGTGTGCCTCAAACTATTGAAAATCCTGGAGAAGTTGAAGTGGCTCAATTGGAATCTTCTCAAACTGAACAGCCTACTGAGAATATTCAAGAGGAATTAGCTCAAGATGACCCTGTTTTAGAGAATCCAGTGATAGAGGAAGAACATGCAGATGATGCTCTTGAGGAGAAACCTCCAGCACCTGGAAACTAGGAATAGAATGATTTTGAGCTTTATACTATGGTATTTAATGAAGATTTCTCTGTGGATGAGTCTGGGAAAGGCTTGAAGGAAAAATCTGTTACCAAGAGGGAATGATGAAAAACCAGATGCTGAATCCTTGCCAATAGTGTTGTTGCATCAGAATGAAGCTGAAATAGAGAATAAAGCACAAGGTGCCTCTGATTCTAATAATGAATATCTGGAAGAATTGATCAAAAAGTTTAATAAAGTTTAAGATGACAATGTATCTTTGCGAAGTGCATTAGAAAGGGAGAGTAAAAAGTTTCAAAACCTGAAAGAAAGTTCTGTTTCTAAACAAGAAGTTGAAAGTTTTAAGAAGGAAATGTTAAATGAAGCTGAAAAGTTGAAATTAGAGATTTTTATAAAGACATATTTAATGGAATTTAGATCTTTTATGGAGAAACAATTTGCATCTATCAGAACCAGTGAGGCCAGTACATCAGGTACTTCACCTGATTTAATCAAAAGGTTTTAGGCTATTACAATGGTCATAGAGAATATGAATGCCAGACTGCAGGACTTATAGTGAAACAATGATCCTTTGTCAATACTGTTAGATAATCAAAAGTTTCTAGTTTCCCAGTTGACTTCCAGTGAACCAAGAAGTCGAACTGTACTAAATCAGTTCACAGAAAAGTTGACTCTTTTTATGGAAAAGGAAGAAAGAATTCATGAGTTTTTCAGAGTAAATCTAATTGAAGACATTCATTTGTATAAGGATATTAGAGATCTAATTATCTAGTTTGGAGATGGATTGATGAGAATATTGAGGGAACAATTGACAGAGATCAAAGCAATAGTTCAACAGAGATGAACCATACCTCACACCCTTACCCAATCCTGATTCCTGTTGTTTTTCATTACTGTACCTGTAATTACATTTGCAATAAAATATATTCACACTCATTTTCATGTGTTTTAATTTGTTTTATTGTACTGTCTATGATAGAAATGCCAGTAATCTAGATTCACATATTGATAAACAGTTTATAATAGCATTTACTTAAGTTTAGTGCTACATTAAAATGTGTTATATTCCTTATTCTATCATTCTTTTTGATATCACAAAAGGGGGAGAAATTAGGATAAACACAACATTTTGTATTTACAATTTTATTTTAATCTTTTTTATTAAAAAGGGGGATAAATGTTAAGTATTATCTTAATCCTTTAAGGGGGAGAAATTAAGTTAAACCTAATATTGTATTTATCTTTTCAAAATTCAAAACTATATGTAATTAAATTTTTAAGTTAATTTCATTTGTTATTTTATGGGTTTTGTGATCATAAAAAAGGGGGATATTGTTGAGCAATTTTTGTTTTCAACAATACATATTTTTATTATTAAAAAGGGGGAGATTATTGAGAATAATACTCTATCTCTTTATGATGATTTTGATGCTCACAAATACCCTTATTTTTTATTCTAATGATTTTACTTTAAGTGTATTTCATGAATTTAATATTTTCTATATTTATATTTCTGGAAGAAATATTTAAGTATTTGAACAGTGATAATTAATTGCTAAAATATTTGGAAATCATTTTTAGCGTGTTCTGGAAACACTGTTCATGCTCTACATATTCGAAAATCGTTTTTAGCATATTCTGGAAACACTATTCATACCCTATATTGAGAAGCGTAGAGTAAGGATGGAATGTAGTGTTTACTCTATGAGATATTAGAAAAGTATGGTTAAACAATCATATGTTATCGGCAAAGTACATTTGGAAGGAACCTTACGTTTGGAAGGAACCTTACGTTTGGGAAATCAGCAAAGTATGGAAGAAGATCAGTACGTAAGTATGGAATGATAAGTTTATTTATTAAAAGTATGGTTCATCAACCTTACTTTTGTGAAAAACCATAAGTTTGAGTACTAAAGATAAAATCATGGTTTTATCAACCTTACTTTTATGAACAACTTTATGTTTAATTGAAAAGTATGGATCATGAATGTTACGTTCTGAAGTTGAGAAAAGTATGGATTATATACCATACACTTGAGAGTTGAAGAGAAGAATTTGAAGATCAACCTTATGTTTGAAGATCAACCTTACGTTTAAAGATCAACCTTATGTTTGAAGATCAACCTTACGTTTGAAGATCAACCTTACGTTGTGAACCTTACGTTCAGAGATTGTATGATATGCAGTTCAACCCTACGTTTGACGTTAGATGTTTACATTATGACTTTATTAAAGCAATGATATTTATATGGATTATCAGGCTGATTTCAAGCCAGATTAAAATCCAGAATTTAAAGTGAGTCTTTGACTGATTCAAAGATGTTTATCTATGATTCAAAGGATCAATTTAAGAGAAGCTTTTCATGCCAAATTTTAAGGGGAGTTACGACTACTCTATTATTTCGAATTCTTTTGAATATCGCGATTCTAAAGGCAACTTTTATGGATCTAAATTTGAAAGAAGAATGCTCATCTTTATTCTATATATACCTGTATTGTTTTACATACACATGTATGGTATTATTAAAAAAGGATTTACTGTTATGAAGAGCGAAAAAAGATCTGTTTTCTGATAAAGAAGAAACTCGACTGAAGATTTACTGATCTACATCGAATATCCTTTTGTGAATCAACTACTGTTAAAGTTGCTAATGAAATTTCAAGATCTACTACAACTCGATTGGTTCAGAACAAATTTTATCTGAAGATCATTATTTCTGAAGACAAATATCCATCTACTATCAATTGCATGTTGTTGCAATTGTGAAGAAGAGCTGGGAAAGTATTTTCACTGAAAAAAAATACTCTGTTATATTGAGTGACCAGATTCTCATACTAAGTTGTGTATTCAATTCTGTGTATGAACCAGAAGGCTCTATTTAGCCTTAAGTTTGTAAAGGTTTCAACTGCCTGTACTCAGTTGTGGAGAGGTCTATTGATAAGAGGACCAGATAGTGAAAATCACCAAGCTCGTGGAGTAGAGTGTTAGTGGAGTGGACTAGGGTCCTTCTATTTCCCGAACCACTATACATCGTGTGTCCTATGCTATTTATATTTCTGATGCTAAATCTTTGATATAAAGATAAAAGGACAAATCACGATCATTCGAAGAAATTAAAAAAGACACAATTCACCCCCCTCTTGTGCGTATCTAGTATAACCCGATCCAACAAAATGAATTTATTTCTTGACTAAACTCAATATTATGTAATGTAATAAGGCAGGATCATTATAGTTGGTATCAAAGGAAAGGTTTAGACAACTTTAGGGATTAAGAGTTTTTGTTAAACATATAGTTAGTCTTTATGTCTATTCTTTAAGTTAAATCCTTGTTTTATAAAATTTCATATCAAGGAAAGTCAGTTACAAATGGAAGGAGGAGGATCTCAAATTACATTCATATCTCTTCCTCACGACTTTCTTGTAATAATTATTGAAAAGTCATGTCCAAACGATTCTAAAAAAATTTCTAACATACAACTAACTTGCAAGAAATTGTTTGAGATATCAAACACCTCCATTATACCTTGATACCACCATGGATCATGGTTTGTATTTAATCAAATCATATTTTCTCAATATTATCATATTTTCAAGAAAGGTAAATATTATCAAGGCATTTTCAAATATTTTACCTTATCACAATATTTTGAAGCATATTATGATTTTGAAAAAGGTGCTAAAGAAGGAGACCCTTGAGCAACCTATTTATATTTTATTTTACAATATAGTCTTTCAGAACATACTTATTGAATTTTAAAAGGACCATTTAATGAAAGTTTCAACTCAAACTTGGTCTCACGGTTTTATAAAAATTAAGTTTTATCAGATGTTTTAAAATCATATGTCATACATGAATATTTTCCGAAACTATTTTTCTATGAACACCCATATGACCCAAGTTGTACAAGGTGTATTTGGATAAAGGAAGAAAATGATTTTGAAGGATCTCTAAATCATTGTTGCAATTCACAGACCTTCTATTTATGTGAGAAGATGATGATGAAACCAGCTGGACACCATGATCAAGGTACCCTCACTTGTTTAATAAGTAAATAAAATTGCGAGGACGCAATTTACAAAAGGTGGAGATAATGTAACATCCCAGTTTAAAAAAAAATTGAAATGCATGAAACTTTTTTTAATTAGATATTTATAACTATCCTTTAATCATAATTTTTCTGCTTCTATGTTTTAAATTTCAAGACGGTCATCTACGGTTGTGATTAGTAAGTTATTTGGAGTCTCATAGAACCAACTTGTTTTTTTGGGTCAATAATAACATACCCTTATGAATAGTAATATGAACCAAATGAATATTAAATTATATTATTATTTTTTTCTTAAGTCTTTAAGATAATGATATCTTGATTAATTTTTCAATGTGATATAAAATCAGTTATAGTCTTAAAATTGTTAATTTTTTTAATAAAGAATGATTTTATTTAAAAATTAAATTAATAATATTTAAAAGAATTATTTTAAAAATATGGAGTTCATTTTTTAATTTTCATTTTGAAAAATGGTTAGGGTAAATTTTTGGGAATTTTCTGAAATTCTAGAATTTTTTATGAATAGTGAAATACGCTAAAATACCGTATATTCAAATTATCAATTAAATACACTATTTATGACATCATAAGTGATGTAAGACCACTTGGTTCAGACTCAAATGAAATTATTATTATTTTGGGTCACATTAATTAAGACTATTCATAGTCTTGAGCAAAAATTTTATAATAATGATTAAAATAATGAAAAATACCTCCTCTCCTCCACTATAAATACCGCCCTCATTTCCCTCTTCCTCCCACACCTCTCAAGCCTTGAGCCTTATCTAAGTTCTGACCAATACTACTCCAAAGGCTCTTCCACAAATCCTAGAGCTACTGGTCTCACCAAAATTCCAAAACCAAAATCCTTAAGAAGGATCTCAAGGAGAAGAGATCAATAGGTAAACATCCTCTTTTGTTTTCTTTCTTTTCTTTTCATTTTCTTTTATATTATTATTATTTCCTTACCTCACCTTATCCAAGATTAATTAATGATATATTATCTTAAATATTATGTATTTAATCATTTTTATTGAATATTTACCATTATATTTCTTCTCCTCTCTCACTTATTCAAGAAATTAAAACACTGTCTGTGATGTGTTGATTTACCGACATCGTGGATGATGTGATTTCAATTTATTTTATTTCCTTCAATACTGGTCATGAAACCATTTTTATGGTTGAAACAGATTATAATTTATGTATTATAACTTATATAAGGTTCTGGAATCATTTTATACACATGTTATTAATTTATAAAACAAAATGAGTTCTTTACGATCGAAGAATCACCAAAATGACCTAAACAAATATCAATAATGTTTAAACTTATGAATAATACTCATGTCAGAATTCAAATGATAAATGATATAATTTATGTTTCATTAAATATTTAAATATCAAAACATTCCAATTCTGTAGTTTCGCTTCCAATCGACAAGAATATCCATCATGAACTGATCATGGAAAACATGTAAAGAACGCACCCAAAACAATGGAAGAAACAAAATAATAATAATTAAAGGGTGAAAAAATGTTATGAAATGATAATTTAAGGTGTTATGAACATGAATATGTTTATTTAAGATATTAATAACACTCTTTTAACCATTATACAGGAGTTTTAAACAATTTTTAAGTAAGAAAAACCCGAGGCAAGGGAATTTTTAACCCGATTTCCATTCTTTGGGTTAACCTTCTACTTCGTTATTTATATAGTATTAAAATTGTTTGTGTGATGTATTTTGTTTATATTATGTTTAATTAGGTGTATTTAAAGTATATATACATATTCCATACACTATATTAAGTCTCTCATCGATTATATGATATTTATAAGGGACTTTTCTTTTAAAATTTTGTTTTACATAATTAAAAAGAAAAGTTTTTATGAAATTAGTCATGTTGTATAATTGTGTTATGGTTATTGGGAATTGTTTATGATTAAGGGTTGGAACTATATATCCCTTAAATTCATTGGGTATGTGTGGTTTGGGGGTCGTCCGTATGGTTACTCCAAGTGTAACTGCGATAGTTACACAAATTGTAAGGTAGCCATGAGTGTTACAAATTATAAGGTGGCCGAGAGGGTTACAAGATTATGAAAGTAATTACCCAAGATACCTTTATGGTTCTATTTATGTTTTTATGTTTTGTGGGAATCTTGTGTAAATCCCATGTTTCAAAAAGTAAGTATATATGGGTGACAAGTATGTCTTTTGAAAATGATTTCATACGTTACAAGTATTCATGGACTAATGTGTTATTTCCTTCTTTTTGTGTCCCTTAATGAGCTTTTTTTGATTACCCCAAGTTTTAAATGATTTTCACAGGTTATAAGGATGCATAAGAAAAAGAAGGAATCCAAGTTAAATGTTTGAATAATTTTCAAAGAAATCATGTTTTATTTGAAATGTTTTATATTTTGGAAGAAATGAATATTGTTTTTATGGTATCCACTCTGTATTAATGTGTAATGTTATGAATGTATTAAGTCCCAATTATCTAAAGCTATAAACATGAAAATATCCCCAATGTGAAAGGAAGTGATTTATTTACTAAATTTAATATTATGTAATGTAATAATGTTGGGTCCTTATATCAACTTTCTAAAGTATGTATCACTACACTATGACCCCAATAGGGAAAAAATAATTAGGATTGAGAGAATATAGTTGAAGAAAAATCTATTTTTATAATATTATCACTTAAGGAATCAAATATTAAGTGTCCATGGATAAAACACAATGGTTATTGTCACATATGAGAGGAAAATTGAAGTTTTTGAATGATGTTGAAGATTTTAAATAAGGAACTGTGCCTTTTGGAAATGATGGGTCACTCAAGATAAAAGGTGCTGGTTTTGATATTATTAGAAAATAAAAATTAAAACCCAAGAAAACCCTTTATGTTGATGGACTGAAACACAACTTGTTGAGTGTTTCTTAGCTCCATGATAAATTAAATGAGGCAATTATTTAGTAAAGATGGAATTTGGTGAAAATTCATGAAGATGTAAGGATTTTGATAAGAGAACAATGAATAATGGGTTACCTATTTTAGGTTAGTGATGGAAAAAATACATTATATTTTAGCATGAAAGTAGAAAATGAACTTTGGCATATATGACTTGGCTATCTTGGATAAATAAATATGGTAAAAATTACCCAAATAGATATTTTTTGTGATATTCTTAAGTTGGAGAGAGAAATTGATTAGATTCATTCTACATGTCAAAAGAGAAAGAATACTTATTCATTAAACAAAAAGTTTGAGATTCATACATCTCATATATTGGAGATGATCTATTCTGACTTCCGTGGGATCATGGGAAAGAAATAAACAAATGGGGATAATTATTTAATTTCTTTTATTAATTTCATTTGTTACATTCATTATATTTATGAAACATAAATTAGAGAGTCTAAATATGTCCAAGAGTTTTAGGAGAAATGTTGAAAAGGAACGTGGTTTCTCTGTGAATAAATTTCAAATAGATAATGGTGTTGAGTACACTAATAAATTTTTTGAATATTATCTTGAAAAAAATGTAATTCATCATATAATTAGTGATCCATACACACCATAGTAAAATTAAATAACTGAATTAAATAATATAATATTGTTAGAGATGGATCAAATGATGTTGATAGAGAATAATACCTCTATATTTTTTGAGTCACTCTATTGAAGTAGCGTTTCATGTTGAAAATAATTATTTTTATAAAAAAAATTAGATAATACTCCATATGATATTTACTACAATAAGGATCCAAATTTGAAATATCTTAGAGTTTTTGGTATCCCATGTATCATCAAAATAAAAGGTACAAATCTTAATAAATTTGATCTAAGAGGAGTTACTAGATTTTTTTTGGTTATCCTCCAAATGGATGGAGATATATCTATAATAATAAGTATATTGGAAGAATTATTGATACTTTTGATGTGAATAACCTAGAACATATAAAGAAGGAAGTTACATATGATGAAGAAAGTTCCATAATTGGTGTTGATGTTATTTTGGTTGAACAATATAAATAAATCCTAGAAATAGATGAAAATATTGATGATTTACAGATTGGATAAGATGATTCATACATTTCAAGTGATGAGGAATAATCTAATTCATCTCATCCAAGTCTAAAAAGAAAATTTCATGTATAAAATATCAATTATAATAAAAATCAATAAGTACAAACTAGGATAACTCTGAGGAAAACATATCACACTTTATTGTTCTCTAAAGTTGAACCTAAATATGTTTAAGAACTATTGAAGTATTAATAGAGGTATAATGATATAAATAAAGAATTGGACTAAATTTTGAATAATGAAACATGGGAGATAGTTCCCAAAACTAAAGACAAGAATGTGATTCAAACAAAGTGTGAGCTCTGAAACTAGTTAAATGAAAAGTGTGAAGTGGTGATAAATAAATTAATATTGGTCTATAAAGGATATTCAGATGTTGAAGAAGTTTCATTTAATGAGACCTATGCACCTATTTCAAGGCTTGGAACCATTATAATTTTTCTTATTATTATAGTGAAAAGGAAATATAATATATTCTAAATGGATGTCAAGTTTGATTTCCTTAGTTGTGAGATAGAAGAAGAAGTTTTTATTGATAAATTTAAGAACCTTTGTGGTTAAATTTTTTAACAATGTTTTTGTATTTTTTGAAAACTAAACTTTATGTATAAGAATGTTTTTATTATCTGGGAATCATATCCATCTGCATCATATTTAGACCATTAGATCCAAAAGAATTGGAGTCAGAAATTGTTGTTTGCTAGAATTTTTCCTTTTTAGTAATTAGAGAAAGAAAGAATTTGTTGAGTGAAGAAGTTATTTTTTTGCTGAAGAGTTTTGATAGAAGATTGTGAAGTGAGGAGTTATAAAGTTTTCATACTTTATAAACCAAATCATATGATGCTTTACTGATCATAAATTTCTACCAAATCATGAAAACTATCATGATAATATATTTTGAAGAAATGGAGGAGAGGTTTGAATAATTTCCGAGTTAAAGTCTAGAGATTACATCATAATGGTAATTCCATAATAAAGGGAATCCCATCGTAATGAGGATTCCATCAAACTGAGCTGAGAAAAAAAAAGAAAATTTGTAATTATCTGAAAAGGAAATAGAATTCGTAATGTGTTGAAGAGGAAACAAAAATTGTAATGAGTTGAAGAGGAAACATAAATCGTAACGAGTTGAAGAGGAAACAGAAATCGTAATGAGCTGAGAAGGAAACATAAATATTAATAAGATGAGAAATAAATATAAATCATAATGATCTAAGAAAGAAATATAAATCATAATGAGATGAGAAGGAAAAATAATTCATAATCAATGAGAAGGATATAGAACTCGTAATCACTGAGAAAGATACATAATTCATAATCACTAAGAAGGAAATAGAATTCGTAATCACTTAGAAGAAAAAAAATTTGTAATTAGTGAGAAGTAAATAGATTCGTAATAAGATGATTATGAAGAAGACTTAAAAAATAAGATTATAGAAGTTTTATGAAGAGTTGAAAAGGTCAAACTTGAAATTCAATTTTGCATAAATCTCATAGAAATATAAGGAGGTTTGAAGTAGTCAAAGTTGAAGTTTAAATGTGAGAGATTTTCAAAGTTTTTGATATTTGAGAAAGTGGGGAAAGTTTTCAGGTCTCTCGATTTTTTCTAAGTCACCTATAAATACTTTCTCGAATCATTCATTCATTTGTGATTTTTCATACAAGTGGAAAAGGCTGAGCGCTGAAGGAATCAAGTGAAATTCATTTATGGCTAGAGATCTCATGATTATGATCAGACAACTAAAGGTTTTTTTTCTATATTTGAGCAAGATCTCATTGAGAAGATAATATTGAGAATTTGAGAAGAGTTTGAGTTTTTCAGATTAAGAATGAGTTTATCGTATTGAGTCCATCATATTGAGAATTAGATAAGATTTTGAAAAGTATATATTGAGTAAGGTATAATTTTATTGACCTTATCATATTGAGAAAATTAGATCCAGACTTATTCTATTGAGAGAATCAAATCTAGCATCATCAGACTGAGAAAATAAGATCCAGCCAAATCATACTGAGGATTCAGACAGAGCAATTGTAGAATAGTTTCAACAAAGTATTTATTCTTTTGCTTGGATCAATTTTCTTTTAAACAAACATTGTAAACCAACAATATTCAGTATAATCCTTCATATATAGATATAGAATGTGTCTAATAGGAGTTGGAACAAGTTGTATTCACTTATTCTTAATAGTGAATTTCCATAGACCCACAAGAGTGGCTATGGAAAGGATGTAGGTTCTCACACTAAGGTCGGACCTTGTAAATATTATGTGATTTACTTGATTTACTACTTTTTTATGCATTAGTTTTTACAAAATATGATAAAGAAATAAATCTTAACAGGTTGCAAGGGTTAAGTTTTGAAAAGTATTGAAACTTATAAAAAGTAAAAAAACTGATTTAACCCCCCTTATTAGTTATTATTTGATCATTTGGATCTTAAATTGGTATCAGAGCATAGGTTCCCTTATTGAATCCTTATCATGGATAATATCAATTCAGTCAATAGTATAGTAATTCCTACATTTGATGGAAAAAATTATTATGGATGGAAAAATAGGATGATTCCTTATATCCTCTCTCTTGGCCTGTAAGTTTTTGATGCTGCTATTATTGTGTTCCCACCTATTGACAAAGATTAACCAATGACCTTTGTTGATAAGATAAATATAGAAGTTAATGGAAAGGATATAAATGCTATTCTCATTTCCTTATCAAAAAAAAATCAGATAGTGATGGGTCTCAAAACTTCAAAAAATATGTGGGACAAGTTGGAAAGTTTTTTCAAAGGGAATAAAAAAGTTAAGGAAACAAAGCTATAAATATGGCGTAGTAAGTATGAAGACATCAGAATGAGAGATGAAGAAACAATTTATGAATACTTCACCAAAGTAAATGAAATTTTCTGGAATATAAGAGTATTCAGAGACATTCTCAAAGATTCTACAATTATGAAGAAACTTATGAGAAAATTTCCAAATAAGTTTAATTCTAAATTTATTATTTAGAAGATAAGGATGGTTTATCTCTTAATGAATTTCACAACTTTATTATTGCTTATGAAATGAGGAATCTCCAATGTTTAAAAAGAATATGAAATATGAAATTGATTTTGAAGCTATGAGAAAGATGAAAATACAATATGTTGAAGAAGATGAACCTTATAAGTATGAAGATAAGGAAGATGGTGAATTAAATAATAATATTATGTATCTTATATCTAAAAACTATAAAAGAGGAAGAGGAAAATATGGAGGTAAACTTCCTCTCAGATGTTTTGAGTTTGTTGGAATCAGAAACTTTTCTATGAATTTCCCTAAGAATAAAGTTAGATAATATCAAAATTATTCCGATAAAAAATCTCTATGGAAGAAGTGGAATAAAAATTATAAAGAAGAAAAGTCATCTAAAAAATACAAGAAGAATTTTACTGGAAACAAAATAAGTATGTTGAGTAAGAAATTTGAATTGGACATAATTGACAACAATTATTATGAAGATGAAATTTCAGAAAAATTCAGAACCTTCATTGTAAAAATTTAGAAAATAAAATATTCCTTAGAGATTGAAGAAGGTGTTTAAGAATATTATAGAGAGTATCAACTCAGAATAAAACTTGTTTCATGTCATGAGTAAAACAAAACTCTCAATAAATAAATTATATTTAGGAAGAAATATTGTGAACAAGTTTCAGATGGAAGAAAATATTTCATCAAGAAGAAGGAATAATACATATAGGAGATTTTAAGCTACAAAATTATAATTAATGAATAGGGGAAGATTATTGAATATCTTAGTAATAATATAGAAACTAAGGATTAATAAGTTAACAAGTTTCAATCAAAACTTCTTGAGTCTAAAATTACCATGAGGAAGATGAATTAAAACTTCAATAAATCTTCGGAATTAAAATATGAGACTTCTAAAATTGCTGAGAAGGCTCAATATGAGAATCAGGTGAAATCTTATCTTACCAAAAATAATGTTTCATCTGATTATTTTAACATTTTAGGTTCTGGAAAAATTATTTGGAAATATTGGGTGGATAAAGGATTTTATAATCCAATAAAATCTAAAAAATTAGAAAACTTACTCAAAAGAAAAGATGGTGCACATCCTGAGTATGTTAGAGATGAAAGAAGTTATCAACCTCAACAAGTTTTCTACAAATAAAGATCTTTATTAGATATAAAATCAAGATTTTATGGCTATTTCTGGTGTTGTGTAATCTATGGGCACATGGCATATAATTTTTGGAAAACTTATCTATACTTGGAAGAATATTTGAGAAAAGTAAAAGAAATAGTTAAAGTAAAATGAGTAACTTTTCTAAATTACGGAAAGATGAAAAGGTGAATTCTCAAGATGTTATAAACTTTATAGAAAAATCAATTTGAATGCTTGGAAGAAGTTTTTAGAAGGAGTGATCAGGCTGTTCATCATGCTGAAAGATGTATTACACTCCTTCCAAAACAAGTTTCTATGATATAAAAGAAAATAAATATGAAAAGAAGAAAGATGAGGAAAGAGATTTTGTTGTTGATATGGATTTAAAATAAATTAAAAGGAAAAAACCATGGATACTTGGTAGTGGATGTTATTCATATATGATAAGTGATATAAAAATATTGAAACATGTTGAAAGTTGTGATGGAGGAGCAGTTGCCTTTGGTAATGATAGTTCATTAAAAAATAAAGGAATTGGAACGACTGATATTGAAACTGAAAAATTGAAATCTAAGGAAGTTTTATTTATTAATGGGATAAAACATAACTTACTTAGTGCAAGTCAACATTGTGATGATGGAAAATAAGTTATTTTTAGAAAATATTTTTGTATCTTCAAAAGTTTGAAAGATGGAAATGTTATTACAAAATGAGAAAGAATTAGTGGGAATATCTTTCAAATATAATAATTCAAAAACTCCTATTATTGAGTGATGAAGATCAAAACAAATTGAGGCACCAAAGACTTATCCACCTTGGGTAAAAAAACATGAATAAAATTTCTAAAGTTGATGTTTTCCAAAATTTTCCATAATTGAAAGGAAGAGATGAAGATGTTTTTATTACTTTCTAGAAAGGAAAGATGACTGAAAAAATTCATAAGAGAATTGAGATTCAATATACCATACCTCTTAAACTTATTCATTCTGATTTATGTGGGACAATGAGACATCAATAAAAAAAATGAGATTTATACTTTATCACTTTTATTTATGATTTCACTTAGATGAAAAACATCACATTTATGAAGCACAAGTTAGAAGCTATTAAAATGTTCAAATTCTATAGAAAATATGTTGAGAAAGAAATGGGAGTTTCCATAAATAAGTTAAGAAAAAATAATGGTATCAAATTTTTAAAAAATACTTTTGAAACTTATCTAAGAAATCATGGTATCAAACATCATTATATTGGTCCCTATACTCCACAAAAAAAATGGAGTAGTAGAAATAAATAATAGAAGTTTGGTGGAAATGGGAAGAAGTATGTTAGCAAAATACAAACTTTCAAAATTATATTAGAGAGAAGATGTTAGTACTATTGTACATGTTCAAAATAGATGCTTGTTGAGACCAAAAACTAACACGACTCTTTATGAAATGTGGTATAACAAAAAAAACTTCATTGAAAAAATTTAAAGTTTTTGGAATCCCTTGTTTGCTCAAAATAAAAAATATAGATTTGGGAAAGTTTGATAAGAAAGATGAGGAAGGAACTTTTATGGGTTATTCACCAAATGGAAGAAGTTAAAAATGTTGGAACAAACATTTAAAAAAGTTTGATGAATCATATGATGTGAAGGTAATTGAAAATCAAAGTTCCTTAACAAAATTTGTTGAGAATGATGATGATGATAAACTGGAGAATTCCATCAATAGTGAAAGTAATTCAAAATATCCTTATCAAAATTCAGAAGAATCATGTGATGAGGAAATTTCAACTGGGAAAGAAACTTTGAAATTTCCTACCTTACAAAAACATATTTAATATAAATACATTATTGGGAATCATAAGACTCTGGTTCAGATCAGAATGAAGTTGAGATTAGAAAATTAGACTTCACTTATCTCAAAAGGTGAACCAGAATCAGTTTCAGAGGCTATTCAACATAAATAACAGTTGGATGCTATGAATGAATAGTTGGATCATATTTAGAATAATGAAACATGAGAACTTGTTTCATGGCCAGAAAATAAAAATGTTATCAGAACAAAGTGGGTTTATATAAACAAATTAAATGACCATGGAGAATTTTTAATAAATAAATAAAGACTTGTTTGTAAAGGATATGCATAGGTGGAAGGTGTGAATTTTTAGGAAACCTTTGAACCTATTGCAAGTATAGAAACTATTTGAATGTTTCTTGTAGTGGATACTCATAAAAATTAAAAAAAATATCATATAAATGTAAAGTCATATTTCATAAATGGTGAGATTGAGGAAGAATATTACATTGAACAACCTTGTGCGTTTATACTTGATGAGGATGAAAATAAAGTTTGTAAATTGAAGAAAGCTTTGTATGGGATGAAACTAGATCCATGTTCTTGGTATTATAAACTTAATAATTATTTGAGAATGTTGAACTTTTATAAAGGAAAAGTTGATAGCAACTTATATGTGAAATATGTTGACTCTGAAACTCTAATTGTAATTATTTATGTGGATGGTATAATTTTTGTTGGGTATGAAGAAAAAGTTTGTAAAGAATTTTTTGAGTAAATGAATAAGTATTTTGAAATGTAAATGTTGGGAGAATTAACTTTATTCCTTGGCTAAAAAGTTCAACAAAAGGAAAAATACATCTTTCTATCTCAAAAAAGGTATTCTAGGGTATTGTTACAAAAAATCATCATGGTAGAATCTAAAGAAGTTTATTCTCCTATTTCAGTGGGGATGAGGATTAGTAAATATGAGTCCAAAAAAAGTGTGAATCATAAAGACTTTTGAAAGCTAATAGGAAGTCTACTTTGCCTCATATACTTAAGGCTTGATATTGTTTATGGTGTGACTTTGTGTGTTTGGTATCAAATTAATCCAAAAAAATCACATATATTAGTAGAAAAGATGATTTTGAGATATGTAAAAGGAACAACTTCACATGGGTTATTATACAAAAGAAATAGTGAGGTGAAGTTTTATGTTTATATTGATGCCGATTGGGATGGATATTGTAATGATAGAAAATAAACCTTATGAGGAACATTTTTCTTAGGTGAATGTTGTGTGAGTTTCCATAGTAAGAAACAAAGTTCAGTTTATTTGATCACAACTAAATTAGAATATTTTATAGCTACTCAGGATTATTTTCAAATGTTGTGGATGAAATTTCATCTAGAATATTTGAAAGTAAAAGTTTCTAAACCATTTAAGACACTTTTTGATAATCATAGTGCAATTGATCTTTCTACAAATCTTGTACAACATTCAAGATCAAAACACATTGATATAAAGTTTCACTTTATAAAATAGAAAGTTTCTTTTGGAGATGTTTTCCTGGAATAAATTTCAACAAACTATCATATTTCTGACATCTTTAAAAAAGAAATACTGAAAGAAAGGTTTATATAATTTAGGGTGCAACTTCATGTTCATCCTCCTCCCACGTCTTCCTAAACTTCTTAAGTAAATAACCCCCCCACCGTGCTTTGGATTATGTTGAAAAAGGGGGATACAAATTAAAACCTTTTTACTTTGTAATATGTTTTTTACTTATATTTATTTTATGAATATGAAGCTATGGTTATCATAAAATGGGGGAGAGAAAAAGAAAAGTGATAGAGGAGAAAATAAAAGTGAGGAAATCTTATCTTTAGATGAACAAAAAAATTTCTTTCCACCAAGGGATGGAATTCCTTAAAAACATTACTTTAAATAGAAGTGTGGTGTTAGAAGAAACTCTTTTGAGAAAGGATATGTTTTGATAAAAGTCGAAAAACTTAAGTTATTTACAAAATTTGAGTTGTGGAAAAATTATTAGAGTTGAAAATTTTGTTAACAAGGGTTTTCAACAAATCCAAAGGTGGAGATTGAAGAACCTTTGTGGTTAAATTTTTTTAACAAAGTTTTCATATTTTTTGAAAACAAACCTTTTTTATAAGAATTTATTTGTTATCTAGTAATTGGATCCATCTACATCATATTCAGATCATCAGATCCAAAAGAATCAGAGGAATAAATTGTTGTTTTCTAGAAGTTTACCTTTTTTGTAATCAGATAAAGAAAGAATTTGCTGAGTGAAGAAGTTGTTTTGTTGATGAATATTTTTGAAAGAATATTATGAAGTGAGGAGTTATAAATTTTTCATACTTTCTAATCCAAATTAAATGATGATTTTCTAGTCATAAATTTCTCAGAAATCATGAAAACTCTCTTGATAAAAGATTTTAAAGAGATGGTGGAGAGGTTTGAATAATTTCAGAGTTAATGTATAAAGATTCTATCATAATGAGGATTCCATCCGATTGAGATAAGAAGGAAATATAATTCATAATAAGTTGAGAAGAAAACATAATTAGTAATTATATGGAGAGGAAATAGAAATCATAATGATCTGAAGAGGAAATAGAAATCGTAATGATCTGAAGAGGAAACAGAAATCCTAATGAGTTTAGAAGGAAACATAAATTGTAATGAGTTGAGAAATAAATAGAAATCATAATTATATGAGAAAGAAAAAAATTATAATGATATGATAAGGAAATAGAATTCATAATCATTGAGAAGGATAAAAAAGTCACAATCACTAAGAAGGATACAAAATTCATAATCACTGAGAAGGAAACAAGAATTAATAATCACTAAGAAGGAAACAGAATTCATAATCGCTGAGAAGGAAATATATTCATAATGATTTAATTACAAAGAGGGCTAGAAAAAATATTACAAAAGTTTTATGAAGATTTGAAGAGGTCAAACTTGAAATTCAATTTTTTATAAATCTTGGAGAAATCTAAGAAGGTTTGAAGAAGTCAAAGTTGAAGTTTAAATGAAAGATGTTTTTTTGAGTTTTTGAAATTTGAGGAAGTGGGGAAAATTTTCAGGTTTCCCACTTTTTTTTCTAATTAACCTATAAATAATTTATTAGATCATTCATTCATTTGTGATTTTTCATGAAAGCAGAAAAGTTGGATCACTAAAGGAATCAAGTGAAAGTCATTTTGGACCAAAGTTCTCATGAGGAGGATCAGACAACTGAATGTTTGTTTATCAGATTAAACAAGATCGTATTGAGAATTTCATATTTATCATTTGATCATAGTTTGATTTTTGCATATTGAGAATGGGTTCATCATATTGATTCCATCATATTGAACATTTGAGCAGATTTTGAGAAGTACATATTGAGTTAGGGAGAATCGTATTGACCTCATCGTATTGAGATAATCAAATCCAAAATCATCGTATTGAGAGAATTAGATCTAGCATCATCGGATTGAGAAAACTGGATCCAGCTAAATAAAACCAAGGATTCAGACTAAGAAATTGTGGAGTAGTTTCAAAAAAGTATTTATTATTTTGTTTGGTTCAATTTTCTTATAAGAAGACATTGTAAACTGATGGGAGTCAGTATAATCTTTCCTATCGGGATATAGAAGGTTTCTAACAGGAGTTTGTACAAGTTGTATTCACTTCTTCTTAATAGTGAATTTCTATAGACCCGTGAGAGTGGTTATAGTAAGGATGTAGGTTCTCACACTGAGGTTGGACCTTGTAAATATTGTGTTCTTTACTTGCTTTTCTACTTTTGAATGAATGGGTTTTTGAAAAATATGATAAGGAAATAAATCTTAACAGGTTTCATGGGTTAATTCTTGAAAAGTATTGAAACTTATAAAAATTAAAACAATTGATTCAACTCCCCCTTATGTCATGACCCCCTCCCTTCATAGATTCCCCTCCCAAGCTGACAATGAAGAAAAATAGATAATGACCCTCGAGTATTGCCTCCAGTAGGCCCTAGGTTGGTGACTAGCACAAAGGGTATACAAATCTCACAATATGGGAGGCATTACCCTTTTTTTAAAACAAGATCAGGATATATGATAGTTCATCCACAAAACAACTCTAATACATATATATAATAAATCCAAAAAACATATCACATGCATACATAAATTATAACTGTTATAAGTACAGAAGTCTCCAAATTAAATACCAAAATTAAAGCTAAGCTGTGACACAACAACTGTCAAGATCCAAGATAGTAGGGTCTAGTACACTCCAAAAAATCCTCCAAGAAACTTGAAAATAGTTTTATATACATAGGGTGAGTATACAAGTATACTCAGTAGTAAAACCAAAGTCTCTCATGTACATGTGAAAAGTCATAATAATGCACCTATGAGAAAACAACATAACCAAACAACACCTAAAAGGTACACTAGCTATCCCAACCTCACCAAGGCATGCTCACAAAATAACACAAACCAAGTAATATAATATAAATCACATCGATGATAGGATACCATGCACCACTTTCCCACTGATTATACACTCTTTATTAATAGAAAATATCCTCGTGCTCCTACCTCTTCCGAAAGTACCGTGTCACATCCCGCCCACACACACATGGGCCTCACAACACGTCCCGCCTACACAAACTTGGGCCACAAACCACATCGCATCCCACCTGCAAATACCTGGTCCACAATCCACATCACATCCCACCCAAAAACACCTAGGATACAAACCATGTCACATCCCGCTCGTAGAAACCTAGGCCACAAACCACATCACATCCCAAAGACACCTGGGGAAGCATAACACACCTCATACTGAAGATAGCTAGGAAAGTATAAATCATCTCATCCTGAAGATACCTAGGAAAGAAAAACTCTCATGCACACACTTGAGACTCACAAACCACAACCTGCCCGAATAATATTAGGCTATTACCGCTTGGAAGAGGGAGTAGGGAAGAGCAGGTGGATATCCATCCATCCTCCCATTAGTATGTTTGGGAAAGACACCCCCCTGTGAATATAGGAATGTTCAAAACATAGTGATAACTAGGTTGGAGTACATATAGAAATATCAAGGAAAATACAAGTATATACATATATGATACCAAACACTCAAGCCCAACTTATGGGTTCTTAGACAAACCACCAACTCACAACACCATTAACTTTTATTCTACCTCTAAATGCACAACACCTCACATCAAGCCACACAACCCATCTCATATTCCCAACTAATACATTTAACCATTTCCATTTTGTTAACTAAACCAACCCAAGTCATTCCAAACATCATTAAACAAACATTTTTCATTCCATCACTATCTGAGAAATTAAACAATATAGAAGATTTCATTTTAGAAGGTGAAGAGCCTGATAAATAAAGTCAACTTCACATTAAAGACACATCATTCCATGAACTCCATGTTTAACACTCATTCACGATATATCATAAATCAATCTCTAGATATAGGGTGGAGCTTTCTAAATGTTATCAATGGGGAATCACCCATACCAACCACTACCATCATTCTTCAAAGTCATCCTACTAAAACCACCATCTCAACCATAACAACCCCCAACTCACAACCACATCTAGTGTCATGACCCGTCCCCTAGGGCCCGTGTCATGACTACCCCAATCCATCCTTCCATAGGCCAGGGGTTGGTGACTAGCACCGGAAAGGCATATCCCTAAAAGTAGGAAGGCATTACCTTTAAACCTGTAATCACACAGACCAAGAACATGATAAGATGAAAACCACATTGTAAAACTGTTGTAGTAAAAGTGTGTACTGAAAGTAAAGGGGCCAGAATACAAGCCCAACTGAAAACATAAAACTACAATAGAAAATAACTCTTGAGATCTTCCACCAAGGATCCTACCTAAAGGGTAGGTACAACTCGTCTCCACAGCTCTCCACATCAACTAGTCACCTTTGTGCACCACCTGGTCCTGGCTCCTAAAGTCTCAACCAAGATGCTCGTCGTCTGCACAAGACACAACAAGGTGAGGGTGAAGCCCATGCAAGGGTGAGTATAACAATACCCAGTAGGGACCCCGAGACCCCCGAAGGTCTCTCAGAATTACAAAAAGTAAAAACCATAAGACATGATCTCAATCATAAAGCATAAATAAAAAGACTAAGATCAAACTAGGTATACAACTCAGAGATCAAGAATAAATATGATTAGTCTTATGCTACATCATTTTATTCCATTAGGAAGTTTCCACAATTGAACCATGAAGATTTTTTCCATTGTCGATCCACAAAGGGTCATATGTCGCTGATCCACGACGGGCCGCTCTAAGGATGGTCCTCGTCAGGTCGCACACTGCTGATCCACATAGGTTCACTAGGATACTGATCCACACAGGATCGTTATGATGTTGATCCACATAGGGTCTCTATGATGTTGATCCACATAGGGTCTCTATGATGATAATCCACACATGGTCACTCTTCAGTTAATAGCTAGCCACATGATTCCTCACACTCAGTGCGCTTGAGTTCTGTAGAATCTGCTCCTCAAGATATCGGTCGTACCTAATCTAACACAAATTTCTAAAAATGAGTAACCCAAAGGATCTCCAGTTCGTAATGGTTCTAACGCGACAGACGGCGCATCAATCGGATGCTCGGTCTGTGAGTTATAAGTGTTTTAGTACCGAGGGCCCGATTGGATTCGGGTTCGATCCAACCCGTATAAACTCTAACTTTCTCCAAAACTCAGGTAGAGTATCTTAAAAAGACTGTCTCATTACAAGGATTCCATATTTGTAGATGGTTCATCAAACAGATGCCTGGTTTGTGAGATACGGCCTTTTAAGCTTATCTAGGCCGAAAAGGGTCCGGGTCTGGGTCCGGTCCGACCTGACCCGACCCAAACCGATTGGGCCACGGTCAGGCCTGCCTTGGCTGGGTGCGTCCCACCGTGCGACCTATCCTAGTGGCTGGCATGGTACGCCAGCTAGGCGGCTTGACCCCCCTTCCCAAATGGCTAAGCCGTTCGGGATTCCTCAACCGGCGGTGCCACATGGTGTCGCCCCCCTGTCAGTAGGACCCGCGGGTGCGAGTCCCCTCCGCCATGACTCAATTCCATGACTTCCCTCTACGGAACACGCCGGCATGATTCCCACTGCCACCGTGGCCGACCGACGCCGATGTCGCACCAACGGGGCTTCCATGGGCCACTGAGTGAGCTCTGATGGTCCGTTTTCCCTTTCGTTTGCACCTATGGGCCTCTCGGGATGATGCCGTCACTGCATGGCTCCTAGATTTAGGATTCCATCGAGTTGAAAATTATCCCCCAAATAACGTGAAAAAAAATGAAGCGGCGGAGGGTATGGGAATTATTCGTTTGGTCTGTGCCCTCCACGTTAGCATCATATCAAGTGGATAGTAATTAAATCATCACATAGATATAGATTAACCCCATTCAATTTTTTCCCACAACAACCACCCGTAGTTTCATACAAATTGCGGATCAACTTGTTTTGGTTGATCCACATTCATCATGCTTTTCAAGAATTAGGAAAAGAAACAAATTCTCTTGAATTTAAACATAAACAACCCTTACCTAGAATTCGGAGGAAATGTCACGGTTTTGGAAGGAGAATCTATGTTCATTGAAGCCGCTGGCGTTCATCGATCCCAGATTGATTCCTCCAATGATGTCATTCAAGCCTCCATTCTTTGTTGGAGGGAAGTTTGTTCTTCAGTTCTTCTTCAAGGATTCTCCTACGATCCACCAATCCTCCTTTTTTCCAATGTTTGAAATAATTAAAAGGAGGAGTTAAGAGTTTAATTCTCCATTAAATTAATGGTTCATTAATTGGTGTATTTAATGAATCTTAATAATTAAACGAAGGGTGGTTACACAACCTATGTGTAAATGGGCATTTAATATCCCTCATTAAATACCCAACCACCTCTATGGTCCCCTCCACTATCACTCAATATGTGGTAGAAAAATAAAATAACATTTTTATGTTATTTTATTATTATTTCAAAAAGTCCATAAAACTATCATTTTCTCTTGACCTACTACGGTCAAAGTTAAGCCTCCCTTAAGAGAATCCTGAAACTGTGAGTTCAATGGTGCCCTTGGTTTTCAATTCTGAGCACCGGTTCAAAATATATAAATTCCATGCTCACACCTTTACTGAACGTACCTTAAAAAAAGTTCAAAAATCCGTTTCGGGCACACCGGGCCTCGGAATCAAGTGCCGTCAATTTTCACAGACTCATAATAATCTCAAATAATTTAAAAATATATATATATGGAATTTCCAGGTCTTTACATTCTCTCAACCTTAGGGATTTTCATCCCTAAAAGCTACAACAAAACTAGGGGAACAAATGTGGGTACTGAACACGTATCTGAGCCTCCCACTCCCATGTGCTCTCTTAGAGATTCACGTGCTTCCAAAAAATTTGCACCAGAGGAATCAACCGTCCATGAAGGACCCGCTCCTATTGATCCTCTATCTACATCGGGAACTCCACAAATGTCACCCCATCGTCGATGTCCAACTCACCCCAGTCGATAACGTGTGATGGATCATGCATGTACCTCCTCAGCTGCGGCACGTGGAAAATATTATGTACCCGGTGCATCTATGGGGGAAGAGCTAGATGGTATGCCACCTTGTCTACTCTACTGAGGATCTTGAATGGTCTGATGAACCTCAGAGATATCTTGTCTCCCCAGGAAAACCTCTGTAATCCTCATCGGGGTGTGACCCATAGGAAGACATGGTCTCCCTCCTCAAACTCCAAGGGTCTCCATCTTCTATCGACATAAGACTTATGCCGGCTCTGTGTAGTCTTCATCCTCTCCTAGATGATCTGTACCTTCTCCATGGTAGCCTGTACCAACTCTAGACCCATAAGTGCTGACTCCCCTGGGTATGTCCAACATAGAGGTGATCTACATGGTCTCCCGTACAAGGCTTAAAATGGAGTCATGCCAATGGTGGAGTGATAACTGTTGTTGTAAGAAAACTCCACCAGTGGCAGGTGGTCCTCCCAACTACAGCCAAAATCAAGGACACAAGAACGAAGCATGTCCTTGAGTGTATGTATGGTCTACTCCATTTGACAATTTGTCTGAGGATGGAAGGTGGTGCTCAAACATAGATGAGTCATGAATGCCTCCTGTAATCCCTTACACAAGTGGGATGTAAAACGATTATTGCGATCTGAGACAATCGTCGATGGAACCCTGTGAAGTCGTACAATCTCTTGTACATAGAGGCATCCCAAACTCTCTACTAATCCCCACTCTCGAATGGGTAGGAAGTGGGTCGACTTTCTGAGTCGTTCAATGACCACCAAGATGGATTCATGGCCTCTGAACGTACGTGGTAATCCTTTCATGAAGTCCATGGATGTACCATCCCACTTCCATTCTGGAACCTCAAGTGGCTGAGCTAAGCCTGGTGGTACCTGATGTTTGTCCTTCACTTGCTGA
This sequence comes from Viscum album, assembly GCA_963277665.1. Taxonomy (NCBI): domain Eukaryota; kingdom Viridiplantae; phylum Streptophyta; class Magnoliopsida; order Santalales; family Viscaceae; genus Viscum; species Viscum album. The sequence continues at coordinate 178,236,630 of OY728119.1, read as the reverse complement.
CAAGTGAGGCATCATGATACAAACTCGGCCACTTCTTTCTTCATCCCTGGCCACCAGTACTGATGTCGGAGGTCCTGGTACATCTTCTCCACACTAGGATGTACCTCCAAAGGGGATGTATGGAACTCCCTCAACACCTCCTCCTGTAGAGTCACTGGTACCATAGTGCATCCTCTAAAGAGGATGACGTGATCCCCACCTTCATAAAATCCATCAGGAGCCTATCTTGAGGATATCTGATCACGTCGAGCCCCACAATCTATATCCCCAAGTTGTGCCTCCCTAACTCACTAAAGGAGTGGGGGAGTAATTGTCATAGACTGGAGGTAAGCTACTCCATCACTATCTGCAAAGGATAACTGCAATGCAGTTAGCTGCTCCATTGCCTCACTCACCAACTGTAGACCAGAACTCTTGCTGAGTGTGTCTGCTACTACTTTCCCCTTCCTAGGAGTGTAGACTATCTCAAATTAGTAGTTCTGGAGGAACTCCAACCATCATCGTTGTCTCAGGTTCAGGTCTTTCTACAAGAAGATATACCTCATACTCTTGTGATCGGAGTAAACAGTAAACCGTTCACCCATCAAGTAGTGTCGCCACATCTTCAGCACAAAGACCACTACTAATAACTCCAGGTCATGGGTAGAGTAGTTCTTCTCATGTTGCCTTAACTATCGTGATTCGTAGGTGATCACTACTATATCCTACATCAGGACATAACCTAGTCCGGTCCCTGATGCGTCGCAGTAGACTACATACCCAACTCCCTCTTCTGGTAGTCTCAATATGGGGGCACTTGTCAGTCTCCGCCTCAGCTCCTGGAAACTATGATGGAACTTCTCTTCCCATAAGAATGAATGCCCCTTCTTCATCAAGGCTGAAAAGGGTACCACTACCCTAGATAAGTTAGGTACGAATCTCTTGTAGTATCCAGCCAATCCCAGGAAACTTCGCACCTTGGTCACACTCCTGGATGGCTCCCAAGAAAGAACTGCCTCTATCTTCACCAGATCCATTGCAACTACAGCCTCTGAGATAACATTCCCTAGGAAGTGGACTTCCCATATCCAGAACTGGCACTTTGAGAGCATTCCATAAAGCTGGTGCTCTCAGATTGTGTCCAAAACTATCTTTAGGTGTGTGGCGTGCTTCTCCTCCGACGCTGAGTATATCAAGATGTCGTCAATGAAGACCACCACGAAGCGATCGAGGTAAGGCTAGAAGATCCTTTTCATTAGTCCCATGAACACTATTGGGGAATTGGTCATACCAAAAGGAATCAACAAGAACTCATTGTGGACATACTTCCATCCGAAGGTCGTCTTCAGTATGTCCTCATCTTGTACTCTGAGCTGATGATAGCCTGATCTGAGGTATATATTAGAAAACCATTGAGATCCCTTTAGCTGGTCAAAGAGATCATCAATCCTTGACAGAGGATACTTGTTCTTCATGGTCACCAAGTTCAGGTTCCAATAGTCCACACAAAGCCTCAGACTCCCATCTGCCTTCTTGGAGAACAAAATCGGGGATTCCCATAGAGAAACACTAGGCCTTATGAACCCCTTCCTCTACAAGTCCTCCAGTTGTACCCGAAACTCATGGAGCTCCGTGGGAACCATCCAATATGCTGGTGTAGATATCAATGTCATCCTGGGGTATAGGTCAATATAGAATTCTACCTCTCTAAGCGGAGGTAGTCTCAGAACATCCTCAGGAAAGACATCAGTATACTGGTCCACCACTACAGGATAACTTTGACTCCTCACGTCAACTGATCTAAGGGTAAGGCTAGCCAACTGATGAGTGATCAGATGAACCCTCCTCCAAGAAATTCCATCATGTTCTATAAAGGTTCCCTTCTCACCAGTGAAAGAAAACCTGATCTCATCCTCATGGACACACCACATTTTTCACCTAAAATAGTCAATCTGAGCATTGACCATGGATAACCAGTCCATATCGAAGATGACATCGAAAGGCCTCGATCCTGCTACTAATAGATCCTATCCAAAGCTCTCGCCTCTTAGAGTAAGCTCACACTACTGGAACCAGTGTTTAATCATTGAATCCTCTCCCGTAGGAGTCTCTAATCGTAAGGATCGAGCCAATGGCTCTATCAGAATCTCTGAGCTTCGAAAGAGAGTCATGGAAATGAAAGATTGATTGGAACCTGTGTCTATAAGTATTGCATATAGGGTGGAGTAGACACATATCATATCTCAAATAATTAATAAAGCACCGTGGTCGTAGGCTTGAGCTTCCTGAAGATGTGCTTTTCCTTGTCCGCCTGCTCCCTGAGGTCGGGGTGGACCACCTGGAGGTGGTGGTGGTAGAACCTCAAATCGACGCCCACCGCCTATTGCACAAACTACTCCTGTGTCACATTCTCTACCCTATGGACCTCCTCGCTCGAATCTCTGCCTCTGCCTCGGCGGTCCCTCGACCATCTACTGATCGTCGGTACGACGGGTCAGGCAGTCGCGAGCCATGTGGCCCTGCCCGCCGCACGTTAAGCACAGTATGCTCCTCTGTTGGCCTTCTCTACCTCGTGAGCTCTGCACCTCCGACCCTACATCTTGGAATCATCCTCTAAAAGTTCTGGCCCACTTGGACCTCTGCTTCATCTGCCTACTTCCTACTGCAGATGACTCAGCTACCTGTCGTCCGGTGATGGCTCTCACCATCGGTGCCTGATCGGCTAAGAAGATCTCCAATAATAAAGCTTGCTTGAGTACTCTAGCCTGCATTAGGATATTTAGAGATATCATCGACACTCTGATCTTCTATCAGAGACCCTGCTCAAAGGTCTGTGCTATAAAGAAGGGATCTTGTACCATGCTGGTGGAGTAGCGTGAGAGGTCAGTGAATCTCACCGAGTACTGTGCTACTGTCCGGCCACCCTGCTCTAAGTGTAGGAGCTCCTGAATACACATAGAGCATGGTGTTGTTGGAACGAACTCCGCCTTGAAGAGGCTCTCGAAGTCCATCCATGTGAGGGTCTCCTTGTCGTGTAATTGGAGCGTCAAGCTCCACTATCTCCCAGTCACTCACTGGAAAAGATTAGAAGCCAGGATCACCATCTGCTCTACTAGTGTCCCAACTAGGCAGAAAACTCTAGCCACAGCCTCCAGCTAGTCCTCAGTTACCTAGGGAACTATCTCACCTCAAAACCTTAGAGACCTATACCATTGGAACTCGTTCAATGCGCTCAGTCGGCGTGCATCGTCCGCTAGTGGGGATGGTGGAAACTTCTACCCAATGAGTGGTGGTGCTGCTGGTGTACCACCCAAAGGTGCTACCACTGTAAGAGGGCCTTGCACCACAGACTCATCACTCGGTGGGCCGTCATCATGAACTCTCTCTGGAATCCTGGCTGGCTGTCTACATGGAGGCATCATGGAAAGAAACAAATGTGACATGGTCAATAAGTTATACCTGGTGAACTGACTCAAATGAGATCAAAAGTAAAACATTTCCAAAATGCATGCAATCAGTGTTTTTGTGCACCAAGTTGGAAATCAGAATTCAGGGTCCTGGTGTATGGATACGTCGGCTGATGTACCAACACTGGAATCCCCGAACTGAAAACCACACTCAAAACACTTATCACTATTGCTCCATTGGAAAGATTGGAGTCCTAGTTCTTTGGTAGAACTGACTCCTCTGATACCACTTTGTCATGACCCATCCCCTGGGGCCCATGTTGTGAATACCCCAATCCCTCCTTCCATAGGCCAGGGGTTGGAAACTAGCACTGGAAAGGAATATCCTTGAAAGTAGGAAGGTGTTTCCCTTAAACCTGCAATCACACAGACCAAGAACATGACAAGATGCAAACCATGTTGTAAAACTGCAGTAGTAAAAGTGTGTATTGAAAGTAAAGGGGTCAGAATACAAGCCCAACTGAAAACATACAAATACAATAGAAAACAACTTCTGAGACCGTCCACTAAGGATCTTACCTTAATAGTAGGTACATCTTGTCTCTGTAGCTCTCCACGTCAACCATTCACCTCCGTGTACTGCCTGGTCCTGGATCCTAAAGTCTCGGCCAAGATTCTCATCATCTGCACAATACATAACAAGGTGCGGGTGAATCCCATGCAAGGGTGAGTATAACAATACCCATTAGGGACCCTGAGACCCCTGAAGATCTCTCAGAATTATACAAAGGAAAAACCATAAGACATGATCTCAATCACAAAGCACAAAGAAAAAGACTCATCTCAAACCAGGTATACAACTCGGAGATTAGGAATAAAGATTATTAGTCTTACGCTGCATCATTTTATTCCATTAGGAAGTTTCCATAACAAAACCACAAAGAAGTTGTTCCATTGTCAATCCACATAGGTTCATATATTTTTGATCCACGACGGGCCACTCTAAGGATGTACCTCATTAGGTCGAACACTGCTGATCCACACAGTGTCGCTAGGATACTGATCCACACAAGGTCACTATGATGCTGATCCACACAGGGTCACTATGATACTGATCCATACAATATCTCTATGATGTTGATCAACACAGGGTCTCTATGATGTTGATACACACAGGGTCGCTCTTCAGTTGACAGCTAGCCACAGGATTCCCCACACTCGGTGTGCTTGAGCTCCAAAGAATCTTCTCCTCAATATATCGATCATGCCACAACTGCCAATAAGTTCCACAAAAAATTAACCCAAAGGACCACCATGTCATAAGGGTTCCAACACGATAGACGGAGTATCAATCGGACGCTCGGTCTGTGAGTTATAAACGTTTTAGTATCAAGGGCACAGTAGGATTCAGGTTCGATCCAACCCAGCCATACTCCAACTTTCTCCAAAACTTAGGTGAAGTATCTCAAAAGTACCGTCTTATTCCAAGGACTCCATTGTCGTAGACGGTTTGTCAAATGGACATCTGGTTTGTGAGATACAACCTTTTAAGCGTATCTAGTCCGAAAAGGTTCTAGATCCGGTTCGACCCGGTCGGACAGACCCGACCCGACCCAGTCCGGGTCTGACCCAAGTCTGACCCGGTTGGGCTGACCCAAGTGGGCTAGGCCACGGACTAGCCTGACCCGCCTTGGCTGGGCACGGATGGCCGGGCGACTCGGCCCGGTGGCTGGCACGATCCGCCAGCTGGGTGGCTCGACTCCCTTCCCAAACGGCTAAGCCGTTAGGGATTCCTCAACTAGTGGTGCCATGTGGCACTGTCCCCCTATCAGCAGGACCCGCAGGGCACATGTCTCCTCCACCACAGCTCGATGTCGTGACTTTCCTCCACGACGTACGATGGCGCGCCAACCGCTGCCAACACAGTCAGCCCCCCGTCTATCTTCTGTGGTGCCTCCTAGTGCCGCCTCTCCTACGCGTCCAGTGAAAGCCATCCGCCACCATCGCCTATCGGTGCTAGTCTCTGCAACGCTGATGGGGATTCTGCGGGCCACCGGGTGAGCTCCGATGGTCTGTTTTTTCCTTCTGTTTGTGCCAACATGCCTCCCAGGATGCTTTCATCACTGCGTGACACCTGGATTCAGGATTCTATCAAGTTGAAAATCCCCCCCCCCCAAGGAACGTGACAAAAACTGAAGCGGCGAAGGGTCTAGGTCTTGTTCATTTGGCCCGCGCCCTCCGCTTTAGCATCATATCAAGTGGGTAGTAATTAAATCATCACATAGATATAGATTAACCCCATTCAATCTTTTCCCACAACAATCACCCGAAGTTTCATATGAATCATGGATCAAATCATTTTGGTTGATCCATGTTCATCATGCTTTTCAAGAACAAGGAAAAGAAACAAATTCTCTTGAATTTAAACATAAACAACCCCTACCTCAGATTCGGAGAAGATGTCGTAGTTGTGGGAGTAGAATCTATTTTCTTTGAAGCTACCAACATTCGTTGATCCCAAATTGATTCCTCCAACAACATCGTTCAAGCCTCTATTCTTCATTGGAGGGAAGTTTGTTCTTCATTTAGTTTCCAAGGATTCTCCCATGATCCACCAATCCTCTTTTTTTCCAACATTTTAAATAATTAAAAGGAGTTAAGAGTTTAACTCTCCTTTAAATTAATGGTTCATTAATTGGTGTGTTTAATGAATCTTAATAATTAAATGAAGGTTGGTTACACTACCTATGTGTAACCAGGAATTTAATATCACTCATTAAATTCCCGAACACCTCTTTGGTCCCTGACACCATCGCTTAAGAGGTGGTAGAAAAATAACATAAATTTTTTATGTTATTTTATTATTCTTTCAAAAAGTCCGTAAAACTATCATTTTCTACCGATCTACTGCGGGCGAAGTTAAGCCCCCCTTAAGGGAATCCTGGCACTGCGAGTTCAAAAGTGCCTTGTATTTCAATTCCGATCACCGGTTTAAAAGATAGAAATTCCCACTCACACATTTACTGAACATACCTTAAAAAAAGTTCAAAAATCCATTCCGGGTGAACCGGGCCTCGGAATCAAGAACTGTCAATTTTCATATACTTGTAATAATCCCAAATAATTTAAAAATATATATATAGAATTTTTGGGTCTTTACATCCAGCAACAAATTAAACCAAACCCAGTTTTACAGCCTTGCTGCACAAACATACCATTCCCAAATTACCATATCCACAGAACCAACATCCTGTGCACAACTTTTCTCAACCACACCACCACACGAACCAAAGAAAAACATATTCATATTTAATAAGGCATCTCTACTTTAATTACACTTGTTAATTTAGGGGTTATCACAAAATAGTATAATTCCATGGCATTCATTTATTAGACGAATATACGTGGGTAACAATTTTCATATATAATCATTCAGTAGAAAAAACAAACAATATTCCATAAACTATTCTGTGCACAAAAAAGGACCCCCAACAACCATGTTTTTAGTTGGTATTTATCCCATACAACTCATAATATCAACAAAAATAGTCAAATAATAAGAAGATGCATCACTTTTCCTAGCCCCTTGTTTATTGATTTAAATTCGGTTCAATTATCTTTATTAATCCAGAAACAACTATATTCACAATGGAAACATCCATATTCCCACCCTAAATGATACATAATTAAGAGGGATGAAGGAGAAACCTACTTGGAAGAAAAGGAAATCTACACCTCCTAGTTACACCAAGACAAGGGTGAGCATGTAGTAGGAAAACACTAGGGGAAACACAATCAAAAGCCACAACACGATCGCACAAATCCTACAGGAGGAAGGGTTCGGGGAACCTCACACCAAGGGAAATCAAGAAGTAAGAACAAGGGGAAAAAGTATCTCTACCTTTGGAAGATCTAAACAGAGAAGCGATTTAGATATGTTTTGATTTTCCATTAAAGGAAAATATGGTCAAGACAACACGTTTTGACCAAGTAAAAGCTATCAGTCCCTTAGGAAAATTAGGATAGGATTTATGGTCTTTGAATAATACTTAAATCCTTTAAAAAAGGTATATAGAAGCATTTTACATCAAAGAAAATGTAAAAAGGGAGAAATTGGAGGAAGATAGAAACATTATACATGAGTCACCATCGGATGAATCACCGCTCAATGAGGCATCACTCACGAGTCTCCATTTAGTGAGTCACCATTTGATGAGGCACTACTCGTGAGCTATCGTTAGGTGAAGCACCACTTGGTGAGCGATCTCCAGTGAGTCATCTCCAATGAGCAACCACCAGTGAGTCACCATCAGTGAGTCACCGCCAGCAAGCCACTGCTAGTGAGGCACCGCCAACGAGTCACCACCAGTGATCAACCACCAGGGTGAGCCACTATTCGAAAACTTGAAAAATTGGGAAATCTTGTAAAGTGATTAAATGAGTCACCTTGATTCCCCAGAACACCTAAAATGCCAGATTATCACAAAGGAATGGACCGGAGAGGTCCGCACCATTACAACATATACCTCTCAAACTATTCTATACCTCAAGAATTCGAAACCAACCCTAAAGGAAAAGATAGAAAGGGTCTGAACAACTATCCCTCAAGATACCTCTCAAGGACCCTACTACATTTGGAACACCACTGCCAAATAAACACATCATGGTTCAATGATAAACCATCATGTGTTGTTCGAAAGTTGGAGTGAAACCTCCACATCCAAGAACACCTCCTCCGACATTTTCTGATCCAACCGAATACAAGGGACGCTGCATAAACACAACAATCATGTCATCCCAAACACACGAATCATGTAATCCCATCCTCCATGTCAATATACTATCTGCTTTGGGTGATACTGACTCTCCCACATGGGTTTAATCTCATTAAAGTTAATACATATCGATTAGGAATCAGGTCCTCCCCTTTTCACATGTCAAGCCTTTATAAAAAAATTCACCACACACATCACAAACCAAGAGAAAACATCTCATATCATAAAATAAGGGGATTCAAACATCACATTACAAAGTGAAACAGATAAAAACAAAACTCAAAATAACTTTGGGTACTGGGAACGTATATGTGTTTATCACTCCCAAGTACTCTTCTCCTGGCCACCATGCCTCCACAACAAATGAACCAAAGGAATGGTTCATCCTCATAGCACCTTCTCTTAAAGATCCTGGATCCCTATTGTTTATTCTATAAATGTTGCATCATTCTCGATATCCAACTCTCCCCAGTTAATGACATGGGAGTCATCGTGAAGGTACCGACAAAGCTAAGAGACATGGAAGACATCGTGGGTCATATCTAACCACAGTGGCAATGAAAACCATTATTCCACCTCACTAACTCACCCTAACACCTAAAATGGTTCAGAAAACTTGGGAGAAATCTTTCTCCCTCTGCCAAACCTCTACTACCCACATCGAGGGGAAACCTTCAAGAACATGTGGTCCCCAACCTCTAACTCCAAGGGCCTCCTCCTATGATCGAAATACAACTTATGTCGGTCCTGTGCCACTTTCATCCTCTCATGAACAAGCTAAACCTTCTCAGTCGTGCTCTCCACCACATCTGGACCAAGAAAAGCTGTCTCCCCAACCTCTGTCCAACACAACAGAGAACAACACAGTCTTCTATACAAAGCTTCAAACAGGGCCATGATAATGGAAGAGTGATAAAAATTATTATAAAAAACTATACCAAGGGTAGGTTTCACACCCAAGATCTTCCAAAATACAACACACACACTTGAAATATATCCTCCAATGTCTGGATAGTCTGTTCCGTCTTCCCATCTGTCTAAGAGTGAAAAGCAGTGCGGAGGTGTAACTGAGTGCCAAAATCATGTTGCAATACCATATATACTTGTGAGGTAAACTTCACATCCTAACATGAGACAATGGACTTTGTAACACCATGAAAATACATCACTTCATCCACGTACCTCTTGGTCAGGGAATCCACTATGACCAAATCCTTGATCGCTAAGAAGTGGGCCAATTTCTTAAACCAATCCACTATCACCCAGATAACATCATAACCTCCTTGATCCCTAGGTAACCATGTGTTCAAATCCATCGATATATCATCCCACTTCCACTCGGGGACATCCAAAGGATGCAAAAAATCACTAGGGACACAGTTCTTAGCCTTTACCTACTGGAAAAACTATCATTTAACCACAAACTCTATCACTGACCATTTTATACCAAGCCACCAAAACTGCATCCTTAAGCCATGGTACATATTATATTCTCTTGGATTTAATTCCAAGGTTGATCTATGAAACTCATGAAGGACTCCCTTACACATCACCACCAAAACAAAAAACTTCCCACAGAGCAACATCTGGTTCCAACTATCCTCTGACCATCCCTTTATAGATTCACCATGGCCAACATGATCACACAACACATATTCCTCTGAGTCTCCCCACTGAGACTCTTCCACTTTCTGCATCAGATAATATTTCACTATCATCTGAAATAAATAGCCTCTACCACCATCCACTCCTGCATCTAAGTGCAAAGAGGACAACTCCTCCATCACTCTCCAAGAATTTTCCTTTCCTGAGGTGTAGGAATTATCAAAATCATAGTCCTAAAGAAATTCCATCCACCTTCACTTCCACAGATTTAGATCACACTGGTAAAAGATATACATCAATCTCTTGTGATCCATAAAGACCAAAAATCACTCTCCAATGAGGTAATACCACCAAAAATTTAGTGTGAACACAAATATTTCTAACTCTAGATCGTGGGTGGTGTAGTTACATTCGTGTGGTTGTAACTACCTGGACCCATAAGGGATCACTGCCCACTGGAACAACTTGAGAAAAATCATGTACAAATATCCGATAATAGCCTGAGAGACCATGGAAACTATGAAACTATACCACATTATTGGGTGATTCCCAACAAAAAAACTACTTCAAACTTTAACGGGTCTACTTCTACACCCTTTTGAGACACCACATGCCTGAGGAAAACCACCTATCGTGTCCAAAACATACAATTGGAAAAAATTCCATAAAGATGGTGGTGTCGAAGAATGTGCAATATAGTTTTGATATGCTTGGTGTGCTCCTCCTCTGACTTCAAGTAGATTAATATATCATCGATAAACATGATAACAAACAGGTCTAAGAACTCATGGAACAAAGAGTCCATAAGCCCCATGAATGCAACTGGTGCATTTGTAACACCGAATGACATGAACAAAAACTCTAAGTGCCCATACCTACATATAAAGTCATTTTTCATGATATTTCCCTCATTCAACCTTAATTGGTGATGTATAGACTATAGATTGATCTTATAAAACCAAATTTACCCTCTCAGCTGGTCGAAAATATTGTCTATCCTCAGAAGAGGGTAACGGTTCTTGACCATTACCTGGTTCAACCTCCAGTGGTCTATAAACAGCCTCATAATACCATATACCTTCTTGGAGAACAACACTGAAGCACCCTATGGTGACACACTAGGCTAGATAAAACCCATTTTCATTAGATCTTCTATCTGAATCCTTAGAACCCACAACTCAGAAAGTTCCATCCAATAAGGGGCCATCGAAATTATAGAAGAACTAGGCCGCAAATCTATCCTAAACTCAAAATAACATTGAGGGGGTAACATCAGAACCTCCTTAGAGAAAATTTCTAGGAACTCCCTAGAAACACTGGGAACCTATACCATCTCAGTGTTCACCACTTCCACTAATAGCTCATCTAAAAAGAAAAGAAGATGATCCACATGCAGACTTCCCACCTGACAACTCTTCTCTCCAAAAAAATTGTACACTGACCATATATGTCCAAAAATATGACTCTCCTATGAAAACAATTAATAATGGCATGTACAAAATAGAACTAGTCATTGTCGAGGATGACATCGTATGGTTTCATTTGTTGCAAGAAGAGATCCCCACGAGATTGATGTGGTCCCATCATCATTCTACATCCCTAACACGCATCAAACAAACTGGTCTAGCCTCTGAATGGCGTACTCAATACTAGGGGAATGTGAAGCCTCTGTACATCTAATCCCAGAGCATGGGCTAGAGTGAGTGCAACAAAGGAGTGTGAAACTCCTAAATCAAACAAATCACAAGCAAGGGTATTAAGAAAACTGGTCGTACCTCTAATGATATGTAGACCTACTGGAACTGCTGCCTCCACTATGTAAAAATGACCACGCCTAGATCCTATGCCTCTCTGTTGATAACCACCTCTATGAACATGCTTGGGTTGAGGCCCCTAAATACTAGGAACATCGTCGGCCTCTACCTGCTCCATCTCCCCTTAGTGGAGAAAAAGCCTGTTTTCCCTGCTACTGAAACTGTCTCACTAGTAACTGCTGCTAATACTAATGCTGAGCCTATCCACCTACACCAAAATAAGCTTGAACAACTTCTAGACATTGTCTCTGGATATATTCGTGAATCCCGCAAAAGAAACACCTCATCCTCAAGCCCACAGGAAGGGAATGAGGATCGGAAGGTCGAAAAGGGAACTGTTGAGGTTTACTCCCTATCGGTCAAAACCTCAAAGTTCCTAGAGCTTGAGACCTGAAATTGGTAACCCTATCTCTCGAAGAAATCTTCTAACTCCCCTCTCTTGGTAGACCTCCCCATGGGTGCATCTATTTAATCACCTCTGCCTTCTTCTAACTCTACAAGTACATTGGCAATGTAAAAGGAGTAATAGCGTACTGGATCGAAGGATAGGGCACCTCCTCAAGGCATCTCTCATGAGACTCCTCATCTAGAAAGAGATATGGAGAAAAATTAAGGAGGTCCTTGAACTTGATCCAAATATCCCACACTGACATACTCCTCTGCTAAAGGGAGAGTAGCTCCTGCCTCCTCTCATCCTTCATGGTCAATGAAAGGAACTCTGCCCGGAATTCCTTCTCGAAGTCAACCCATAACACATATGCTTACTTCCTCTCCCCTAGATAAAGAATCCAACACTAACATGTAGCTCCTCACATCTGACTGACTGCCAAAGGAACCCAGTACTCTGTCAGAGCCTGGATCAAACTAAAGGTGATCTCAAGCTCCTCGAGCCATCTTTCTATCTCCATGTCTGAAACACTTCCCTCATAATTTCCAAAAGCCTACCACTGGAAGGAACACAACTTCCTATGTCATTGTTCATACTCATCAACCAGATCAACCCTCTATCGATCAACTATATTTGCCTAACAAGCCTTAACTTACCAAGCCACACATGGATGACGACCAAGATCCATAGCTGAAAAGTAAACAAAGAGTTCCTAAGCCTGAGTAGTATGGAAGTTTATTAAGGTTTACTTTCAATTTGTCTCATTTATTCATTATGAACTCCCCAAAACAACCCAGTTAAAACAAGAACATAAGAAATTATGATTCATGTAACTTTCCTAGGTATCTAACCTACAAACATGTCCATCTCGCTTGGTCGTTCAATAGGCCTAGAGTCTGTGTACTAGATCACGAGAGACCCTAAAATCATGTGTCCTAGATGGTTTCCCTGGCCTATGTCATGCACCAAGGTCAAATGGAATGGTTTCCATACCATCCCATGCAATCATCCCTATGAATAACTCTAAAATCCATAATATCTCTCAACCATCCTCTTTGATACCATTCTTTCACGAACCCTACCTCCAAAGATGCCCCTCTTGGGATTCTAATGAAGAAATGGAGATGATGACCCCAAGTCCCACCTTCAGTAGGCCTCGGGTTGTCGACTAGCACCAAGGGTATACAAATCTCACAATATGGGAGGCATTACCATTTTTTTGAAACAAGACCAGAAGATATGATGGATCATCCACACAAAAACTCAAAGACATATATATAATAAAGACACAAACTATCCCACATGAATGCATAAATTAGAACTGTTATAAGTACAAAAGTCTCCAAAGTAAATACCAAAATTAAATCTAAGCAGTGACACATCAAATGTAAAGATCCAAGCTAATAGGGTCTAACACTTTCCATAAAATCCTCCTAGAAACATGAAAATAGTTTTATATACGTAGGGTGAGCATACAGGTTTACTCAGTAGGAAAACCAAATTTTCTTATGGGCATGTGAAAGAGGCATACTAATGAACCTGTAAGAAAACAAAAGAACCAAAAAACACCTAACAAGTACACTAACCATCCCAACCACACAAAGGCATTCTCAAAAAATAACGCAAACTAAGTAATATAATATAAAGCACATCAATGATAGGGTACCCCACACCACTTTCCCACTGATTAGATTCTCTTGCCTAATGTAAAACATACTCATTCTCTTACCTCTTTATAAAGTACCACATCACATCCCACCCGAACACACCTAGGCCTCACAACACATCCCTCCCACACACACCTAGGTCAAAAACCATATCACATCCCACTTTCAGACACCTGGGCCACAAACCACATCATATCCCACCCATAGAGACCTAGGCCAAAAACCACATCACATCCCACCCGCAGACACCTTGGACACAAACCACATCACATCCTAAAGACACCTAGGAAATCATAACACACCTCATCCTAAAGACACCTAGTAAAGCATAACTCATATAATCTTGAAGATACTTGGGAAAGAACAACTCGACCACACACACCTGGCCCTCACAAACCACAACTTGCATAAAGAATCTTGGGCTATCACCACCTGGAAGAGGGAGAAGGGAAGAGAGGGTGCCTAGCCATCCATCCTACCACTAGGATGTTTGGGAAAGACACCCTCCCCCGTGAAGATGGGGGTGTTCGGAACATAGTTCTCAACTAGGGTGGGGTGCGTATAGAAATCACAAGGAAAATACAAGTCTATACATATATGATACCAAACACTTAAGCCCAACCTATGGGTTCTCATAAAAACCACCAACTCACAACATTTCCAACTTTACCGCTACCTATAAATGCACAATACCACACATCAATCCACAAAACCCATATCACATTACAAACCAATTCATTTAACCGTTTCTATTTCTTTAACCAAACCAACCCAAGTCATTCCAAACTTTATTAAACAATCATTTTTTCATTCCATCACTATCCAGAAAACTAAGCAACACAAAAGAATACATTTCAAAAGGCGAAGATCCTAATAAATAAATTAAACCTCACATTAAAGACACATCATTTCATGACCTCCATGTTTAACACTCATTCATGATATATCATAAATCGGACACTAGATACGGGGTGGATCTTTTTACATGTTATCAATGGGGAAGAACCCATACCAACCACTTCCATAATTATTCAAAGTTGTCATGTCCAACCCACCATCTCAACCACAATAATCCCCAACTCACAATCACATCCAACAACACATTAAATCATAACCAGTTTTTCATCCCTACTGCACAAACATACAACGCCCAGATTACCATTTCCACAAAACCAATATCTTTTACACAATCGTACTCAACCACACAACCACACAAACCAAATAAAAACATATTCAGATTTAACAAGGCATCCATCCTTTAATTCAACTTGTTAATTTAGGGATTATCACAAAATATTATGATCATGGGGAATTCATTTATTAATCAAATATACACAGTTAACAATTTTCACATATAATAATTCAGCAGAAAAAACAAACAATATTCCAAAAACCATTCTGGTCACAAACAAGGACCCTAATGACCATGATTTTTAGTGTGTAGTTATCCCATAAAACTCATAATATCAACAAAAATAGTAAAATAGAAAGAACATGCGTTACTTTTCCCAACCCCCTGTTTATTGATTTAAATCCAGTTCAATTATCTTTATTAATATATAAACTACTATATTCACAAGGGTAACATCCATATACCTACCCTGCATGATACACAATTAAGAGGGATGAAGGAGAAACCTACTTGGAATAAAAGGTGATCTGCACCTCCTGGTTTCACCAAGACAGGGGTGTGCATGCAGCAGGAAAACACTAGGGGAAACATGATCAAAATCCATAGTACGATCATATCAATACAATGATAGGAAGGGTTTGGGGAACCTCGCACCAAGGGAAATCAAAAAAATTAAGAACAAGGGGGAAATCATCGTGGCCTTTGTAAGATCTAAACAGAAAAGTGATTTAGATATGTTTTGATTTTCCATTAAAGTTAGATCTATTTAAGACAACATGTTTTGACCAAGTAAAATCCCTCAGGACCTTAGGAAAATTAAGATAGGATTTATGGGATTTGAATTGGCCTTAAATCCTTTCAAAAAAGGATTTATGAGTGTTTTACGTCAAAGAAAATGTAAAAAGGGTGAAATTGGAGGAAGATGGAAACACTTTACATGAGTCACCATTAGATGACTCAATTATTGACAAGGCACTACTCATGAGTCACCGTTTAGGGAGTCACCATTTGACGAGTCACTGTTCGATGAGTCACTATTTGGTGAGGCATCACTTGTGTTATACCATTAGGTGAATCACCGCTCTGTGAGAAACCTCCAGCAAGTAACTACCAACGAGCAACCTCCAGCGAGCCACCGTCAGTGAGACACTTCTAGTGAGCCACAACCAATAAGTCAACTCCAGCGAGTCACTTACAGCAAGTGGATACCAAGGTGATCCACCATTGGAAAACTTGAAAAAATGGGAAATCTTGAAAAGTGATGAAATGAGTCACCTAGATTTCCTATAACACCTCAAACACTAGATTCTCACAATGGAATGAACCAAAGAGGTCCAGACCATTACATATTCTCATTTGTTATTAAATCCTTTAGAACTTTAGAAACTATGTGGTGTTTTTATATAGAAAATGAGAATTATGTTTTCAGGTTAAATAATGCTTTATATGGGATAAAAAAAGACCTAAGAGATTGGTATTCTAAGTTGGACACTTATTTGAAGAAGTTGAATTTTAGAAAGGGAAGAGTAGAAAACAATCCCTATATCAAAGTTAAAAAAGAAGTATCTCTTCTTTTTTTATGTATATTACATCATATTTTATGTAAATGATGATGAAATGTATGAATTTTTTTCTAAGTAGATAAAGTCATTATTTTAAATTTCAATTTGGGAGAAATGTGGTACTTTCTTGGCTTACAAATATCTCAAGAGAAATTTCACATTTTTCTTTCGTAATAGATGTATGGTAAGGAACCCTAGAAAATATTTTGAATGTAATATTAATATCTTTTTTCCAAAGCAATTTCAATGGAAAAAATCTATACAAAGATGAAAAATAAACATATGTTGATCTAAGGGAGTTCAGAAAGTTAATTAGAAGCATGTTATATCTCACAACATCAAGTCCATATTTAATATATGATTCCACTCTTTATTATAAGTAAAAAAGTTAACCTAAAGAGTCTCATTTTGTGGTAAGAAAAATAATTCTCAAGTATGTAAAGGGTACAATGGATTTTGGTTTTAAATATTAAAATAAAGGAAAGTTGGATCTGTTTAGTTGTGAAGATAAAGATTTGGAAGGATGTGTTGATGAAAGAAGATCCAAATTTGGTGAAGTTTTCTTCCTTGGTGATTGGTGTGTTTTTTGGAACACTGATAAGAAGAGATCTATGAATTAAAACACTACTAAGGAATAATATTTTGTTGTAACTCACACCACAATTTAGTTAATGTGGGTGAAGACATAGTTATAATATTTCAAGGTTGAAATAAATATTCCTCTCCTTGGATGTGATAATAAATGGGAAATATTTTTTTTAAAATCCTATTCAATATTCAAGAAGAAATAAAGTTGATATTAAATATCACTTAATCAAAGATCTTGTGAAAATAATTGAATTGAAGTTGGAGTATGTTCCTATAAAGGATAAAATAACCAATGTGTTCACCAATCCTTTATATAAGGAATATTTTCAGTTAATGAGGTTGAACTTATGTGCTTATCCCTACCAATCTCAAGTCCAAGGTATGGTGTTTTGTTGCCTCTATTATTATACTTGGATATCATTTTCAAATGGGGATAAGAAGAAATGACAACATAAATATTTATTTATATTTATCTCATTGAAGTTTATCAAAGGGGTAGAATATTTACAGGGGGTATCATTTGATACATGTTTTTCTTAAGGGGGGAGAATATATTTAGAGAGAGATTTTAAAATAGGTAAGTTTTGATTTTAGTATTTTTTCCATGAGTGAACTATTTTAACTATTTGTTAAAATAAATATAAAAATTTGTTTATTATAGATTCTATGAGATGTTTAAAGAGGTTTAAGGCTGGTTAGGTACTAATTTAAATAAATATTTTCTTATCGAAAACATGATTTTATTATTTAATGTTATTGTTTCATATACCTAGTTCTATCACGTAGGCTTATAATTATTGAATGAATATTTATTTCCAAGTGTGATAAGTTTGAAATAGATTTATGTTCCATGTTTTCCATTAAAATACAAAGGGGGGATTATTTAGACAAGGTCCTTTTCTTGAATAAGTTCCTATAGGTTGTGATATTCATATATAGATGAAATCTTGGGGAAATTTTAAGTGCATATGATTCTTGTTCTTTACTTTTTTTCTCAACACATAAATCATGTTCAAACAAAATGTGATGATTGTGGAACTATTCTTAAAATAAATAAAGGGATTTTATTGGTGTATGTATAGATATTGTCTACAATATCTTGGAATAGGTTTTAATTTATTTGAGGAAGGATGAAAATGATTTGAGGAAGCTCTAGATTGATTTACGTGAAGTATAAAATTTCTAGACTGAGACAAACTCATAATCAATCCACTAACCATAACTTCATGGGGTCACTTTCCTGTGTGTTCAATCCACTAGACATTACTTCACATGATTGATACTTTATTCTTGCATTCAATCCGTTCAATATTGTTTAGTTATTCATACGATAAATCTATAATAAGGATCACTGTAGATCTAATTCACACGATCAATCCATGTATTAGTATATTGTTTGTGTGGTTGATTTGAATGTCTAGTTAGACATGTATGATTGTTTATTTTGTACATGTGGTCAGTTTTCATGGTCAGTTAGACAAACACGGTCGATGTTTTTACTTCATGTGGTCGATCCCTTGACTGTATCTTCATATGATCAATTTATACATAGAATTTTTTTGATGAGTTTCTGGGTGAAAAATAGAAGTTTCTAGATTTGAATATCATAGGATAAATTCAATTAGATGAGTCTTGGACAATATTACTATGATTAAATCATCACAAATTGTATGATTTATTTAGTGATGATCTTTATATATGGAATAAGAAGATCAAAGAAAGATATGTTACAAAACTTGTATATTTTGAAGAATGGAAATCTAGATGGTTCCAAGTATGTTTTCTTTAATGAAAAAAATATTCACAGTCAGTTCTATTTTGTTTTAGGTAGTATTAAAGAAAAATAAGTATCTGTGGGGAGATTTTCATCATAAATAATTATTCCATGACTACATGTATATTCATGCATATCCAGTTAAGTATGAATATGAATTATCATGGAGAGAAGAGGAAGGCCATGATAATAATGTGTATTATTTCTTGCATACATGATGGTTTTAAATGTATGGAATGAATTATATACAAGATCAATGTATTAAATAGGAATAATGTGAATATTGAAGAATGAAAAGAAATTCAAGAGTTTTGTGAAGAGGATGATAAAGCTACATATTTACTGGTGACTATAAATATCATATATGTATAAATAAATTTAGATTCATAAATTGTAGAGGAAATGGATGTTTTATGTTTTAATGAGGAAAAATTTCATGATTAAGTGGAATTTATTACATATAGTTGTTACATCGATTATAAAGAGGAGCAACATGATTTTTTAAATTCAAAGATCCAAGCCTTTAGAATAATTCAAATTTAAATACCTATAATTTTATTATTATTAGTGGGAGGCTAAAAAGGAGGAAATGTTGGAATATTTATTCACATGGTATTATATGAATAAATTATCGATCAATGAAGGAATAAGATTGAGTGCAGGTGATTTATGAAGAAACCAACTGGGTTAGTTGGTTATAGTGTTCACAGAAGAGAGGTAGGAAGAATAATTCATTCATTCTATATAAATATTCTGAATAACTTTTTCATTATAGAGATATAGTAAACCAGTAAAGTTGTTTCATATAGTCTTGTGCATGAAAATTGAAGTGAAGTATTTATACTATAAAATAATTGAAGAGAAATAATATCTCATCACTTGAAAACCATGATAAGAAATCATCAGTGGAATATTATTTAGTGTTTACCCATTTTATATTATTATAACATTGTAGGATTCACAAAAAACTATGATAATTATAAATAAATTTATAAATATTTCCTATGATTGCAATGGTTTATATTATTTTAATAGTGGATAGTGTGATCAGGGGTTTTACCAAAACATTCCAAGGACTACCTATTCACACTGAATAGTGAACCTTATAAATCACTTGTGCCTTGTCTATGTGTGATTTCATGTGGTAAGAAAAAAAATAAATTCACTCTAATAAGTGATGAAGGTCTTTTAAGTAGAAAAACATAAAATTGATAAATCAATGATTCACTAACACTCTCAATGATTTCACTGATCCTATGCCTTCATACTCTTCAACTTATCCCACTAATTCTTAAATATTTTCATATATTCAGGTGGTATCAATAATAAATAATGGTGTGACTTTATACATCAAGTCATGATAAACTATAATGACTAAAACTTTTATAAATGAACTTCCCTTTTTGATTGTGTAAATTCCTTATATTTATAGAAAATACACGCACTACTTTTGTTATTTTGGAATGATATAGCTTGTTGGATTTAAAAGACCATTAATCATCTTAACCACTCATAACATAGCCATTGTATAGTTACCATTAATATTAGTATATATTAAGGGTTATTAAAAAGTTCAATTGACACAGAAGGAAGAAGTGATGGCCTAGATCAGTAGGATTGTACCCTATGAATCCCATTTATTAGAGCATTTGAGGGAGATAACATCACTGGATCTACCCTTGACTAATCCCAAGTTATGATTCAGTATCTAAAGCTCAAGTGAAATTATTTATAGGATAATTTCAACCTTATATAGATCATGAGCCAAACCATGTTCACCAAACCATCCAATGAAAGCAACACCATCACAAACTTTACCCTTAGGGTTTATGTTATTGTAATAAGGTGTTATGTATCTAGACCCTAGTGGAATGAATTTTTATTTTTCATTATTAATTAAATAATGATTATATTTATCCCTTTTAATTACTACAATTTTATATGATTTGATGAAAATTATATTTTGATATGAAGAAACAAAAATTGTATTTTTTGAAAAATATATAATTTTAATTAAAACACACTTTTTGATAAATTAAAGAATTTTAAAATAAATTTTACTTTCATATAATATTCTTATTAAATAATATTTATATAAAAATGATAATATAGTTTAGTGAAGTCTATTATAGTCTTTATAAGGGTCAGAAAATTCTTACTGTTGTAAAAACCAATATTTTTCAGTAAATGATAATTTTGATTTAAAACTATGAATTATCATATTTATATAATTATCCTGATAAAATAAATATTATTTTTGAAATTATAACATCTAAATTATCCAATGGTTAACTTTCTATAATTTTATGAGATAGTTGAATTTTTTGATAAAAAATAAATATTTTATAAATATACAGTATGTATTATAACATAATAATATCCCAAAGTGATGTAATAAATAGTATAAAGGTAATATAAGACAAAAAAACATGTTTCTCCTTTAAAATAATTCTTTTTATGTTATTTTATTAATTTTATAAACCCTTAATGAATCTTCCAAAACCTATATTATATTTTAAGGTTTTAAAATCTAATATTTATAAACATGACTCACATCCACATCACCAAGGGTATTATTTTAAGGAGTTTGGTTACTAACCTTAAAAAATATTGAAAAAATGAATATTTGGTAGAAAACATGGTAAAAACTATGCAAATTTTTGTGTTTTAAAATATTTTATCATATAGAGCCTAAAAACCTAAGTTTAGAAATTTATAAAGAATTACCCCTATTTTTCTATAAATACCCACACATCCTCACATTATTATTCACTAAAAATCCATTTATAATTAATTTAATCTCCTTATCTCACTATGAATCCCTACCAAGGTGTTCCCATGGTCTTAAGAAGCTCTTTACAAGCATCTAGAAGTTCCCTCTCAAGGTAAGAGACTCTCTCCCCTTCTTTATATCTCAAGTAATTCTTTATACTAATTCCTTTAGATTTCCAATTATCCATGTTTTAATGTGTTTTTAAACATCCATATACCATACTTATGATTCCCATGTAACTATAGACCACCTTTTACTCACATTCTCCCCATTAATAAACCTTTATGTACATCCATTATGCTAACAAAATTATCCTGCAATTTTCCATGACAAACATTTGTATAGTGAATACTCATCCCTATTTCCACTAAAGGAAATTCACCTAGTTATAACTATACTTACAAGACAAGTCCATCCATAAGAAAATATTCTGACCATTTATTAAAAATAAAAGAAAAAATACAAGAGATGAGTGGGGTGAAACAGAGGAACTTTCCCTTATCCATCATGCAAAACATTTACAGATCATAATAGGACAGGTCATTTTGATACTCAGAATCATTATAAGTTTCCCACTTATATTGAGATACAATTTGATTGAAGATCTTTAGGATGTCTTCATTGAACCTCTTTGACACCTTAGAAGAAGATCTGGTGGGCACAGTCCATGGAAGGTTAGAATAGTCCTTCTGTGACTTTCTCTTCGAAGGAGCAGGATTGGAGCCCTCATTTCCAATCACCTTAATCTTTACATATAGAATTAAATCCTTAAAAGAGGCATGAACACCACTTCCTGATGCCTTTAGGGAGTTTTTCTGAGTTTCTTGAGGACACTCAACCTGCTATTGAGCATCAATTTGATTGAAACCATAATCTTGTAGAGTTGGGGGGTTATAAGCCATCGACTACATGCATCCTTGACCTAAATGAGACTGTGAAGATATATCTTCTCAAAAATCCAGATGAGCCCAAACATTCTAAACAACTATCATTTCCTATTGCATACCATCATCACCAAATTCCAGGATAGATGAATCCACCTGTATATTCCCATCAAATACAGGACTAGTACATGTCTTCCACACCATCCTATCATGATGAGAGCTTCCCTCAGGACTAGAATTCATGCTAACATTTTGAATGCCCATACCAGCAGTAAACTCAGGACTATACCTCATCATTGAGGAAGAGTCCCACTCCTTCAAAGCATTATCCTCAACCTCAGACATAGGTTTTTTCTCAGAAGCATGTCTTCCATGAACATGATCATTATTCTTCACCTTCAATTTCTTCCTCCAAGATCTTATTATGCCCTTTTACATAGCAATAGGAACAACCCACATTATTACGACATATGTCTTTTGCATGACCAATTGCTTGACAGTATGAATAAAAAAGAGTAAGTCTTTCATATTCCACTTTAAGAGGGACTTCATCATCTAGTGTTAACAACACAATGTTTTTAGTTAATCACGTTCTTAAGTCAACCTCCACCAGGACCCTAGAAAAGTTCCTGAGCATGGCTAACTCAATGGCTCTATCCATTTTAATTAGAATACCAACTGCATAGGAAATATCAAAAATAATCTTAGGATGCCATAAAATTCAATCAAACCAATAATTTTAACCCAAACTTGAGCTCGAGTATTTTTTAATGCAAATGGGTTAAAGAGAAAATCTTATTCCTAAAAATATATCATACATGTCTTTAATGAAATAGATCAAATCCACCACTCCATACGCTTCAGTTCCTCTAATGGAAAAATAATGTGGAAGAATCCCCTACCCATGGGTATACATCTCCAATCTGAGGAGTTCCATACAGAGGCTAACTTTTGAATCAAATCATCAACTTTCCAAAGTTTTCCACCAGTAGGAAGAAAAATCCTAGAAATAATGGTGAACTCACAAATCCTAAATCTGTCAAGTACTGCCTCTTTATTGGAAATAACATGAGTAGTATCACCCTTCTTCACAATCCAATCTAAAACAATATCCTTCAACTATGAAAAATGTCTTCTACTGGGATCCCTTATAGCTTCCGCAAGACCATATTTGTTCGCATCATAATTTGGGTTAATAGAACCCACCCCCATCCTTACCAGCATAGCGCCACAAAAATGAATTCACCCAACCTCATTGAAAGACACCTAAATAGATCGAGCATCAAATGAGGCTTCTACAATAATCTCATCCCAATGAGATATGGGGTCCTTCAACCCTAACCTCATCGGTGAGGTTCTGTGCACTCCAGACTCCTTCGACATCCCTACCACAGCACTTTGAGCTCTATCCACCTTAGCCATCCCCGTCATGGTGTGCCAAGTTCCATTCGAGTCATACTCAACTATAGATCTACCCTAGCTAGTCTTCACTGTCACCACCACCATAGGTCTACGCACTCCTTCGACGTCATCCATCATCATGAGATGGATAGATATGTTCATCTCAGTTGGTATGACTGGCCTAGGTCCATAGAAACCCACACCAGCCAATCAAAAACCACCAGTATTCATGGTGAACTCTTTGCTTCCTTACTGAGCATCATCATTCACTAGATGAGGATAACCGCCAAAAATCAACTTAAACCCAAAGAAGTATGGTAGCGACATGAGGGAAAGAAATGATGAAATGTGATCTTATGTTGTATGATCTATGTGGGGTAAAAAATGATGAAATGTGTTCTTATATTGTATGATCTATGTGGCGCACAAATTCATTTACATGATATGAATTCGACGGGTTATCCTAGGATTATATATCTCTCTAATGCATTGGGTAATATTTTTACCTCATGAAATACTATATATGGTGCATGGGAGGATATATTAAGCACACCATGTTATGTTTTATTAGTTTTTAGCCTTGAATTATTCTTATTATTTCATGTGTTATGTTGTCACCACAATCCCATGTTGCCTTGATGTTATCATCTTACATTATGCTTCAATGTTTATGTTTATGATTCTCACCCCTATTATGTTATCTTGATATTCCTATTGACAAACATGTATTAATTTCATAATTTTATGCTTTTATTATTCCCTTACTATGATTTTTATCTCACCCATTTCTTATGTACATCTCCAAGTTATCCTTTGCAGTATTAGAAGATTGGTGAAGTAAAAGGGATTGTTTTGAAGTTTTTAAATAATGAATTTATCCCCATATTTCATGTTATTATTTTCTGTATCTAATTACCCAAATAAACTATACCACATTATATTTTGGTATTTTATTAAGTGTATATTTATGTATTAAATCAAAAATTAAGGTCTATCAATGATATGAGTTGTCATAGTTGGTATCAGAGTAGTGTCTAGTAATTTTTGTTGATTAAATTAGAAAAATATAGTGAAAGAATTAGGGATAAGACTAACCATAGGAAAAAATCCATAAATTATGTTAAATTATATAGTAAGTGGTTTACAAGAAACAAAATCCATGTCTAGATACTACAAGTAGGTGTGGCTCTTGAACAGTTGTACATTGGGGTAATAAACCCGAGAAGGGTGCATTGGGATTTGATTCGATTATCACATGGTGTATGAAAAAGATTCCTTATTGGACACTTGGTTTGACACTCCAGAGGAATATGGTTTGGTAAATGAAAAATCTCTTTACGAACCACTATGAAGGGAAAAAAATTCCCATAATATTTTATGTCAGGAAATAGACCATGGATAACTTAAATTGAAACCTAGAAATTCATAGGTCAATAAATGTGTGTCATTTATGAGTTATCCCTTAAATGTTCATAGTTTCTATTTTATATTTTTAATAGTTTAAGGATTATCATCTCTAACTATCCCTTTATTTTAGTCAATGTATTGAAATAAGAGGAACCAAGTCAATGACCAATGTGATGGGAAATTCCCAAATGAGATGCCCAACCTGATTGGAGAAAGAATCATGATCTTCATGAAAATAATTTCTTCACTAACTCATGTTTTGAATAGAAACTTGAATCATTAAGAACACTCACATAATCCTAAGAAAGAGAAATTTGTGATTGATATCTTTATGTAACAAAGGACTCTGAATTTCGGTGGATCTTTTGATCCTTTAATCATGGAACAATGGATAAACTACATTGAAAAGATCTTCTCTCTCCTTCAATTCCCTAAGTAAGAGAAGGTCATGATGTCTATTTATCGATTAGAGGGATAAGTTGATCAATGCATAATGTTGATACAAAAATTTAATCCCTATGAAAAAATTAAATTAATGTAGTGGAAATAATTTTGAAAAATGTTTTTCAATAAATATTTCCCTCAAACTCCCAGACTTAAAATATAGAGGTATTTTCTTAGTCTTAAGAAAAATAATGATGAATCCATCAGGGTGTATAAGGAAAACTTCAAAATACTTGCATGATATGACTCTAGATTAAGTAAATTTGACCACTTCTTTAGTATACTAAATTTGATTATATAAAAATATTTGGAAATTCAAGGCTTTGAAATCTCTGAGAATATTGATCGATGTGCCCTCAAATTGGAAATAAAGATCAATGAATCTCAAGGGTCTCACAGGTCTAGAGACAAGAAGTGGAGAATGGAAATTAATTCTAGAAAAGTAATAGAGAAATCTCATGGGGGTGATAATTTACAACATCCCACTTATCAAAAGTTTGGGAAGAATAATCTTGGAAATTTTCTAAAGGGGATAAAGAAATGCTTTAGGTGTAGAAAGGAAGGGAACCTAGCTAGGGAATACCATCAAGATAAACCTATCAATGTGATGGAATAAATGAATGATCTTTTCAACACTTAGAATTTTTTCCAATGTTTCAACTTCAATGAACATAAAAAATATGAAAATCAATGCACTAAGCCAAGGGTTGTCGATGAAAACTGACAACAACAACCTCCATGTTACAAACCAGCCTGAGTTGACCCTGAATCGGTCACCCAGGCCAGCCCGTGACAAGTCCCGAGAGGTATTCCTGATCCTCCTGATATGGATAAAATTACTAAGTGCATTAATAAAGTACACAACAAAATGATTTTTACCAAATATAAACAATCAAACAAACAGCCTAAAATACATTTACATAAAAATTGATTTGAACATTATTTGTACAAGAAACTAAAAGTACAATTAAACCAACAACTCAACTGACCAAACCTGACAACTAACTAACTCCATGTGACCCCTATGGTCACTCTCCAACACAATGATCGCATGTCACCCAAAGCGATCAAACTCAAGTTGAAACCTGCACAAGGGATAAAAATAGAAGAAGACTATAGGTGTGAGTATTAAAACTCAGTAGGTTAGCCTGATATTCTATTCCCAAAGAACTTCCTTTAAAATAAAAGAAAAATAAATTTAAATTTTTAAATAAAATATATAAAATTATGTTTTTCAAATGAGGTTCCATGCTATAAAAATCACCAAACAAAAACTTGCAAGTTTTATAAATAAGAATGCTAATAAAAACTTTCAAAGAGGTGCAACTTTAAAATGAAAATAGTTTTCAAAAGGGATGAATTAAAGAATGTAAAATTTTAAATAAAACACACCCACTATTGAATTTACCAACCAAACACACTGTATACCGATGGTGATTACAAAATAGCCAATGAGAACAAGTCATGGGAACACCCCTAGGGACTAGTTAGTTGTGAGCCCCAGGTACCTTGTATATCAATGAAGTTAACCATAATAAATATCAATTCTCATGAACACAAGACACTAGTAGTAGAATAATGCATAAAACAGTGGTCCACAACACCATCATCATCATAGTTTATTTAGTGTTTTCGTCGTCAAACTTTCTACATGAAACAGGAACAAAACCCCTCTAGATCACTAGAATACTAGTACATGTTATCCCACCTAGATACTTGAGTTTCCCTTTAGTGCTCAATCAAGTTCCACATATTATCAAATACACTTTTCACATGAAAACTATATTTCCAGATCATACACACACAAAATATCCCACACACATGCCTCACAGTTCTTTCACAGATCAATAAACCACTTAAAATTTTCATAAAACAATTTAAAGAAGTATAACAAGGCTCTACACATAAAATCCATTTAAAAATGCTCTTTTAAGTACAAAAACCTACCAATACCATATAAAAAAAATTTGAAGCCCCAAAAACATTTAATAAATAATTTTAATGGATCATAAAATTTCCCCACATGGTGAAACATTGAACACACGTGAAACCCCTTTTTTAAGAAAAATGCCAAATGGGCTTTTAATCATTTTACCAAACCAACATGCATAAGAGGTAAAAATTACACCATTCATAAAGTGGTGTAAACATACAATTAGTATCATAAAAAACATTTACATAAACCCTTTAAAAAACTTAGGTTACACATTCAAAGTTTAATAATTTTCTTAAAAATTATGAACGGACCACTTACCGACAACTCTTTCCAAAACTTGTCAAAAACCAACACCCATCCCTTTATAAAAGAAAAACCCCTTTGCACAGCCGTAAAATGACCCCAAAATATCAATTTACATGATTCCCATATGATAAAACACAATTTTATTGAATATTTTATCGATAATAAATGATATAATTTCCTCACATTATGATAAATATGATCAATTATGAAATATTTGGGATTAGATCATTCATTTGCAAATTTGATGAAAAATCCAGTTTTACCCTTTTAAAATTCACTGTAGTAGTTTGGACATAAATATTGTTATGTAAAATATTTTGAATTTAAATTTTGTAATTGTGTTACTTACTTAATCAGACACAAATTCTATTCAGGACATGGGAGCTGGATCGTGCATTTGAGAGGAGTAAATGGGCCATGAAGACAAAGTTGGACAGAACCATCCACATTGGGCACCGCTTCACTATTTGGTACTTATCTTCTTCGTTCGGACTTGGATTGAGCCCAAATTTGGAGGAAATCTCAGGGATATAATTAAGCACAAATCATACTTCTATAAGGCTGACCAATTCACGATTTTTAAAGGTCAACTATGTGGTAAAACTTGTAATAAAATATTTGTCCGAGTTTTCATTTCACACTTAAAAAAGGTGTGTAACCCTATCCCTCAAAAACTCTATTTAAATGGGGTTTTCACTCTTTGGGGGGGATGGTAGATACTTTGGGAAGGTTTTTCCGAAATGGTGTCTCTTGGGAGCCCCTCAAAACTCTTGGAAGAAGTAAGGCTTTGTGAAAACATCTCTTCCAAAAAGGCTCTCCTCTCCCACCTCCTCTTTGTATTTATTTTCTTTCATGTTTGTATATTGAATTTTTTTCATTTAATATTCTGTGTTATTAAATTTTATTCTTCTAATAATATTAATAATTGGGTTGGAATAAATAGTGGATATGATATGGGGTTCTACCCTTTCAATCCTTGCTCATGAAAAACGTCTCCATGATGACCACACCGCCCATGAAAGAGTAGTTTTCTTAGTGATTGATCTATCTTATAACCTATTCATTTAATTATTTTGAATCATTGAGATACTATAATTCACTTAATATGATCCATGAATTTAGTCTTTAAATTATAAGAAACTAATCAAGCAATTGAACAATTAACACAAAAACACATGAGGACGAGATTTTGTGTAAATTGTGAGAGCACGATCTTAATCAGTAATACAAGACCACACGAGATAAATTTGTAGAGTTCAAATATAATACCTAAACACAATTCATCCTCATTTCTAGAATGGATACGTGATCTAATTAACCACTGACCATAAGCTAACCTTAGAACAACAATCAAAGCAGGGTGATGCGATTGCGTGTTCCGAAGCTAGCCTAGGGTTTAAGTAATTTCATCTTTGTGGTTAAGTTAACTCTTGTAGGTTTCGTGGGTTAACAAATTAAGGGATCATAATTAAGTTTATATTGATTTAAATGATAATTATTAATAAGTAAATGAAGAGGTAGAGTTAGATCGATTACACCTTTTAAAATATTTTCTAAAAAAATATCTTCTTGTTGCGTCTTTTTAATCGAACTTCATTTCAAAATTAAAAACAAAAAAAATGAAATCTTCTTCCAAAAAACTTCTTCAAGTTTTATAAACTATAAACAACCCCCCTATCCTTTCAAGTAGTGTTTTAATTATATTCTATTTTATTTTTATAATACCTTTAAGAAGTTGGTTTAATTTACTTCCTCCTTTGAGAGATGACCTTGTTTAGCCACTCTGTTGCACCTAAGTACCCAAAAACCACTAATCATTTGAGGGCACCCACAACAACACCTTTCACCATACTTTAATAAATTCAAACAATTCATTTTATATCATATTTACGACACAAAATCCAACCGAGTACTTTTTCGAAAACTAGGCATACAAAATTTAGCAAAACAACGTCTAGTGAACACCCAAAGGGGTAAAAACACAAATGTTATTGCAAAAAAATGTATTATAGTAGTTAAAATAGGTCATAAAAATCACAATCAATATGCAAAAACTAGCAGAAAATTTATTTAAACAAGCGGTGTTCACTTTTATAATGAAACAACTTTGTTTTACACAAAACAAGGCATAAATAACCATTTTTTACACCAAATAGAACATACAAAGGTTGTAAACCAATACTAATCATGTATAAAAGGTTATAAAATAATTAAAAATATGAAACTTAAATAATAAAGTCATGTTTTTTGGGAGAACCTACCTCAAAAACTTGGCGGAATGGAAACGCACAACCGGAATCACCCACCGCGGGTTTATAAACACTAAACCTATGAATACTATACCTAAACCAACATAAACCTTATAAAAAATCATACCAAAATAGAACCCCAGGTCGTTCGTAACCAGGGGAGAATAAATAACCATTAAATAATGGAAGGAGGAGGAAGAGGGAAGAGAAAGGAGAAGTAATCTCACCTTAGAAACTAGAGAACTCTTTGTCTTACCTTATATCCACACACTTAGATGAGAGGTAATGTATTGAAACTCAATTTAAGTGATCCTTAGGTCTGTAATAACCAGGGGAAACAAATTTTTGGGAATAATATTAAAAAATTAATGATCTATGAATGAAATAAATTACCTTTACAAATCTGGATGATTTGAGAAATCTTGAAAATATTCTCCCTAATCCACGATGAAGATGAGCTCCAAGGATTGAAAATGGAACATGGGGGTGAGACTAGGGTTTTTGGGCTCTAGTGAGATGTCTAGTGACAAAAAAAAGGTTTAAAAAAGAATGATATATGAAATAAATAAAATAATTTCCTTAAATCTGGAAATGGGCTCACAGATTGGCCCAATGCCTGAATAAATCACCCAAATCCACCATGATTATGAGATCTAAGGTGTCCAAATGGATATGGTAGTTTTAATAGGTAAGTGGAGGCAAATTGGGAAGTGTAATGAGTTAAATTTTTTGAAAAATTAAGGATTTATAAAATAAAAAAAATTAGTTTTTAAATTTGGAAATGGGCTCACAGTTGAACCAAATCTTGAAGTAACCACCATTTTCTCTAAAACTCCCAAACAAGCTATGGGGAACCCATGGTAGGATGATTAGACATATATTGAAGTTAAAAACTCAACATTTATCTCACCCAAAACCCAATAAAAGGATCAATATTTCCAATGAACTGGATCAAACCAATACATAAAAAAATGGGTGGGACAATTCTCCCCACAATTAAAGCTTTCCACCCCCAAAAAGCCACAACACATTCTAGCTGATTGATCAACACCTAAGGATTTATTATCAATATGTTCCAGCCTCAAAATCAAATGAAACATCATCCGCCATTAATGGAACTTAAGCCTCTTAACTCAACCAAAACACCAACTCTCAACCACTTCCCGAGAATCAACTGAAAGATCAAGTCACTACCTCCAAAACCAAACCAAGAACCATATTTTTGGGCCTTCTCCCAATGAACCCAATGATCACCCAAACAAAATAGAACTCAAAAAATACAAATATTCTATGGTATTCCACAATGGACTCCCAACCATTAAGAAAAAACTAGCACACGACAAATTTTTAGGGGGAAACCCTACAAGACTTGTGGTGGTTCTCCCCGCCATTAAGAACCAATGATCAATGACCAACAAGAATTCAACATGAACTAGGAATGGGTATCTCCCACACAAGCCCACCCAAACTCCCCCACAACAACCTGCCAACCTATGTTAAGAGGAACACAACATGAACATTTAAACCCCCCACTCCCAAACGGAGGGGACAAGAACTAGGCCAACAATTTCTGCACAGATCCAGACCCCCACCACTCAGGGAGGGGAGGGAAGGGGAACTAATCATTAAGCCACTAAAACAATAAAAGAAAAAAAGAAACTACCCAACACTCTCCACCTATGAATAGGTAAAACCAAGACCGCACCCAATTTACATAGGTGGACCACACAGGGACATTGATTGGAAACCCACATCCATGAAGGCATAACTATAAACACTATGTGAGGGGTAAGTCCACTATTATCATTGAAACAAGAGGAAATTCACAGTGATGATGAACCACAATAGAGACATAGAAACTACCTTACCAAAATAGTGGAGGCAAGAGCCTAGTCGAGCTCCCCACACCTCTGGAGATTTCATGACTATGTGAAAAGCTTCACTCCGAGGCCTATGGATTGAGCCCTGATGCTTGAAGTATCTGTTACACCGTAGTCAGGTGTTAAGGATCACAACACCCCAAAAAACTCATTTTCTCAATAACAAACCTTCATCTAAATATTAACTCATAGATACATAGCATTATTCTCTCTCACTCCGAACGAGGAGCGGAATGGATAAGAAATACGGCGGAACACATCAACATCACCGAACACAAATACTATGTCCAGAAGAATTATCACAACCTAGAATCACTTTAAATCAATCCCAAACAGCTCTATATTCTAACAAATGGGTTGAGTCATCATCCAAAGAGGTGGATTTAACATTTTAAATGAATCCTTAGGTTGATCAATGTGAAATATTTCCAATGGATAACTATCCATGGCCACATCACAATATCCAACACATCTTTAGAAACCAACCGAACATTATTCCAAAACCAAGCCACCAACAAGATTTGATATCAAGAAACAACAAGATTATAGATTCCAGATTACAAGGAAGCATACTGAATAAATAACTCTTCTAAGACATAGAAAAAACTAGCCACATAACCATTGGTTTATAAACAAATGCCACAATTTTTCAGCTCAAAACACTTTTGAAAAACTAACTAACTTGGTGTATTTCCACATTCACTAATGGTTTTTCATAAAGTCTCACTCACATTCACATTTCTATACCACCCTGGGCACCCAACCCCATTCCATATAGGCCATACTTACATATATCAATAAAATCATGCTTTTGAGTACTCATGAAAAAACCAAAGGCTAAAACAAAACAACATCATTCCAAAAATCATGTACCTTCCAAAGAAACACTAACCAACAATTCAAAACCCCTTTTTAGATTTCACAAAATAAACCACACTTCATCAAGAACCATTTTCTTAAAAACCTATCCAATTTCATTTTTAACAATTTTCAAAACAACCAAGCTAATCCAAACAACCCCTTCCCATTTTTTAAAATTCAGCAAGGTATCTTTTCATAATACGATGGATATTGAAACTAATACCCTTTCTAGTAAAACACCAACTGCTCAAAACCAATTTCCAAAACCAATTCATCAGATTCAAACACTTTTCAATATAAAAAAACCATTTAAAACAAAGATTTATAATCACCTTAACATGATTCACACTTTCAAAACATTTTATTTCAACAAACCACAAGTTTATATTAGGGAAAATCCAATCCCGTTAAATCATTTACACTTCCTCCCCAAAATTAGTTTCACAAAAACACAACCTTTCGAAACCATTCTTATATTTAATTTTTGAAAACCCCTTTTTCCACTTTTCAAAATCGAATCCTTCCTTTGAAACTCATTTCCACAATTCTCACACAAGGATTTTCAAAACAAAAATTCAGAATTAAAGAAAGGTCCAAGAGACCCAAAAAAGGGAACTAGGGTCATTGGATGACTTGATCATATGGTTGACAGCCATATTTCAAACAGAACACCAACATGGAGAGACTTATTAGGACCATTATCCATATCCACATGTCTTTCCAGGCCCTGAGAGCTCACGAAGACCATTAGTCAGACTCCCCTTATCATATCCCAACACCAAACAATCAACAAGAACAAAGGACACTAATAAAACAGGACTTCCTGTGGTAACAAGAGGATCAAAATGATCAAGAGTTCATGACACTATTCCCACAC
Organism: Viscum album; assembly: GCA_963277665.1. NCBI lineage: Eukaryota > Viridiplantae > Streptophyta > Magnoliopsida > Santalales > Viscaceae > Viscum > Viscum album. The sequence goes on along the minus strand of OY728119.1, from coordinate 178,202,921 downwards.
TTACCCCTCAAGTCCCAAAAATAATACCCCATCTAACTTGACATCCCCCAAATAATAAGGGTGCTCTAAAATGCAAGCTCCGCTAAGGGCTGACCTCCTTTGATACCATTTTTTCACGAACCATCCTGAGTTGAGCCTAAACCGGTGACCCAGGCCAGCTTGCGACAAGTCCCGAGAGGCATTAGCAATCCTCCTGGTATGAATACAAGAACTAATGGAATCGTTATAGTACACAAGGGAATGATTTCTACCAAATATAAACAATCAAACAAACAACAAAAATAAACGTACAACCCAAAATACATTTACATAAAAATTGAACTGAACATTATTTATATAAGAAACCAAAAGTACAACTAAACCAACAACTAAAACGACTAAAACTGACAACAAAATAACTCCATTTGACCCCTATGGTAACTCTCCAACACAATGATCACACGTCTCCCAAGGCGATCGAACTCAAGATGAAACCTTCACAAGGACTAAAAATAGAAGAAGACTATAGTCGTGAGTATTAAAACTCAGTAGGTCATCCCGATATACTATTCCCAATGCACTTACTTTAAAATAAAAGGAACATCAATTTCAAGTTTTAAATACAAGATATAAAAGTATGTTTTCCAAATGAGGTTCCATGCTATAAAAATTACCAGACAAAAACATGAAAGTTTTATAAATAAGATTGCTAATAACAATTTTCAAAGAGGTGCAACTTCAAAATGAAAATAGTTTTCAATAAAGATGCATTAAATAATGTACACTTTTATATAAAATAAACACGCTTCTGAATTTACCAACCAAAAACATCATATGTCAATGGTGAGTATAAAATAGTCAATGAGCACAAGTCACGGGAACACCCCTAGGCACTAGTTAGTTGTGAACTCTAGGTACCTCGTATCTCGATGAAGGTAACCATAATAAATACCCATTCTCATGAAAACTAGACACTAGTATAATAATAATCCATAACTTAGTGGTCCCCAAAATCATCATCATTATAGTTTAGTTAGTGTTTTCATCCTCAAACTTGCTATGTGAAACAGGGATGAAACCCCTCCAGATCACTAGCATACTAGTACACATCTGCCCACCTAGATACTCGGGTTTCCCTTTAGTGATCAATCAAGTTCCACATATTATAAAATAAACTTTTCACATGAAAACTACATTCCCAGATCATACACACACAAAATATCCCACACAAATTCCTTATAGTTCTTTCACAGATCAATAAACCACTTAAAATTTTCATAAAACAATTTGAAGAAGTATAGCAAGGATCTGCACATAAAATCCATTTAAAAATGCTATTTTAAGAAAAAAAACTACCAATTCCATATAAAACAAAATTTGAAATCCCCAAAACCATTTAATAAATAATTTCCATGGATCATAAAATGGATTCACAATGTGAAACATTTAACACACGTGAAAAAACTTTTTTTAAGAAAAATGCCAAACGGGCCTTTAATAATTTTACCAAACCAACATGAATCAAAGGTAAAAATTAAAAATTTAATAAATTGGTGTACACAAACCATTATTAGAATAAAAATAATTTACATAATCCCTTTAAAACACTTAGGTTAGGCATTCAAAGTTCAACCATTTTCTTAAAAATGCCGAATGGGCCACTTACTGGAAACTCTTACCAAAACATGTTAAAAACCAATACCCATCTCTTTATAAAAACAAAAACCATTTTTAAAGCCATAAAAGTACCCCAAAATATCACTTTACATGCTTCCCATACTTTAATAAATTCAAAAAAGTCATTTTATATCACATTTAGGACACAAAATCCAACTGGGCCCTTTTTCGAAAACTAGGCATGCAATATTTAGAAAAAGAACTTCTATTTAATGCTCAAAGGCGTAAAAATACAATTTTTCAAGAAAAAAAGTTATTTTAGTAGTTAAAATAGGTCATAAACATCACAATATATATGCTAAAATTAGTGGAACATTTATTTAAACAAGCGGTGTGCACTTTTATATTGAAACAACTCCATTTTACACAAAACAAGGCATAAATAACCATTTTGCACACAAAATAGAACATCAAAAAGTTGTACAGAAATACTAATCATGTATATATGGTTATAAAATCATGAAAAATATGGAACTTAAATAATAAAAGGAATGTTCTTGGGAGAAACTACCTAAACAATTGGCGTAATGGAAACGCACAACTGAAATCACCTGTCGCGGGTTTATAAACCCTAAAACTATGAATAAAAGACCTAAAACAACATAAAACCCATCAAAAATAATTCCAAAATAGAAACCCAAGTCTTTAATAACTAGGTGAGAAGAAATAACCATGATATAATGGAAGGACGAGGAAGAGGGAGGAGAAAGGAAAAGTAATCTCACCTTGGAAATTAGATAACTCTTCGTCTTCCCTTAGATCCACACACTTAGAGGATAGGTAATGGTTTGAAACTCAGTGTAAGGTATATTTAGTTATTTAATAACCAGGGGAAACAAATTTGGGGGAATAATATTAAAAAATTAATTATTTATTAATGAAACAAATTACCTTTACAAATCTAGATGATTTGAGAAATCTTAAAGAAATTCGCCCTAATCCACGATGAAGATGAGCTCCAAAGAGGGAAAATGGAACATGGGGTTATGAATAGGGTTTTTTTCTTTAGTAAGAGGTTTAATGACATAGAAATGTTAAAAAAATAATGAGATATGAAAGAAATAAAATAATTTCCTTAAATCTAGAAATGGGCTCATAGGTTGGCCCAATGCCTGAATAAATCACCCAAATTCACCATGATTATGAGATCCTAAGGTGTCAAAATGGATAATATGGTTTAAATAGGTAAGTGGAGGCTAATTTTTAAGTGTAATGAGTGATTTTTTTTAAAAAATTAAGGAGTTATAAAAGAAAAAAATTGGTTTTTAAATCTGGAAATGGGCTCACAGTTAGACCAAATCTTGAAGCAACCACTCTTTTCTCCAAAACTCCCAAAAAAGATACGGGGAACCCATGGTAGGATGATTAGACATAGATGGAAGTTAAAAAATAAACATTCATCTCACCCAAAACCCAATAAAAGGATCAGTATTTCCAATGAACCGGATCAAAACCAAGACATGGAAAAAAACGAGTGTGACACTCCAAGTCCTAGAGATAAAGGGTTATCTCAGGCCATCATAAATGATAAGGTGGATCCTAAAAATAATGTGATGAAATTTATTCTAGTTATTAATTCAAGGATATTAAAAATACTATTTTATTTTGGTTCTAATCATTCTTTTGTATCACACAAGTTTAGTTGAACTATTGAAACACCATTGAAAAACATGGAACTGGAGATATTAGTGAAAATGAAAAATGGGGAAATTATTACATCCCAAATATATAATGCCTTCCCTGTCTATATTTATGGGATGAAATTCCTATTTAGACTTATGATACTCCATTTTTTTAATTTTATTTAATTCTAGGTATGGATTTCCATTCCTTATATAGATCCAACATAAATTATCGAGGAAAGGAAATCACCCTTCGTATCATGAGTCTCCCTCCAATTATATACATGTGTAAGGAGGATTATGAATCTTATTTAGTATCATAATATCAAGCATGGATATTATTTACTTATGAGAAATTTTATATTGATCAAATTATTAATACTAAGGAAAATATCATCCTTGATGACATGCCAATTTTAAGGGGGTATACTGATGTGTTTCCTGAATAATTGCTTAATCTTACTCCTAACTGAGAGGTTGAGTTCTCGATAAAAATTATACTAGGATCTTTTCCAATATCAAAGACTCAATATAGAATGGATACTATTTAACTTGAAGTGTTGAAGAAGTAATTGCAGGAGAATCTATATAAAGGGTTTATATGCCCAAGTGATTCACCATGTGGGCATAAATCCTTTTCTTTCAGAAGAAGGAAGGGTGAATGCACCACTGCATTTATTATCCCGGGCTCAACAAGATCATGATAAAGAAAAAGTGTCCTCTACCATGGATTTATGACTTGTTTGATCAACTACATGGGTCCCAATACTTCTCTTTGGTGGATCTTTGGTCAATATATTATCAAGAAAAATCAAATAAAGAAGATATACCTAAGACTAATTTTTTTGTATAAGGTATGGGAATTACGAGTTCATAGTGACACCATTTGGACTCACTAATACTACAGTTATCTTAATGAACTTAATGAATATATTCCTTATATATTATATTAATAAATTTGTGGTAATATTTATAGATTATATACTTATTTACTCTAAAATAAATGAGGAACATAAGGAGTATTTGAACATTTTACTGAAGAACTTATGAAATGAAAAGTTATATGAAAAATATAGTAAATGTGTGTTTTAGATAGAGAAAGAAACATTTTTGGGACATTATATCACCAAAAAAGGGATATATAATGATCCTTAAAAAATGGAGTCAATTAAGGTATGGTAAAGACCAAAATTTGTGATAGAGATCTATAGTTTCAATGGATTAGCTGGGTACTATCATCGATTTGTGAGAAACTTCTCATGATTGTAAATCCCACTAACCAAGATAACTCAAAAGGGGGTGAATTTTGTTTGTAATAGTGAATTTGAGGAAAGATTTGAAGATTTAAAGAAGAGGCTAATCATTTCACCTGAGCTCACATTACCCATAGATAGGGAAGGATTTGTGATCTATAGTGATGTATCCAAAAAGGGATTAGGTTGTACACTCATACAAGATGAAAAAGTGATATCCAATTCCTCCCTACAATTAAAGATACATGAGTTTAACTACCCAATGCATGATCTAGAATTGGTTGTAGTGATATTTTCATTGAATATTTGGTGACATTATCTCTATAGGGATAAGTTTGACATATATATAGATCATAAAAACATCAAGTATATATTAAAAAAAGGACCCCAATATGTGCCAATGAAGGTGGTTAGAGTTGATCAAGGATTATGAATCTTTAATCCATTACCATCTTGGGAAGGAAAACAAAGTGAAAGATGATCTGAGTAGAAAGGATCATGTAACCCTATCCACAATGAGGGTTTAAAGGGATACGATTTTCTTAAACATGGACATGATGAACATGGGAATAATAAAAGGATATTTATCCTACCTTTCATAAATAACAGATCAACCATCCATTCATGAGAGAATCAAGGAGGACTATAAAGATGATGTTGAGCTACAAAAAAAGGTAGAAAATATTTTGGAGTTCAACTTTTCTATAGATAGAGCTATAAGGTTTGGTACCCATATATGTATCCCATAAAAACTAGAACTTAAGATGGAAATTCTAGTTGATGTGCATAGCTCATACTTCTCTATTAATCTAGGAATCACTAATATGTATAGAGTTTTAAAGAAAATATTTTTGTAGGATAACATGAAGAGGGAGATTGAAAAATTTGTATATCGATTCTTGGTATGGAAATAAGTCAAGTTTGAACAAAAAAGGTATAAGGGTATGATGAAACTATTTCCCAAACTAGTACAAAAAAAGGAAAACATAACCATGAATTTTTTTATACAACTCCTCAGGACATCTAGAGGTAATAACACCATTTAGATGGTAGTCAATCAACTTAAAAATTTAGTATATTTCATTGTTATCAAGGAATATTTATCTATTAACTAACTCACTTAGATATACATATGGGAAGTAGTAATACTGTATAGAGTGACACTATCCATTGTATCTGATTGAGATCCAAGGTTTAATTTGAGTTTCTAGAGATTATTTTAGCAATCACTGGATATAGAGATGGGTTTCAATACTTGTTATCACCCTCAAATGTATGATCAGTTTGAGAGAACCATCCAAACTCTAGAGGGTATGATGAGATATTGTTCAATGGATTTACAAGGATATTGGTAACAACACCTTTTCCTAGTAGAGTTATTACATAACTATATTTTCCATTCTATTATTCAAATGGATAATTATGAAGCTCAGTATGGGAAGAGGTTTCTAAATACAACATTATGAGATGAAGTTTGAGAGAAGAAGATTACGAGACCTGATATTATACAAGAGATGATAAAGAAGGTTCAAACCATTCAACATCTTATGAAATTTATCCAAAGTTAACAAAAAATATATACAGAAAATCATCGATGAGACCTGAAGTTTGAGGTTAGAGATATGGTTTTCCTTCATATATCTCTATGGAAGAATGTCATGAGGTTTAGGAATAATGTAAATCTTAGTGAAAGATATATAAAACACTTTGAGATCCTTGATTGCATTAGAGGCATGGTATATTGAATTTCACTCCCATTTAAACTATATCAAGTAGATGATGTGTTCCATGTATCCCTCTTGAGGAATTATATATCATACCCCTCACATACATTGAATCCAGAGGCAGCACCCTTGGATAATTATCTTTCATACCCCTATTGGTGATAATATTATATCATAGAGACAAAGTTCTATGAAATAAGAAAACTCACCTGGTCAAATTTTTGTGGCAGATCAACAAGTTTGAGGAAGAAATGTGGGAACTTGAAGAGGTGATTAAACAGAAGTACCCTCATCTATTCTAGTGTACAAAATATTTTTTTTGGGAGAAATTTATGAAGTATGGAGGAATGTAATAACCCAAACTTTTATAAATTAAATTCACATTTTGATTGAGTAAATTCCTTATAGTTATCAATAAAACATGCGCTACTTTCATTATTTTGGACCGATATAGCCTATTGGAGTTAAAGGACCATTAATCATCTTAAAAATACATAATATATCCATTTTATAGTTAATATTAATATTATTATATATTAATGTTTACGATAAAGTCTAGTTGACACAAACGGAAGAAGCTATGGCCTTGAACAATAGTATCATACCCTATAAATCCCATCTATTGGAGATTCTGAGGGAGATTCCAACATTGGGATTTTCCCTTGACCAATATCAATCCATGATTCAACATATAAATCTTATAATAAATCATTTACAAGAGAATTTAAAGCTTATTGAGATCACGACTCAAACCAAGTTTGTTGAACCACCCTAAGAAATCATCACCATCACACACCTTAACCTTAAGCCGTATGATTTTGTAATAAGGGTTTATGTATGTAGACCCTAGTAATTTTTATTTTTCCTTATTAATGAAATAATGATTATATTTATCCATTTTATTTATCAAAATTTTATATGAGTTAATGAAAATTATAATTTGATCCCAGGAAACAAAAATTATTTTGTTGGAAAATATATACTTTTAATTAAAACACACTTTTTGATAAATTGAATAATTTTGAAATAAATTTTATTTTCATATAATAATATTATTAAAATATATTTATTTAAAATTGATAATATAATTTAGCGAATTCCAATATAATCTCTATAAGGTTATCATAAAAATCAATATTTTTTAATAAATGAGAATTTTGATTTTATTATAAATTCTCATATTTATAAAATTATTATGATAAAATATATATTATTTTTGAAATCAATACATTGAAATTATCCAATAGTTAATTTTCCATAATTTTATGATACATTTTATTTTTTGGGTAAAAATTGAATATAGTATGTATTATGACATCATACTAGACTGAAGGTGATGCAATAAATAGTATAAAGGTAATACATGAACAAAAATATGTTTCCCATTTAAAATAATTTTTTTCGAATTTATTTGATTAAATTTATAAACTCTTAATGAATCTTCCAAAACCTATACTATATTTTAAGGTTTTAAAATCAATTATTTATAAACAAGACTCACTTATACATCACCATGGGTATTATTTAAAGGATTTATGTTCTTATCCTTATAAAATATTGAAACATACTTCTATTTGGAAGAAAACATGGGCAAAGACCATGATAATTTTGGTAGTTTTGGTTATGTTATTATATAGAGTCCAAAACCTAAGTTTTGAAATTAATAAATAATTTTCCCTTTTTTTTATAAATACCCACCCATACTAACTCTAATATTCACTCAAACCCCATTTATCATGAATTTACTCTCCCTATACATTTCTAAATCCCTACCAAGGTGTTCCTAAGGTCTTAAGAAGCTCCTTCTAATCTCTTAGAACTTCCCTCTCAAGGTAAGGGAATTTATCCTCTTCTTTGTATCTCAAGTAATTTCTTTGTACTAATACCTTTTGATTTATAATTATCCATGTTGTAAAGTTATTTTACACATCCTTTTATTTTCCTTATGTTTCCCATGTAATGAGATGCAACCTTTCATTCTCATTGAAACTTTATATAAACCTTTATGTACACCCATTATGCTGCTAAAAATATCCTGTGATTTTCCATGTGAACCATTTTTGTAGTGAATAAAGATCCCAATTTCCACTCAAAGTTATTCACATAGTTGTACCTATACTTCATTGATTGGGAAATTAAATTTATTTAACCAAAACTTCTTGATCAAGGGGTTAAAAATGATGACATGTGTTCTTATATTGTATGATCTATGTGGTGCACAAATGAATGTACATGATATGAATGTGATGGGTAGCCCCATAATTGTATAGACTTCCAATTCATTGGGAAATGTTTTTATCTTATGATATTCCATGTATGGTTCACATGAGGTTATCCTAAGAACGCTATTTTATATTTTCTCAATAGTTATCCTTGAATTATTCTTATGATTCCATTTTTATGTTGTCACAACAATCCCATGTTATGGCATCCCACCTTTTTATTATATAACTTTTCATTACATTTTACAAATAGAGGATCTTTAAAGTATAGTGTCTTGGAAATCAGGAACATAATACATGAAAACAACATAAAACAATTCTTATAAACCACTTGTAAGGCTTCATCATAGGTTCATACTATCTTCAATTACTACATCTCATATCCTGGAGACATACATCAAAGGAAAGGGTGAGCAGAAGGCCTGGTAAGGGTAAACAAGGGAATCAATGTACTTGTGATATCAATAAGAACTTGAATAAAAAACATAAAGACATGAGCAATGGAAGTATAGGAATATCATAATGAAAATAACTTGGAACATAACTTGAATATGTGGCTACAACATTTCATTTATGCATTCATGAACATATCACCAAGGTCCATCCCCAAGGTGTCATAAAAATTACTAAGGTTATTCACCAAAGTGTCGTGAAACTTGTCATCTCTAGAGATTAAATCTTTACCCAATGCATTGGAGCGCTATCAGGGCGCACCCTTAATATGTTTTTACTTAAATGTGAGCCACATATATCATAATAAAACATTTCATAAATAACCCATGGAGAATATAAGAAATGGGTTTCATTTCAAGATCGTGACGTTTTAAAAGTTCTTAAAAAAATAAGATCATTATGTCATTTATAACCCATGGAAAGGGAGTGAGGGTTATATGTATGTCAATTCCAGAATCAAATAAATTATATTTATATATTTATGAACACCCAAAGAAACTAAATAGGTATGGTTATTAATATAAATAAAACAAGATAATTTCTAGAGAGAAAGAGATAGAAATTTTGAGGCGAAATTTCTGCAGCATAACGGCTATATAACATGGTTTTAGAAAACATTGGAAAGAGAGGGTACAATAGTAACCCACTCATAAATAACTTATAATACATTATAAATATATAAAAACATGGATATAAGAACATGGTATGGAAATTTGAATGAAATACCACATGAAAAGGAAACATGAAAGAAAATAGAAGATGCGATATCTTTTAAGAGAAATTTGGCAGCCTAATAGCGTCACATAAAAATTCATAAAATAAATTGATGAGAGAATAAAGGGTCTATAATAATTTTTAAATGAAATGGTAATTAATAAGAACATATAAGAACATACCCTCAACATAAAGAGATGGAAAATATAAGACACAACATAAAGGAAGTCATGACTTAAAATAGGAGGGTGAAAGAATCCCTTACCCTGAAGAGTAACTTAAAAAGATTGAAAGTCGGGACCTTGGGAGGCTTGAGGGCACCTTGGGAGGAATCCTTGTGAGGTAAGGAGACCATAAATTTGTTTAGGAGGATTTGAAAATGAAAAGAATGAGGGAAAGGATTGGTATTTATAGGATAAGTGAGGGGACGAGTCATTAATGGCCAAGGGACACCTCATCGGTGGTATTGGAAAAACCATGGGCTTGCCCATGGTATTTTCCTATGGTATTGGCCACTTGAGACACATCATACCTTATATTACTATTCATAAGTCTACCAGAATTATTACATAATTATAACATCCTTAATGATGTCATTAAACACCCGAAACTAAAAACTGTATTTTCACTATTCACCGAAAATTCATTTTTTTCAGAAAAATCCCCAAAAATAACCTTAACCTAATATCAATGCTCTTAATTAAAAAATGAACTCCATTTTATAAAACTAATTTTCTAAATAATTTTAATTTAATTTTTAATTAAAAAACACTATTCACCTGAAAAAAACTAATACTTGACTAATAATTGCTGAAACAGTTATTTACCTATTTTATTGAATCACATTACTTAATCAAGGTGCCTAAATTATATTAATACTTTCTTTAAGTGAGATTACTAATCCATTTGGTCACATTACTAATCCTAATCATAAAATCACTATTCATAATTTACTATTCACAAAAAATTAATTTGATCTTATTAGATTCTAAATTTCTTACTAAACACATTTCCAAAAGACCATTTTTTGAAAATAATTACACATCATTAATTATTTAAGGTTTACATAAATATTTTAAAATATCCCCTTTTTTCAAAATTCATCAATATAGATCCTATATTTATTCGAACATCTGAAAAAAAAAATAAACTTCACCATAGGAACAAATCACAATTTTATTTAACTCAAAGGATTACACAAAGTAGCTACGGTCTCGTTACATAGCCCCTTATAAACCCAGCATAGGACCTAAGTATAAGGTGTGATAAGGTGCAAGAATCCGAGGGTGTCTTGGCCAACATTGCCCGAGTAGTGATTTCTATAAGCTTGAACTTCTCCCGAAGGCGATTCTGCTCCAGCTTCACAGGATGAAGTTCGGCTTGGGTTTAGTCCAAACCAAACCCCAGTGGTGCTACCTTCTTCCTAAGTTTCATCAGATGGGATTCAATCGGCCCAAGACTACTGTATGAGGCCATCAAATCTTTTTTCTGTATTAATTAACCAATATCACTTGTATTTAGAGACAACAATCGCAACATTTAATTTCCAACGGTCATATTGACCAATGGTCATATTGACCAACGGCCATATAACAGTCAAAACCCAAAAGTCTCATTTTAATTATACTCACATCATTAATTAAAGAATATATTTTTATTGAGTATAAACTAAAATAATACACAAAATTAGGAAACAAAAATTCATTCAAAATTTCGGGTCGTTACATTCTTCCCCCCTTAAGAAATTTCATCCCTGAAATTTTAACTCATATCCTCAAAAAATAAAAGTTGTGGGTACTTATGCCTCATAGACTCCTCTGATTCCCATGTGGCTTCTTCATATTTGTGGTTTCTACACAACACCTTAACAAGGTGGGTAGTCTTGTTTCATAGAACCTTGACTCTACAATCCAAGATCTCCACCGGCTGCTCCTCATAAGAGAGGTCATGTTCCAGTTGTACCACCTTTGGGTTTAGTACATGTGAAGGGTCAGGTATGTACTTACTCAAGAGGGATACATGGAAGACATCATGAACTTGTGCAAGATTTGGAGGAAGTGCAGGCCGATAGGCCACTGCTCCCATGCAATCAAGGATTTCATAGGGGACAATGTACCTAGGTCTGAGCTTCCCTTTCTTCCCAAACCTCATGACTCTCTTCCAAGGTGAAATTCAAAGAAAGACCTTGTCACCGACATCAAACTCCAAGTCCATTCGACGGTGGTTGACATAGATCTTTTTTCGACTTTGAGCAGCCTTAATGTGTTGTTGGATTGCATGGAATTTTTCTATCATCTCTTGCAAAAGATCAGGCCCAAGAAGCTTTCTCTCACCAGCTTCATCCCAACAAGTAGGAGTTATATATCGCTTCCCATATAGAGCTTCATAGGGTGCCATTTGAATGCTCAAGTGGAAGCTGTTGTTGTAAGAGAACTCAAATAAAGGGAGATGTTGATCCCATCCACCCTTAAATTCCATTGAGCACGTTCTCAGCATGTACTCGAGTGTTTTAATAGTCCTTTCAGATTGTCCATTAGTTTGGGGGTGATAGTCCGTATAGAAATTAAATTCAGTGCTCAGATCTTGTTGAAGACTTCTCCAGAATTTTGATGTGAACCTTGGATCACGACCAGATACGATAGAAAGTGGAACTCCATGCAAACTTACCACTTCCTTCATGTAAATCCTGGAAAGTTTATCAAGAGAGAAATATTCTTGGATAGAGATAAAATGGGCAGTATTGGTGAGACGGTCCACAATAACCCATATCGCATTGTTTCCTTTGGAAGTTCTCGGAAGACCTGTGACGAAGTCTATAGTGATATTGTCCTACTTCCATGCTGGTATGGGTAGTGGTTGCAATACCCCTTTAAGACATTGTCACTCTGCCTTCACTTTCTGACATACTAGGCACCTTGAAGTGTAGTCAGCAATCTCTCTTTTCATATTATCCCACCAACAATGATCATGAAGTTCCCTATACATTTTTGTGCTTCCAGGATGTATAGAGAAAGTAGAGATATGAGCTTCATCCATCAGCTCCTTCTTTATTTCCAGAATATATGGAACACATAGTCTTGTACAAAATCTTAGTACACCTTCTTGATCAATATTGAACTCAGGAAACTTTCCATCCTTTACAGCCTCAAATTTCTCTTGTAACAAAGGATCTTCTTTCTAAGCCTTCTTGATCTTATCTAGTAATGATGGTTGATAAATCATTTGGGTTAGGGTTGATGATGTCCCTTTCCTTATAATTCCCTTGTCCAGCTTTACTAGGTCATTGATCAAAGGATATTTTTGAATCCTCATCATGGAAAGAACAACTGGGTCTTTTCTACTTAATGCATCAGCAACTTTGTTTGCTTTTCCAGGGTGATAATGAATTGAATAATCATAGTCTTTAAGAAGTTCCAACCATATAATTTCTCTCATGTTCAATTCCTTTTGTGTGAAAATATACTTCAAACTTTGATGGTCTGTGTATATATTACATTTCTCCCCATAAAGATAGTGATTCCATATCTTCAGAGTAAAAATGATTGCAGCCAGCTCCAGATCATGCGTAGGATAATTCTGCTCATGAATCTTCAACTGTTGAGATGCATAAGCAATGACCTTGTCATTTTTCATGAGGACGCACCCAATCCCTTTTAGAGATTAATCACTAAAAATATCGAATCCTTCTCCACTTGAGGGAAGAGTTAACACAAGTGCGGTAACCAATCTCTTATTCAGCTCTTGGAAGTCATCCCCACACTCCTTTGTCCAGATAAACTTGACCCCTTTTTGAGTTAACTTGGTTAATGGATTAGAAAGTCATGAAAATTTCTTTACAAACCTCCTATAATATCCTGCTAATCCAAGAAAACTATGAATCTCAGTTATTGTTGTAGGTTGAGGCCACTCCTCTACAACTTTTTTCTTTGCAGGGTCAACTGTGATTCCTTCATTGGTAAGAATGTGCCCCAAGAAAGCAACTTGTTGTAACCAGAATTCACATTTACTAGACTTTCCAAAAATCCTCTCCTTATGTAGAGTTTGCAAAATAACCCTTAGATGATATTCATGCTCCTCATGAATTTTGGAATATATCAGAATATCATCAATAAAAACTACCACAAAGTTATCAAGGTAGTCCTTAAAGACTCTATTCATCAGATCCACAAAAATAGTAGGTGTATTAGTCATTCCAAAGGGCGTAACAACAAACTCATAACACCCATATCTTGATCAGAAGGCAGTTTTTGGAATATATTCTTTCTTCACCCTCAATTGATGATAACCAGATCGTAGATCAATCTTAGAGAAGAATTGAGCCCCATGAATTTCGTCAAATAAGTCATTAATTCTTGGAAGAGGGTATTTTTTCTTCATTGTGATCCCATTCGGTTCTCTATAATCAATACATAGCCGCATTGATCCATAATTCTTCTTCACAAAGAGAACCGGTGCTCCCCAAGGAGACACACTCAGTCGGTTAAACTCCTTCTCCAAAAGATCTTGGAGTTGTTTATTTAATTCCTCTAGCTCCACATTTGACATCCTATAGGTGGTCTTTGATATCGGATGAGATCCAGGTATAAGTTCGATGGAGAACTCTGCCTCTCTTTCTGGAGGAGGTCCAGGAAACTCCTCAGGAAATACATCAACGTATTCCTGGGTGATGGGGACATTTTCTAAAAGAATAAATCCTTCGTGAGAAACTTATTTCGTTTATGAATATTTTAACTATAAAGGATTTTATTTCTTAAAACATAATGCTTAAATAATTATATTTCTCTATAATTCCTTCATAATGATTCATAAAAATCTTGAGATTAACCAAACATATCCCCTAGGAGTGTCGTAACCAAGAGTGCAGGAAGGCCCATTGTCATGCACCAGTTCCCGTTCAAGTCTAGCTCAAAGCGGTGTTTTCGGGTTTTACCCCTATGTACATTTGTGCCAGAGCCACCTCTACCTGCTCGTATCTAGACAGGGATGTATTTGTTTGATAAACCACTAACTCTATACTCACCAAAATACCAGGAAGTTTTCCTATATTTAAAATTTTATATAGGGTTATTCCTAAATTTTTCATAGCCTAATTTCCATAAATAACTAAACTATCTTTTGATACCAACTATGGAATCCTGCCTTTTTATTACATAACATTTCATTACATTTTACAAACATAGGATCTTTAAAGTCTAGTGTCTTGGAAATCAGGAACATAATACATGAAAACAACATAAAAAAAATTCTTCTAAACCACTTGTAAGGCTTCATAATAGGTTAATCTTATGTTCAATTACTACATCTCATATCCTGGAGACATACATCAAAGGAAAGGGTGAGCACAAGGCCCAGTAAGGGTAAATAGGGGAATCAATGTACTTGTGATATCAATAAGAACTTGAATAAAAACATAAAGACATGAGCAATGTAAGTATAGGCATATCATAATGAAAAGAACTTGGAATATAACTTGAATATTTGGATACAAAATTTCATTTAGACATTCATGAACATATCAGCAAGGTCCATCCCCAGGTGTTATAAAAATTACCAAGGTTATTCACCAAGGTATCGTGAAACTTGTCATCTCTAGAGATTAAATATTTACTCAATGCATTGGAGCGCTATCAGGGCGCACCCTTAATATGTCTTTACATACATGTGAGCCACATATATAATAATCAAACATTTCATAAATAACCCATGGATAATATAAGAAATGGGTTTCATTTCAAGATCGTGACGTTTTAAAAGTTCTTAAAAAAATAAGATCATTATGTCATTTATAACCCATGGAAAGGGAGTGAGGGTTATATGTATGTAAATTCACAAATCAAATAAATTATCTTTATATATTTATGAACACCCAAAGAAATGAAATAGTTCTGGGTATTCAAATAAATAAAACAAGAGAATTTCTGGAGAGAAAGAGATAGAAATTTTGAGGCGAAATTTCTACAGCATAATGACTATATAACATGGTTTTAGAAAACATTATAAAGAGAGGGTACAAGAGTAAACCACTCATAAATAACTTATAATACAGTATAAATATATAAAAACATGGAGATAAGAACATGGTATGTAAATTTGAATGACATACCACATGAAAAGGAAACATGAAATAAAAGAGAAGATGCGATATCTTTTAAGAGAAATTCGGCAGCCTAACGACGTCACATAAAAATTCATAAAACAAATTGATGAGAGAAGAAAGGGTCTATAATAATTTTGAAATTAAATGGGAAGTAATAAGAACATATAATAACATACCCTCAACATAAAGAGATGGAAAATATAAGATACAACATAAATGAAGTCATGACTTAAAAGAGGAGGGTGAAAGAATCCCTTACCATAAAGAGTAACTTCGAAAGATTGAAGGTCGGGACCTTGGGAGGCTTGAGGGAACCTTTGGAGGACTCCTTGGGAGGTAAGGAGACCATAAATTCATTTAGGAGGATTTTTAAATGAAAATAATGAGGTAAAGGCTTGGTATTTATAGGAGAAGTGAGGGGACAAGTCATTAATGGCCAAGGGACACCTCATCGGTGGTATAGGCAAACCCATGGGCTTGCCCATGGTATTTTCCCATGGTATTGGCCACTTGAGACACCTCATACCTTATATTACTATTCATAAGTCTACCAGAATGATTACAAAATTATTACATCCTTAATGATGTCATTAAACACCCGAAACTAAAAACTGTATTTTCACTATTCACCGAAAATTCATTTTTTTCAGAAAAATACCCAAAAATAACCTTAACCTAATATCGATGATCTAAATTCAAAAATAAACTCCATTTTATAAAAATAATTTTCTAAATATTTTAATTTAATTTTTAATTAAAAAACACTATTCACCCGAAAAAAAATAATACTTGACTAATAATTTTTGAAACAGTTATTTACCTATTTTATTGAATCACATTACTTAATCAAGGTGCCTACATTATATTAATACTTTTTTTAAGTGAGATTACTAATCCATTGGTCACATTACTAATCCTAAGCGTAAAATCACTATTCATAATTTACTATTCAAAAAAATTAAGTTGATCTTATTAGATTCTAAATTTCTTACTAAACACATTTCCAGAAGACCGTTTTTTGAAAATCATTACACATAGTTAATTATTTAAGGTTTACAAAAATATTTTAAAATATCCCCTTTTACAAAATCCATCAATATACATCCTTTATTTATTCAAACATCTGAAAAAAACAAACTTCACCATCGGAAGAAATCACAATTTTATTTAACTCAAAGGATTACACAAAGTAGCTACGGTCTCGTTACATAGCCCCTTATAACCCCAGCATAGAACCTAAGTGTAAGGTGTGCTAAGGTGATTGAATCCGAGGGTGGCTTGGCCAACATTTCCCGAGTAGTGATTTCTATAAGCTTGAACTTCTCCTGAAGGTGATTCCACTCCAGCTTCACGCGATGAAGTTCAGCTTGGGTTTGGTCCAAAGAAAGCCCTAGTGGTGCTACCTCCTTCCCAAGTTTCATCATATGGGCTTCGATCGGCCCAAGACTACTGGATGGGGCCATCGAATCTTATTTCTGTATTAATTAACCAAGATCACTTGTATTTAGAGACAACAATCGCAACATTTAGTTTCCAACGGTCATATTGACCAATGGTCATATAACAGTCGAAACCCAATGGTCTCATTTTAATTATACTCACATCATTAATTAAAGAATATAGTTTTGTTGAGTATAAACTAAAATAACACACAAAATTAGGAAACAAAAATTCATTCAAAATTTTGGGTCATTACACATGTTACCTTGATGGTATCATCTAACATTATACTTCAATGTTCATGTTTATGATTATCACCCCTTTTATGTAACCTTGGAATACCTGTTGACTAACATGTATTACTTTCATCATGTTATTCTTTGATTATTTTATTACTATGATTTGTAGCTCACCCTATTTTTATGTATGTTCCTGGTTATCCCATGCAGTATTAGATGATCAGTGGAATAAAATGGCTTGTTATGAAGTTTTTAAATAATTTATTTTCCCCATGTTTCATGTTATTATTCTATATATCTAATTACCAAAATACACCAGGCCTTACAATCTTTTTGGATTGTATTAAGTGTATCTTTATGTATTAAATAGCAAATTAAGGTGTATTAATGATATGGATTGTCATAGTTGGTATCAAAGTAAGGTATAATTATTTTTGGGGATTAAAATTAAGAAAATTTAGTGAAATACTTATAGATAAGACTAATCATAGGAAAAAATCCATAAATTATTGTAAATTATATATTAAGTGGTTTCTAAGCAACAAAATCCATGTTTGGATACTACAAGTGGATGTGGCTCTGGCCTGGTTGTACTTAAGGGTAATAAACCTGAAGAGGGATAATTGGGACTTGAATCGATCATCATCTGGTGTATAAAAAAGAGTCCTTACTGCACACCTGGTTTGAAACTCCCATGGGATATATTTTAGTAAATTCAAAAGATCTTTACGAATCATTATGAAGGAAACAAAAATTCCTATAAAATTTTATGTTAGGAAATATACCATGGATAACATAAATTGAAACCTATAAATTCATAGTTTAATGGATGTATGTCATTTATGAGTTATCCCTTAAATTATTATAGTTTAAGTTTTATGTGTTTAATATTTTAATGATTCTCATCGCTAATTCTCCCTTTATTTTATTCATTGGATGGTAAAAGGAGGAACCGAGTCAATAAAAAAAGTAATGGGAAATACCCAAATGAGATGCCAAATATGATGGGAGAAAGAGTCGGGAACTTCATGATAATAATTTATCAACTAAATCAAGTTTTGAATAGAAACTGAACTCAGGAGGAACTCCCAAATCCCCCTAAGAAAGAGAAAGTTTCAATTGATACCTCTAAGGGATAGATCCCTATAACTTTAAATGGATCTTCTAATCCTTTAATCACAAAAAAATGGATCAACTCCATTTAAAAGATCTTCTTCATCCTATAATGATCCGATCAAGATAAATTCATGCTTACTATTAATCAAATGGAGGGATATACAAATCAATGGTAGAATTTTATAAAAAAAATATGAATTCTAATGAGGAAATTGAAGCAATGGAGTGGAAAGAATTATGGAAAATGTTTTTTGATAAATATTTCTCTCATACTCTTTGAATTAAAATGGAGTGGGATTTCCTTGGTCTCAAGAAAAAAGATAACGAAACTATTGAGTTGTATGAGTAAAACTTCACAATACTTTTATGATATGCCTATAGATTTTTCATTAACCCTAAAAGTAACATTGACCACTTCTTTGGTGGAAAAAAACCAAGTCTATCAATATATTTGGTGATTTGAAACATTGATAGCTATAAGGATATTGTCCGATGTGACTTGAAATTCAAAAAGGAGATTAGTTAATCTCAAGGGTCTCACTAGTCTTGAGATAGGATATAGATAATGGATTTTAATTATGGTAGAGAGATAGATAAATATCATGGGGTAATAAATTTCATCATCCCCCTTTTCAAAAGTGTGGGAAGAAGCATCCTAGAAATTTCATGAAGGGGATAAGGAAATGCTTTGGGTGTGGGAAGGAAGGGAACCTAGATAGAAAATTCAATTGGGAGAAACCCACCAATGTGATGGAATAAAGTAACTCTCATGTCAACCCTCATATTACAATCTAATGTTTCAACTATAAGAAACATGGATACTATTCAAATCAATTCACTAATCCAAGGATTGTCGGTGAAATCTGACGACAACAACATATAAGGACTATAGATCAAGGGAAAGATTGTCTCATCACAACTGATGAGGTGGATATTGAAAATTATGTGGTGATAGGTATGATATATATTCATTCAAGGATAGTTGTTGTTCCTAAATAGGATCAAGACCACTGGGGCTGAATTAGTATTTCCTTTTTCTTTTATAAGAAAGTTTCTTAACTTCTTTAGTAAACTTTATTAACCTTTGAAACTTGATAAAGTTATGATCTAATAAATTATAACTTCTCAACATCACCTTTTGTATGAAAAAAAAATATAAATAGGAGGAATCACATGATATTTACAAGGTTCGGTACAAAGACCCACTCCTTGCCACGTTGGATAGTCCCGCCAACATGGATTCTTTAACTATCACATTTCTAGAAACAAAGTCACAAGAAGTTAACAATTCTATAATCCTAGTAGAAAATTTCCTACTATAGTTGGTTATACTTCCCAACTATCCTTTTTGTATCCACTTTCCCACAACTATTCGTACACCCCAGCAAATATACAATCCTTTTCAATAATTGGTGAGTATACACAGTTACAAGATTCAATTTCTTTATTCTTTTTAGATCCACTTTATAAAGTCTTCACTTACTCCACAAATAATATGAATCAAACTTTAGCTGCATACAATCTCTAAGAACTTCAATAATTCTCTAAGGAAATTTTTGGCCTTGAAGCTTCTTCCAAAAACTCAGTCCAGAAAACTTCCATAGAAAAGTCACTCTGATCATCCTCAATCCAATAACCTATTTCTAATGGTCTCTGTCCGATTGGCCTCAGTCAAATTATCCTTTTTATCTTCCTCATTAAAATGATTATAAACTCAATTGGTAGCTCACAATTCCTCTATCCGATGGAACTTGGTCCAATAAACCTTGCTCCAATGGATGTCACTATGATGGGCTCACTCTGATGGACTTGCTCTAATGAAACGTCATCCTTATAACTTTCTTTGATGATTAGATTGAACCTCACTCTGATAATCTTCCTCAGCTTCAACCTGAAAATAAAACTCTGGTTGGAAACTCAATACCTAAAAAAACAAAAGTCAAAGCTCTCAACACACATTAATAGTTCAAGTTTCTCCCTTCATACGAAAGTATTGTGCTCTCCTTTTATAGGCACCCCAAAATAACAAAGGTGGGAAAACCAATTTCACTTTCCGCTCAACAAAATTTGTAAATCTAGAATTTCTCATTCATTTAAGTCTTCATCTTTGACTTATTCAACTCTTAATAATAATTATAATAGATTCTTTAATATTCTCAAAACTTCAGTCTTCTTCAAGTTTTAAAAAAATTTATTCAGTCTTATTCTTTAGTTCGATTATTCATTTTGATTCTTCATTACAATGAAAACATATTCCAAACTGAATATGACCCATTATGATGACCTATTATAAACCCTAAGAGTCTTATAATATAGATTATTCATACCAATTATTTAATATTAATCTAAAATATCATCAAATTATTTCTATCTTTCATCAATTTCTAAAATTGTTGATCCTGTGTCTGATGAAGTTCAGCATCTGATGAATTTATCAGTGTCATCATGCATATAATGGAACTATCTCTGATTCACTTAGATGAACGTTGTTAGCGCCAATCTGATGAGTTGGCACCACTTCTTGAGAAACAATCAATACTTTTTTTCTTGACCTAATTGTAATATGATTCAACCTGATGATAATGTTTGAATACATTGTTGATTTTCATCCAGTTGATTGGTCTTTGAATCCTTCTATTTCATCGATCTCGATAATATAACCACTCAATTATACCTCCAATAGAACTTTTTATATGATGTCTTAAAGATACCAACAATTTATAAAATAAATCGATGTCAGAATCCATTACGATGAATCGGTGGCATTTCATGTCTGATGGAATGGTGTCGGTAGTGAATTCTTTTATTGTCATGTCGATGATCTACATCCTTTTCTGTTTGGTGTTCTTCACACCAATGAGAATCATCTAGAATACTTCACATCATATTCTACTCTCTTACACAAACTCAAGATTTTATCATGACTTATTCATGATTTATGAGAACTGCATGATCCGCAAAGAATCGTCTAATTTATAATGGAATGTATTCTAACTTACCATTCTTACAGAAACATCTTTCTTTCCATCCAAACTCCAATATGATTCGTAGCACTTGTTCTCCCCATTTCCTTCATAAGGATTTCATCATAATTTTCTTAGAAAACTTATGGATTTTTTGAATTACAAAACAAAAAATCATCATCAAGTATTAATTGGATCCATACAAACTCTGATTAACTTTCTCATTACGATCATTACTTCATTTTTAGACTCAAGGTGGTTCTGATGAGCCTTTTCTTCTAGAAAACTTCATCACAATCTGATGGAATTTATTAAGATTCGTTCATCTGATCCCCTAATTATGATGGTGAGTTTAATGATCTAAATATTTACCTTTTCTCAACTTTAATTGTATATCATCTATTGACAACAAATACAACCAAAACACAACTTGGGCCAAACAATCTCTCCCCATTGTGTTCGCTGTCAATACTCACTCCATATAATTTAAAAAAATATAACTTATTGTTTTCTTTTATCTAATTTTATTCTCCCCATTCATTTATTTATCCCCCTATTTCTTATCTCTCCTCCTTTTTCATATATCTCCCCCTTATTGACAATCAAATTCAAAGGGGCCATTATGACTAGTTTCCCCCTTATTGACAAATGATCTCATTTCCAAGGGTTGGAACTTTTTATTTCAAAATCTTGAAACTCTTCCTTGGGAGAACATAAGTATAAATAATTTTTTTAACAAAGAGCCTTTAACTAAACAAATCAAAGTATACATGGGCAAGCCCAGTGAAGAAAAAAAAATTGAATAATTAAGTTTTTCAATGTTGTACATTGCACAATTTTTATGTAATACCCTTTTCATGTTTCTTTCAATATTATCATTTCTTGGGGAAATATTGGAAGGATTTATTTAAGATAAAAGTAACATGCACCCATCTCAACAAACATATCATAAAGTTCAGGTGTATAAGCACAACTTAAAAAAAACTTATATTTTTTAACCTCATTACTTTCTTTTGTAAGAATAGTAATAGACTCAAATATCATCTTTCTTATTTCAACTCCTCAATTCCCTACAATTTAATACAAATACAAATATTTTGGGAATTAGGAGGAACCTCATTTGTTTCTTATAAGCATATCTCATACTGAGAGTCCTCTATTAGCCTTTCCTTTTTCTTCTTCTTCATGTATTTTTCATTAGATGTATTTTCTTCCTTATGTTCATCCTTCTCAGATTTAGAAACAAGTTTATTTGCATCTATAAACTCTTATGATAAGGATTTCAATTTATTTTCCCCTTTATAAACCTTTTTTTATAGTGAGTTTGTAAAAAATCTTTCATGCCTTCCCCTTATTATGACAAGATATTCAAACAACTTTTAGTAACATGCCCTTATTGCTCACATATCATGCATATTTTTTGAATTTTCAAACCAAAATATATTGATATATTTTTATCAACCTTGATCACATCTTTAGAAACCTATTAATTTCCCTTTACATCAACTATTTTTTGTGATTTTTCTAACATTCTATCCATGTTAACTTATTCTATCCAAATAACTAAGCACTCTTTCTTTTCATACTCATCATGTTCGTTTTTCTCCACTTTCTTAACATACTTAGATTTCTTCATTTTCTAAGTTCTTTATTTTGGTTCCACATAATTTTTAGGAACATTTTTTCTTCTTTACTCATCATATATCCTCTATGATTCATACTTATTTCTTGGTAGAGACATGTTATGCCAGCATGAATAATATCTATGTATGAAATGTAACACCCCTAGATTTTATGAAAAATATTCTTTTAATTTCATTAATGTCTTGTGTTGTATTCTACACCAAGATTACCTTGCGCTATACGCAACACCGTATTAGCTTGCAGTATACGCAACACTATTCTTAGATCGTGTTACACACAATTTTGATAATAGTTATTCTACGCAACATTGAGTATATATATATATATATATCTTAAATGTATAAATGAAATATGGTTGGATTTTGTTATACAAAACAACGAAGGATTCTTTCACAACACGCAACCCTGACTTGTCTTGCATTACACGCAATCGCGACCTTCCTCGATAGCGTGTGTTGTACGCAATACCGGGTTTTAATAAACAATGTTATATTATTATAATATTGTCATGAACTAGCCGTTATGAATAGTATTAACTAAATTTTGAATTTTATAACATTATTATTCATCTTACACATTTCTAGAACATGGTATAAGAACAAAATAAATTTTTCGGGTAAAATAAGTATTTTTCAAAAAATGCAGTTTTGTCGCCTTTTGATGGCGCACCCACTTTAAATCTAGTTTTTGACATATTTATAAGTTCAATTTGACAAAAAAAATTCTTCTTTGGAATCAAGAAATAAAAATTTACTTTGGATAAATTTTTCATATTATTCCGGTAACTTTCACATTTTAATGAATAG
This sequence comes from Viscum album, assembly GCA_963277665.1. NCBI lineage: Eukaryota > Viridiplantae > Streptophyta > Magnoliopsida > Santalales > Viscaceae > Viscum > Viscum album. The sequence continues at coordinate 178,178,972 of OY728119.1, read as the reverse complement.
TAAAAACACGCTATATTTTAATTAAAAACAACTTTTTTCATCGTAATATCTTATGTGGTTAAATTATAATATTGAATGGTTTTAAAGTATAAATAGAATATATTTTTACCATTTAATATAATGTATGTCATTAGCATTGATTTTACCTTGAATTCGTAGGTTAAATCAATTCAATCTTTTGCAATGTTTTAAACAAAAACCGTTTTTATTCGACAACGGGATTAATTTTAATTTAATTTCTGCAACTTCTGTGTATTGAATTTTAAAAAAATGGATTCCATATTTGGAATCAGTGGGTCCAAATTATGTTAATAGGATACTTTTTATTTTTGGGAATTATGAATAGTAACTACGATAAATTTTATTTACCATAGTTAAAGGTAAATCAGGTAATTAAGGGTAAATATAATATTTTAAAATTACCCTAACAAATGTCAAAATCCTATTGGATGACTAAAAATCGACCCATATCACCTAAGTTTTGGATTAGATTCATTTAATTAAATTTTGTCAATGAAAATAATTTAATTATTATTAAAACCAAAGAATGTGACAACATGTCACTTTCTTAAATCTTATAAGTATAATAATTTTAATCTAGTGATAAACTTAATGAAACTTCGAACATGAATAGTCTCCAGAACTCTAATACAATTATCTACATCATAGGAATTTATTTAGAATTTTTAGGGATTAAATAATTATCATTTATTATGACACAAAGATGATGCAGTAATTGTCTTATTAATGAAATATTGACATAATTGATGTTATAAATGCCCAAATAAATGTAATTTGAGACTTTTTATGACTAACACTAATTTTCTAGGTAAATATGACATGTTATTGTTTATTTAAGTAACTTTGTTTGAACTTATCATTCTGTTATGAATTTCATAAAAATCATGTACCAAATAGTGTCAAATTTGACATAAAATAGTTTTTAAAACAAATATTATATTATTAATTGTTATTTTATTCCTAAAAATCTAAGGTTCGGCCAAATGAATTAGATAAGATTATATATATTAATAATAAACAACTTGGGGTTCTTTTGGCTTGATATAGTAAGTTTATTAACCATATAGTGTAAGAAAACAAAAAGACACGGTAAAAGTTAAATTATTTAACTTAGAGTTAAATCTAATTGATAAGGTTAAAATAATAACCTAAACTTGTCTAAATCCTATTTTATGAGATTATTTCTACCCATCCCCACCATAGCCTCTAAATAAATCAATTTTGATCTATTTAAAACCAAACTTGACTTTATAATAAAATAATATTTTTAGTTATTCCAAAGGTGCCCCTCTCCTCCCTTATAAAAGGGCACCTCCTCCCTCTCTTCCTCACACAACTTTGAGCCTTAAAGATCAGCCAATCCTTTCCAAATTATCTTCTCCACTTCCCTAGAAACATCCTAGAGGTTCTGGTCTTCCTCAAAGACCAATTTTAGTGCCCTAAGAGGAGGTCTCAAAGAGGCGCTTCAAAGAAGAGGTAATTTCCGTTACCGATTCTTTCACCTTTATTTCTTCTTCCACTTCTTCTTCTTAGGTTGTTTCATTATGAATTAATAACATAAGTATCACTCATATACTGATATGTTATTATAAATATGAAACAATCCTATTTCACCGTCTATCCATCCTACGGAAAATGAAATCACCGCGCGTGCGTACGTACGAAATACCGTCTCCACGCCGTGGTGAAATCTATTTTCCACCAACACCTTACATGGATGGGTATAATGGTGTAAAGAATAACTATACATAGTTATTATAACATCATACTGATTCTGATATATTGTATCATCCACTCCAATTCAATTCAATAATCATGAAAACGATATCATCGCTCGTGCGTACGTACGGACTACCGTCTCCACGACGTGATGAGATTCATTCTCCACTTTAACCATTCGTGAATGATTATAAAGTAAATATAATAAGTAATCATGAAATATATGACATAATAATGATACTGGATTTATGTGTATATATATGTATTTCATCTACTTAATTCCATTCAACTCAATAAGGAAACGAAAACAGCGTTCATGCGTACGTACGGCCTACCGTCTCCATGAACGGTGTATTTATTTCCATTTACTGATTTATTATATATATGTATATTATGAATATATATTATATATAAATCATGTTTTATATTCTGGAATTAAGTAATCATGATCTAAGTAATCATATGAATAATTACAAGTCAAAACACGAACGACAAATGAGACGATTTTACCCAAAACGCTACTTTAACATGAATTTACAAAAGAACGGGTAATATAAAGTCATAAGTGAACCATATATGATATAGTAACAATGAATATGATTCTGTAATAATTCAATGACAATATTTAAATCATTATACAGGAGTTTCAGACACTTACGAAGCAAATCGGACCTAAGGTAAGGGAAATATCACAATCTCATTTTTATCCGAGATTGTTTATACTTTAGTATTTACTGGGGTGTATTTTGTCATCCAAATCCATGTTTCCTCAATATGTAATATTATTTCCATCCACCTACAATTTTTTAAGTCCAATTTTACCCTTTGGTGAGTTTTTAGTAAAGGATATGAAAGGAATCTTTTGTCGTTTTTCATACGAGGTACTTTTTGACTTTTCCGACAAAAGTACGAAGAATGTTTTTTTTAACTTATACGGCATGAATGGATTTTGAAAACATTATTTCTAAGAAGAATCCTTTACAAGTTTTCAAGTTTATTTTTAATCAACTTATTTTAGTTTAAAGTTTTATGACATGTTAAGAAAGGAAAAATGTTTTTGAAGAAGAAAGGATATTTTCCTCAAGAATGGAGTTCAAGTGTTTTATTAAAATTATTTTCCATATAAGATAATAAAGGGTTCTGTTTTTATCCCTATTATTACATTGATTTGATTATGTTGTGATGGAAATATTTTTATGAATTCCTTTATCTTATATAAATTGTTTTATGATTTCATGTTGTTTAAGATTCCCATTTTTATTACATGGGTTATGCAATGATGTATGATTTATGATTTTGTGGCACACATAAGAATGGTATCATTATGAGATGGGTGGGACCTATATCTACCTCCAATACATTGGGTAAAGATTTTATATCTCATGAGATAGACATGGCTGGAATGGTAGGTTATACTGGTTCAGTGAAACAGGACTGAAACGAGGGTGACTCGGTTCAGAAAGGGACTTTGTCCACTAAGATAGTCTTGGCAATGAGTCTTGACTAACAAGAAATGATTCTATATGATTATGTGTGTATGCCACAATGTTTCATGTTTTAAGTTATGATTATTGTGATTACATTTCACTGCCATGATTTATCCCATGTTATGAAATTATGCTCTCTTTTGCAGGTTAAGATTTTCAAAATGTTATGTTCTTATGATGTGATTGATATTTATTTTGCTTACCCTTACTGAGCATTTGAGCTCACCCTTTTATGTTTTCTTTTCCCCAGGATATAAATAAAGGTTTTAGGTATAAAAAAAAGAAGATCTTTATGGGAGATGTTGAAGATATTTCAACAGGATTAGAAGATTATATTCCGAGTTTCCAAAGACACTAAACTATTACGATCCTTGTGTGTGTGTTTTTGTTATGTAATAAGTATTCCGCAAATGTAATGTAATGTCAATGTACGTCAAGCTTCGGGTCTCTACAGTTGGTATCAGAGGAAAGGTTTAGTCAACCTTTGGAAACTAGGATGCGAAAACATTAGTGAGATCCCTAGAGATATTTCTAAGGTATGTCTAGGGATGTCCCTAAGGATAAGTATACGTATAGGATATAGTCCTAGAACTATGGTAACGATATTAGATTAAACCAAAGATGTTATATATTGAAGTTACTCCCCCTTTATTATGATTTTTGCCTCTCACACTATTCTTTTTGGGTTTTAGAAAATGGCTGGAAACAAGATGATTCACGATAATGGAGGATATGATGGACAATGGAATGATATTCTTCATGAGCAACCAAATGAAATGGGATTTGGAAGTACAAACATCATTATTATGCCGAATCAGCAATCTCATAATATGATCAATAAAGTAAAATTTGGTAAGTTTCCTGACTCGGCTAATAAGAGAAAGATGGAGTTTCATGATGATCATAGAGGAAAGAAAGTTCAATTTCCCCTATGTAAATCATGTGGGAAGAGGCATCAAGGAGAATGTTTCAAAGGAACTGGAAGATGATTTGGGTGTGGAAAAGAAGGACACAAAGCCAGTAAGTGCAATGGAAAATTTTCAGTTAACACCATGGATGAGGTTAATGGTATTGCTACGACATCAACAATGGTTAAATGTTTTAAATGTGGAATGTACGGGCATTATGCAAACCAATTCCCTAAGGGAAAGTCTCATGAAGAGAATCAGTATGGTCGTATGGGTAGTATTTATGTTGATGATGATGAAGAGACTACAAATGATATGTGAGATGAAAGAATTGTTGAAGCTCGGTCAATGGTTTAAGAATGTAGTGGAATGATGACATGTTTATCATGTGTAATGTTGTATAAGTAATCTCATGGTACTATGGAATAAAGAGACATCTAAGGATTGTTACACTGTTGTCTTTCCTTGAGTTTTGAAAGTGTATGATTAATGTTACCAGTATCCATGAAAGGTTATTCAGATATTTTTGGAATGTAGACGATATAGGGATAAGGAGAAAATTAAATGTTTGATAGTATTAATGAGCTCATGACTGATATAAGGAGAAGGTTATATCATGGTTTGAGTATATAGAATTTTTGGATTTTGGTATGTGGAAAGAGTTAACTTTTTTCAGCATTCATGTTTTCACTAAGGTTCAATGGGTATTCATTCTTCAAGAGAATACATGATTAAGGTATTCACATGTCTGTAATTTGACCAGCAAGATATATCTTATGATATATGGGGGATAAATGATGGCATTCACGTGATTGTTCTGTGACATTTCAAGTAATCATTTTCTTTATACTATGAGCTTGGACCGAAGTATTTTAGATAAGCCTAAAGATTAGAATGGATTATGTTGGAAATAAGTTAGGATAAAACGTTTTTCTATATTATTGATGGGATGTTATAGTAATATAGCTTTAGAAAAAGGAAAACCTGCAGGACGGGCGACAGCCCATCGCGTCGGACAAGGCTGTGGGAATCGAACCCACATCTGAAGTGCGACTGGCCTTTATCGCCTACCACTGGCCTACAGGAAGTCCCTACTTAGTAGAAACTAGTTTTATTATATTAAGAAGTATGATATATGAAGTATAAGTCCATTTTAGGAACCATATATGATTAATCTCACTATAGAATGACTTATGTATATTTAATAACTTTTGCTAACCTTTTGTTTGAGACAGATGGAATGACCCGTCATTCTATCACATGATCTGCTAACACTTCACGAATAACAAATTCAACTTCATTTATTTAAGAGATGAAGTGGAAATTGTTCAAGGCACGAACAACAGTGAGATTGTACCAAAATAAAGTAAGTATTTATTCTAATTCAAATTCTTCAACTTTAGGGAAATGATCTTAAAAACCAAAAATGTTGTCCTAGTGCTCTTCTATCTGATTAATCAGATGGTACCTTAGATCGTCACAAATTTATGGATTTGTGATTGTTGGCTTTTCCATAGCCATGTTCTCTACCACTCTCCATCAGAACATGGTGGTTAGATTTTTCTTCCATATCTATATTTTCACCTATGTGAAAACCCAGTGATTAGTTTATTTGGGAAACCGTTACGTTTCATACTTTTGTTTTTAAATATTGGTTTTGGTATTCCTTTTTACGATGTGGGTTTCTATTAAAGAAACTTTCGAGTAGTAAACCATTTATAACCCCGACGAATTTCGAGGGTGAAATTCATTTTAAGGGGGGTAGAATGTAACACCCCTAGATTTTATGAAAAATATTCTTTTAATTTCATTAATGTCCTGTGTTGTATTCTACACCAAGATTACCTTGCGCTATACACAACACCGTATTAGCTTGCAGTATACGCAACACTATTCTTGGATCGTGTTACACACAATTTTGATAATAGTTATTCTACGCAACATTGAGTATATATATATATATATATATTAAATGTATAAATGAAATATGGTTGGATTCTGTTATACAAAACAACGAAGGATTCTTTCACAACACGCAACCCTGACTTGGCTTGCATTACACGCAATCGTGACCTTCCTCGATAGCGTGTGTTGTACGCAATATCGGGTTTTAATAAACAATGTTATATTATTATAATATTTTCATGAACTAGCCGTTAGGAATAGTATTAACTAAATTTTGAATTTTATAACATTATTATTCATCTTACACATTTCTAGAACATGGTATAAGAACAAAATAAATTTTTCGGGTAAAATAAGTATTTTTCAAAAACTGCAGTTTTGCCGCCTTTTGATGGCGCACCCACTTTAAATCTAGTTTTTGACATGTTTATAAGTTAAATTTGACAAAAAAAATTCTTCTTTGGAATCAAGAAATAAAAATTTACTTTGGATAAATTTTTCATATTATTCCGGTAACTTTCACATTTTAATGAATAGTAAAAACACGCTATATTTTAATTAAAAACAACTTTTTTCATCGTAATATCTTATGTGGTTAAATTATAATATTGAATGGTTTTAAAGTATAAATAGAATATATTTTTACCATTTAATATAATGTATGTCATTATCATTGATTTTACCTTGAATTCGTAGGTTAAATCAATTCAATCTTTTGCAATGTTTTAAACAAAAACCGTTTTTATTCGACAACGGGATTAATTTTAATTTAATTTCTGCAACTTCTGTGTATTGAATTTTAAAAAATGGACTCCATATTTTGAATCAGCGGTTCCAAATTATGTTAATAGGATACTTTTTATTTTTGGGAATTATGAATAGTAACTACGGTAAATTTTATTTACCATAGTTAAAGGTAAATCGGGTAATTAAGGGTAAATATAATATTTTAAAATTACCCTAACAAATGTAAAAATCCTATGGGATGAATAAAAATCGACCCATATCACCTAAGGGTCGGATTAGATTCATTTAATTAAATTTTGTCAATGAAAATAATTTAATTATTATTAAAACCAAAGAATGTGACAACATGTCACTTTCTTAAATCTTATAAGTATAATAATTTTAATCTAGTGATAAACTTAATGAAACTTTGAACATGAATAGTCTCCAGAAATATAATACAATTATCTACATCATAGGAATTTATTTAGAATTTTTAGGGATTAAATAATTATCATTTATTATGACACAAAGATGATGCAGTAATTGTCTTATTAATGAAATATTGACATAATTGATGTTATAAATGCCCAAATAAATGTAATTTGAGACTTTTTATGACTAACACTAATTTTATAGGTTAATATGACATGTTATTGTTGATTTAAGTAACTTGTTTCGAACTTATCATTCTGTTATAAATTTCATAAAAATCATGTACCAAATAGTGTCAAAATTGACATAAAATAGTTTTTAAAACAAATATTATATTATTAATTTTTATTTTATTCCTAAAAATCTAAGGTTCATCCAAATGACTTATATAAGATTATATATATTAATAATAAACAAATTGGGGTTCTTTTGTCTTGATATAGTAAGTTTATTAACCATATAGTGTAAGAAAACAAAAAGACACGGTAAAATTTAAATTATTTAACTTAGAGTTAAATCTAATTGATAAGGTTAAAATAATAACCTAAACTTGTCTAAATCCTATTGTATGAGAGGATTTAGACCCATCCCCACCTTAGCCTCGAAATAAATCAATTTGGATCTATTTAAAACCAAAATTGACTTTATAATAAAATAATATTTTTAGTTATTCCAAAGGTGCCCCTCTCCTCCATTATAAAAAGGCACCTCCTCCCTCTCTTCCTCACACAACTTTGAGCCTTCAAGCTCGGCCAATCCCTGCAAAATTCTCTTCTCCACTTCCCTAGAAACATCCTAGAGGTTCTGGTCTTCCTCAAAGACCAATTTTAGTGCCCTAAGAGGAGGTCTCAAAGAGGCGCTTCAAAGAAGAGGTAATTTCCGTTACCGATTCTTTCACCTTTATTTCTTCTTCCACTTCTTCTTCTTAGGTTGTTTCATTATGAATTAATAACATCAGTATCACTCATATACTGATATGTTATTATAAGTATGAAACAATCCTATTTCACCATCTATCCATCCTACGGAAAACGAAATCACCGCGCGTGCGTACGTACGGAATACCGTCTCCACGCCGTGGTGAAATCTATTTTCCACCAACACATTACATGGATGGGTTTAATGGTGTAAAGAATAACTATACGTAGTTATTATAACATCATACTGATTCTGATATATTGTATCATCCACTCCAATTCAATTCAATAATCATGAAAACGATATCATCGCTCGTGCGTACGTACGGACTACCGTCTCCACGACGCGATGAGATTCATTCTCCACTTTAACCATTCGTGAATGATTATAAAGTAAATATAATAAGTAATCATGAAATATATGACATAATAATGATACTGGATTTATGTGTATATATATGTATTTCATCTACTTAATTCCATTCAACTCAATAAGGAAACGAAAACAGCGTTCATGCGTACGTACGGCCTACCGTCTCCATGAACGGTGTATTTCTTTCCATTTACTGATTTATTATATATATGTATATTATGAATATATATTATATATAAATCATGTTTTATATTCTGGAATTAAGTAATCATGATCTAAGTAATCATATGAATAATTACAAGTCAAAACACGAACGACAAATGAGACTATTTTACCCAAAACGCTACTTTAACATGAATTTACAAAAGAACGGGTAATATAAAGTCATAAGTGAACCATATATGATATAGTAACAATGAATATGATTCTGTAATAATTCAATGACATTATTTAAATCATTATACAGGAGGTTCGGACACTTACGAAGCAAATCGGACCTAAGGTAAGGGAAATATCACAATCTCATTTTTATCCGAGATTGTTTATACTTTAGTATTTACTGGGGTGTATTTTGTCATCCAAATCCATGTTTCCTCAATATATAATATTATTTCCATCCACCTACAATTTTTTAAGTCCAATTTTACCCTTTGGTGAGTTTTTAGTAAAGGATATGAAAGGAATCTTTTGTCGTTTTTCATACGAGGTACTTTTTGACTTTTCCGACAAAAGTACGAAGAATGTTTTTTTTAACTTATACGGCATGAATGGATTTTGAAAACATTATTTCTAAGAAGAATCCTTTACAAGTTTTCAAGTTTATTTTTAATCAACTTCTTTTAGTTTAAAGTTTTATGACATGTTAAGAAAGGAAAAATGTTTTTGAAGAAGAAAGGATATTTTCCTCAAGAATGGAGTTCAAGTGTTTTATCAAAATTATTTTCCATCTAAGATAATAAAGGGTTCTATTTTTATCCCTATTATTACATTTATTTGATTATGTTGTGATGGAAATATTTTTATGAATTCCTTTATCTTATATAAATTGTTTTATGATGTCATGTTGTTTAAGATTCCCATTTTTATTACATGGGTTATGCAATGATGTATGATTTATGATTTTGTGGCACACATAAGAATGGTATCATTATGAGATGTGTGGGACCTATATCTCCCTCCAATGTATTGGGTAAAGATTTTATATCTCATGAGATAGACATGGCTGGAACGGTAGGTTATATCGGTTCAGTGAAACAGGACTGAAACGAGGGTGACTCGGTTCAGAAAGGGACTTTGTCCACTAAGATAGTCTTGGCAATGAGTCTTGACTAACAAGAAATGATTCTCTATGATTATGTGTGTATGACACAATGTTTCATGTTTTAAGTTATGATTATTGTGATTACATTTCACTGCCATGATTTATCCCATGTTATGAAATTATGCTCTCTTTTGCAGGTTAAGATTTTTAAAATGTTATGTTCTTATGATGTGGTTGATATTTCTTTTGCTTACCCTTACTGAGCATTTGATCTCACCCTTTTATGTTTTCTTTTCCCCAGGATATAAAGAAAGGTTTTAGGTATAAAAAAAAAGAAGATCTTTATGGGAGATGTTAAAGATCTTTCAACAGGATTAGAAGATTATATTCCGAGTTTCCAAAGACACTAAACTATTACGATCCTTGTGTGTGTGTTTTTGTTATGTACTAAGTATTCCGCAAATGTAATGTAATGTCAATGTACGTCAAGCTTCGGGTCTCTACATGAAAACTCCACAACACCAACACTGTCCATTGAATCTTGATCTCTCTTACTGATAGTGAACTTGTTTAGAAATTTTTGTTGTTGTTTCTTCAAAAATCCTGGACCACTTTTCTCAGGAGGATAATTTCCTGAAGAATTGCTATCTTTCTTGGTGAAAGATGTTTTCTCACAAACTTGCTTTTATAAACCTTTCTTTTCACCTTATTTAGAAGTTTCACCTATAATATCAACTACTTTGGTGAAGTTTTATCTCATATTTATTATCTCACTTTATGTTGTAAGAAGCATTGATTGCATTTCAAACAACACCTCTTATTTCTTAGCCAAACTATATTTCATAACATCTATTATCTTTTTGGATTCATCTATCTTTAACATGTTTTTCTTGCTTTCTTCAATGAGTATAGATACTTTCATGTCGTGTTTTTCATTGTTAGATGATATTTCTTCATAGATTTTTAGTTTTCTTTAAAGATCATCAATATTTATATTTTGAGATCCGATAACATTGAGATTTTTCTCTTCTTTCCACATTCTATCATTGTTCTCTAAAGTTATTCTTTCAGCATCTTTCTTCAGCTTCTTTATTTCTTTCTTGAGTTGAGTATTTTCCTCAATTTATTTTTCCAGATTCTCTTTGAGAATCCATTCCATTTCTATAATTTATTTATCATTATCATCACTTTATGAATAATTAATTCCCTTTATAGCTTGAAAAATAAATTTGATTTGATGATCATGTTCATCACTGGATGAAGAATCATCCTTCTTTCTTCTTCTTAGATAATGCTTCTTCTTTTTATCATAAGGAAATATTTCCTTATGTTTCTTACACTTTTTTAGATTTATCATCATCTTCCTCATACTAATACTCTTAAACTTTCTTCCTGGGACAATTCTATGAAAAATTTCCCTTCCATTCACAATTATAACATTTTCATATTTTACTTTTCCATTTTCCCTTATTGTATTTCTTATAAAGGAGGGAAAAAATTGTGTTGAAATATTAAGCTTCTTCCTCTACTTCCAAATCGCTTGATTCTTCTTTAATTTATTTATCTTTTTTTATTTTAACAAAGTTTTAAGTTCATTTCTTGATCAAAATTTTCTTTAATTTTCATAACCTTCTCTCTTCTTATTTCATAAGTAACAATAGTACTGTGTAGATCATCTAAAGATAGAGTTTTGGGATTTTATCTTCCAAAGATGAAACTTTTCCATCATACTCATCAAGAATAATTCTCAAGATCTTATAAACAATGGTTGAGTCTTCCAACTTTTCACCAAGAAATATTATGGTGCTAACAATATCATGTACCCTTGTAAATAAGTCACAAACAGATTCGTACTCACCCATTTTTAGATCTTCGTACTTTAGCCTCCAGAGTTGCAACTTTTCATTCTTCACCTTTGTATTTCCTCCATAATTTTTTTTAACTTATCCCAGATACCTTTGGTAGTTCAGACTCCCTTTACTCTAATAAACTCACCTTCAGTTGGAGATGAGAGTAAATATTTTTTAGCTCTTCCAACATTTTCAAGATTTTTCTTATTAACAGTAGTAAGAGGGTAATTCTCAATACAAAGAAACAAATCCATATATATTAGCTTCCAAAACATCATACCCAAGAGACATAAGGTATAAAAGCATTCTATCTTTCCAGATATTATAGTTATTACCATTGAAAACTATATTCCCCTTATAGTTCACAAAATTAGAATTCTTTATTCACAAAGATGGATCTTTCATAGGGAACCAAATCTAACACAAATTGTTGTTCCCAAATAGTATCAAGACCACTGAGAGTGGGGGGTGAATTAGTGGTTCAATTTTATTTTATAAGAAAGTTTCTTAATTTATTTAATAAACTTTATTAACCTACAAAACTTGTTAAAGTTACTATCCACTCATAACTTCTCAACCTCAACTTTCGTATGCAAAAAATATAAAGATAAGACAAAAAAGTTATATTTACAAGATTTGGTACAAATACCTACTCCTTTCCAGGTTGGATAGTCCCACCAGCATGGATTATTTCACTATCTTATTTCTAGGATACAAATACACAAGCATTGAACAATTATACAATCCCAATAGCAACTTTATTTCTATGGTTAGTTATAACCTCTAACTATCCTGTTCATATCCACTTTCCCATAGTTGGTTATACACCCCAACAAACACACAAGACTTTTCAGTAACTTGTGAGTATCCATAGTTACAAGCTTCACTTTCTTTCTTCTTTTCTAATCCACTTCAAAAAGTCTTAACATCCTCCACAAGTAAGATAAATAAAACTTTACCTACATAAAATCTTCAAGAACTTCAACAGTTATCTAAGGAACTTATTGGAATTGAAATTTTTCTAGAAACTCGGTTCGGAAAACTTCTTCAATAAAGACAGTCCTATCAGCTATAGTCTGGTAACCTCTATTTGACAATCTCCGTCTGATTTTACTCGGTCTGATTCTACTTTTTCTCTTACTCATTCAATTTATTAAAAACTCAATTAACATCTCACAATTCAACCTTCTGATGGAACTTAGTCTGATGAACCATGCTCTGATGGATGTCACTCTGATGGGCTCCCTCTGATGGACTCACTCTGATGAAACTTCTTCCTTGAAACTTACTTCGATGATCAAATTGAACCACACTCTGATAATATTCCTTTGCTTAAACTTGAAAACCAAACTCCAGTTGGAAACTCAATACCTGACAAAACAAAAGTCAAAGCTCTCGACGCATGTTAACAATTCAAGTTTCTCCCTTCATATGAATGTACTATGCTCTCCTTTTATAGTAACCCCAGAATGGAAAAGGTGGGAAAAACAATTTCACTTCCCACTCAACAAAATTCAAAAATCCTGAATTTATCATTCATTTAAGTCTTCATCTTTGACTTATTAAACTCTTTATAATACTTCTGGAAGCTTCTCGACTCTTCTCAAAAACTCCACACTTATTCAATTTTTACAAACATTTATTTAGTCTGATTATTCATTCTAATTATTCATTATGATGAATACATATGCCAAACTGAAAATGACCCATTATGATGACCTCTTGTAAAAATCGAGTCTTCTCATATATATGCTTCATAAAAATTCTTTAACAATACATCTAAAATATCTTCAAATTATTTCTCCCTTTTATCAATTTCTTAGACCGATGATCTTGTGTCCGATGAGGTTTAACATCTAATGACTTTATCAGTGTTATCATGCATCTGATGGATCGATCTCTTCTTCACTTTGATAAATGTTTTCAGTACTAGTTTGATGATTTGGAACCACTTCTTGAGAAAAAATAAATACTTTTGTTCTTGGACCAATTGTAATATGAATAAACCTGATGAAAAGGGTTGACTATATATTTTATTTTCATCCAATTCATCATTATTTGAATCCTTTTATTTCATCAATCTCAACAACATAACCACTCAATTCTACCTCCAATAGAACTCTATATTCAATGTCTTAAAGATACCAACATTTTATAAAATGAATCAGTGTTAGAATACATTATGATGAATCGGTGGTATTCTACATCTGATGGACTGGTGTCAGTAGTGACTTGTTTTATTATCATGCCAATTATTCTCATACTGATGATTTACATCCTTTTGTGTTTGGTGTTCCTCGTACCTATGAGCAGTAGTAAGAATACTCCATATCTTATTCTCCTCTATTCCATAAACTCCATCTTGTATCATGACTTCTTCATGATTTATGAGAACTCTATCTTGTATCACAGATTCTTATGATGATCATTTTCTTCCAGAAAACTTATTCACAATCTGATGTACTTTATTAAGCTTTGTGCATTCTATCCCCTGATTATGATGGTGAGTCTGATGATCCAAATATTTACCTTTTATCAACTTCAACCATATACAATCTATTGACAACAAATAAAACCCAAAAAAACTTGGGCCTAACAATAGTGAATATACTATTTGATTATATTTCTACACATTCTTTTATATCATGAAATTTTAGTAGAACTATTCAAACACCACCGCAAACATGTAAGTGGAGTTGTCGGTTAAAACAAAAAATGGGGAAATTATTGAATACCAAGTATATAACTCATCCCCTATCCATATTTGTATGCTAAAATTCCTAGTGAACCTTTTTGATACTTCCTTTAGTAGAATTAGATTCAATTCTGGGTATGGATTGACTTTCCTTATATAGATCCAACATAAATTGTCAAGAGAAAGAAATCACCTACTATTTCACGAATCACCCTCCAATTCTATATAAGTGCATGGAGGAAAATGAATTATTTTTGGTATCATAATCTCAAGCGTGGATATTATTTTATTATGAGAAATAATATCTAGATCAAATTATTGAAACTAAGGAACAAATCATCCTTGATAAAATTCCAATTAATAAGGAATATATTGATGTGTTTACCAAAGAATTGTCTTGTCTTCAACCTAGATGAGATGTTGAGTTCTTGATCCAACATATGCCTTAATATTTGAAAATATCCATAACTCTATATAGAATGGAAACCATTGAACATGAAGTGATGAATAAGAAACTGTAGGAGAATATGGATAAAGGGTTTATACAACTAAGTTCTTTACTATGGGGTGCATCGATCCTTTTTATCAAGAATAAAGATGGTTCAATGTGCCTCTACATTGATTATCATAAGCTTAAGAAGATCATGATGAAGAACAAGTATCCTTTACCATGGATTGATGACTTGTTTGATCAACTACGTGGATCCCAATACTTTTATAAGGTGGATATTTGGTCGAGATATTATCAAGTAAAGGTGAATAAGGGGGTATCACCAAGACTGATTTTTGTACTAGGTACAAGCAATATGAGTTCATTGTGATGCCATTTGGACTCACTAATTCCCTAGATATCTTCATATACTTAATTAATATAGTCTTTATGTATTTCCTTGATAAATTTTTGGTAGTCTTTATAGATGATATTTTTTCTACTCCAAAAATAAAGGAGGGACATGAGAAGGATTTGAACACCATACTGAAGACCTTGTGAAAGGAAATTTTATATGAGAAGTATAGTAAGTGTGGGTTTTAGATGAAGAAATTAAAATTCTTGGGGTGTTCTATCACCAGTAAAAGGATATATATGACTCCTTAAAAAATAAAGGAAATTGAAGGATATCCCAGACCAAAATATGTGATGGAGATCCATATTTTTCTTGGATTATCTAGGTACTATCGTCAATTTATAATAAATTTATGATGATTTTAAATCCCAATAACCAAGATAACTTAGAAGGGGTTGAAGTTTTCTTGTAATGATTAATGTAAGGAAAAATTTAAGGAGTTAAATAAGAGGATAATCACTACACTAGTGCTCACATTACTCACAAGTGGGAAGGATTTGTAATCAACAGTGATGTTTATGAAAAGGGATTGAGTTGTATACTCATAAAAGATGACAAATTGATTGCCTATTCCTCCTTCCAATTAAATATCCATGAGAAAAAATACTCAATTCATGATCTAGAATTTTCTGTAGTGATCTTTTCATTTAATACTTGGTGACATTATCTCTATGGAGAGAAATGTGATATATATATATGAATCATAAAATCCTCAAGTATATATTCACACAAAAAGATCTCAATATGCACCAACAAAGGTTTTTATAACTGATCAAGGATTATGATCGTTCAATCTATTTCAATCATAGGAAGGTGAAAAATTGGAAATTACTCTAAGTAGAAAAGATCCCACAACACTATCCATGATAAGGATTTAAAGGGATCCAATATTCTTGGACATAAAAAAGATGGAAATGGGAATAATAAAAGGATCTTCATCCTAACTTACTCTAATAGCATCTCAACCATCCTTTCTTGAGAGGATCAAGGAGGCCCAAAAATGATGTGGTGATACAAATAAAGGCAATGAATATTATAGAGTTTAACTTTGATAAATATTATAAGGTTTTGAACCTGAATATGTGTCTCATAATAACCATAAACAAAGAGGGAACTTATGGATAATGCACATCACTCAACTTATCTATTTATCTAGGAAGCAATAAGATGTATAGAGATCTAAAGAAAAAATTCTGGTGGGATAACATGAAGAGGGATATAGTAGAATTTTTATCTCGATACTTGGTATGAAAACAAGTCAATGATGAATGACATAAGTTTAAGGGTATGATGAAAATAATGCCCATACTAATATAGAAATAGGAGAAAACCCATGTATTTCATCATAGTTTTCCCCGAGGCATCTAAAGGAAATAACACCATCTAGGTGGTAGTTGACCGCCTCACAAAGTCATTATATTTCATTTTTATCAAAGCACATTTCTCACTTAAACAAATTTCCAAGATATAAATAAGGGAAGTAGTAAGACTACACAGAGTTCCACTCTCCATTTTATTTGAATGATATTTTAGGTTTACTTTGAGGTTATAGAAATGCCTTTAGTAAGAACTAGATATAGAGTTGAGTTTCAGTATTGCTTATTACCCTTAGAAGAATGGTTAGTCTGAGATAACTATCCAAACTCTATAGGATATGTTGAGATTTTGTTCAATAGATTTCCAAGGATGTTGTTATAAGAACCTTCCCCTATTAGAGTTCTCATATAACAATATTTTTCATTCTAGCAGTCAAATGGAACCTTATGAGGCTCTGTATAGGAAGAGGTTTCAGAATCTAACATATTGGGATAAAGTTGGAGAGTAGAAGATTATGGGACCTGATCATATCTAAGAGATGATAGATAAGTTTCAAACCATTCAAAGTCATTGGAAATCTGCACAAAGTTAACAAAAAATATATGTATAAAATCATTGATGAGGCCTATAGTTTGGGGTTGGTGATAAGGTGTTTTTTTATATATCTCTATGGAATAATTTCATGGGGTTTAGGAAGAAGGGAATGATTATTCAAGATACATTGTCCCCTTTGATTTCCTTTATCACATTAGAGCTATGACCTTTCAACTTTCACTCCCACCTAACCTATCTCAAGTACAAGATGTGTTCCATGTATCCATCTTAAGTAAGTAGATACCAAACCCCTCACATGCCCAAAATCCAATGGTGGTACCCTTGGAGAATGATCTTTTATATGAGGAGTTGTCGATGAAGATCTTAGATTGTAGAGAAAAATTTCTATGAAGCTATAAAATTCACCTAGTCAAAGTGTTGTCGTGGAACCACAAGTTCAAGGAAGCAACATGGGAACCTAAATAGGTGATGAAACAGAAGTACCTGAATATATTATAGTGTAAAAAATAAAATTTAAAGGGTGAAATTTCTAATGGGGGGAATAATGTAATGACATAAACTTTTATAAATTAAATTCCCTTTGATTGAGTAAATGTTGTATAGTTATAAAAAATAAATGCGCTACTTTCATTATTCTGGACCAATATAACTCATTGGATTTAAAAGACCATAAATCACCTTAACCATTCATAATATAGTAATTGTATAGTGACTATTAATATTATTATATATTAAGGGTTGTGATAAATTCCAATTGACACAAACAGAAGTAGTGATGGCCATGACTAGTAGGATCATAGCCTATGAAGCCCATATATCAGAACTTATGATGGAGATGACATCATTGGTATTTTCCATCAACCAAGCCTAAGTTGAGATTGAACATTTAAAGCTCAAGTGAAACAATTTACAAGAGAAGTTCAATATTATTGAGATAATGACCCAGACCATGTTTATCAAACCACCCCATTAAATCATCATCATCGCACACCTTACCCTTAGGGAGTACACTAGTGTAATAAGGGGCTATATATCTAGACCCTATCAGTATAAATTTTTATTTTTCATTATTAATGAAATAATGACTATATTTGTCACTTTTCTTTATTACAATTTTATATGAGTTGATGAAAATTAGATTTTGATACGAAGAAACAAAAGTTATATTTTTGGAAAATATGATAATTTAATTAAAACGCACTTATTGAAAATTAAATAATTTTAAAATAAATTTAATTTTTATATAATATTCTTATCAAATAATATTTATATACAAATTATAATATAATTTAGTTAAGTCCAATATAATCTTTATAAGGTTCAGAAAATTCTTATTGTCTTAAAAATTAGTATTCTTCAATAAATGAGAATTTTTATTTAAAAGTGTAAATTATCATATTTAGAAAATTATTTTGATAAAATAAATATTATTTTTGAAATCACTATTTCAAAATTATCAAATGGTGAATTTTTCATAATTTTCTATGATAGTTGTATTTTTTGATAAAAATTAAATACACTATAAATATACGGTATGTATTATTACATCATAATATCCAAATATTGATGTAATAAATAGTATAAAGGGGATAAAATACAAAAAATATGATTCATATTTAAAATAATTTTCTTTTGAAGTTATTTTATGAATTTTATAAATCCTTAATGGATCCTCTAAAACCTATATTATATTTTATGGTTTTAAAATCAATTCTTTATAAACTTATCTCAATTTCACATCACCAAGGGTATTTTTTTATGGATTTAGGTTCTTAGACTTATAAAATATTGAAAGACACTCCTCTTTGGTATAAACCATGGTATGTTTGGTGGTTTTGATTATTTTATCATATATAGTCCAAAACATAAGTTTATAAATTAATAAAGAATTCCTCCCTCTTGCTATAAATTACCACCTATCCTCACACTCCTCTTCACTAAAAAAACAATTTAGTATAACCCAAGGTTTTTTCCTCTCCCGGTGTGAGATCATCTTTCCTAGGTCTTCCTAGTGCTTGGAGTTGTGGTGGTCTTTCCTTACCAGGATGGTGACTCACTGGCACTCCTGCTTATTAGGATTGAAGCATTTGATCTCCCCCTATGATTTGATCCTTCACTTCCCCACCCCAGGTATCTTCTCGTCGATCTCATGGTGTTCGACCTGGTCCCATTCATCTGATCGTGTTGATGGATATAGATCTGGTTAGACATTGGGAAACCCTCTCCTTTACTAATAAAGAAATAATGTTGATTATAGATGATAATGACAATGATTCATTTTTGATGCACCGAATGTTGCTGCTAACGATCGGGAAACTTCTCTCTGATCAATGTATTAATAAAAATTCCCTAAAAATCACCCTAATTAATATATGGCACTTAGAGAAAGGTGTTTTTATTAGATATATCTAAGTAAATCATTTTATTTTTGAATTATTCAATGAAAAAGACAAAAATAGGATCTTAAAATGTAGATCATGGAAATTTGATAATCAACTTATTTTGATGTAATATTTGGAAAACAGTATGGAAATTTAGAATATGAACTTCTCCAAGTCTCCTTTCTAGATACATATTAAGTTAATTCCCCTTTAAGTAAGATTTAAACAAACTATAAGTGATATTGGCAGTCAAATTGGTGATTTTATGGAATGTGATCAATCGGATCCCATTCACTGGGGACCATCGATCTGGATTAGGGCTATGGTAAATGTTGTTCAGTTGCTCATGCATGGTATTTTTTATCTATGGAGGATTATAAAACCTAGATTTCATTTAATTATGAAAATATTCCAACCTTCTACTTCTTTTGTGGTTGCTTGGGGCATGCTTAGAAATACTACATCACCAAAACCCCAAATGCGGATGGAAATTTCATTCTGTAATATGGTCCATGGATTCATACCAAAAATCTAGGATGTTTTTTCATCTTGGAGGTCGAGAATAGGAATGATAGAGATAAAATTTCCAAATATCTGATTTCCCATTTATCTCCTACTCAACACAATGTTATCCTCCTAGGCCCGTCTATTTTTACTGATGAAGTAAGTGATGTCCCTCGGCCTAAATCTAGTAATCTTCAAGGTTTTGGACCTCTATACATCAAATCTAGATCTCTTCTATTCATTTCATCTCCCACTCATGATGTGATGATGGATATCTATGTCCCTGGAAGCTTAAGTGGAACAAATCTACTCCCCGGGGGACCAAAAAAATATCCATATCCTCTAGATAATGTTCTAATTCCAATTCTGATCCTACTCCTTGATAAAATATTGCCTTACTCTACTTTAGAAGATGATCCCCTTATTCCCTCAGTGTTAGGTAATAAGAAACTATATATTTGGAAAAGGAATCCAAGGGGATCAAAGGGAATTGACATGTTGGAGTTGGTTCCCTAGAACCAACTTCTAAGTACTTTATGATAAACATGTATTCATTGTTTTGAATATTAATAAACTACTTATCACATCATGATTGTTCTTATGTGTGACATCGTATGTGATAATGTCCCGAGTGTAGCTGTCGCACTAAAAGGTCATAGAAGTTCCCCGCTATGATGAGAACTTAGAAGTGTTATGACACTATTATTAAATATGTGTTCTATAACCGAATGATATCATTTTAGGGACACAAATGATATAAGCTATTAGGGGTGGAGAATCATAGGAATTTGAGGCACTTTCTCATGGAGTACACCCTTGGTAATATCTAGTAAGATATTATGAGAACAAGGCCCGATAGTAGGAAATCCACATTTATATGTGTCATTAGATGTTCCTATCTACAGATGTGCGTATCAGTCATTATACTTTAATATTATTATTAATAAGTATTATGAGTCGCATACTTTAATGTATTGATGAAAACCGTGATGACAGATGTTCGCAGCGAGTTAGGATATGTTGGGTGTGTCACGAGTAATATTTCATTAATGAATAATGTGATAAAGTATTTATCCCTTATGGTCATTAACAGAAGTTAATATCTTATACCCTTTGATGGAAATTATATAGCCTAAATAAATCCATGGCCATGATGTTCTATAGGCAAGTTCTATTTCTGAAAAGTCAAAGAAAGAGATATCAAGCATATAGGTTGATAGCACTAGCATGCAACCTGCTCTATTAGAGATATTGTGATAAAGGGGTTATATTTCACAATAAGCATCTGTATGAGGTAACATGTCATTGCAACATTAAATTATTTCTCTATGGGTGACATGGCGTGTTGTTAGATTCTAACCTTAGACTTTAGTCTGGTTGACCTAATTCTACTAAGAAAGAGTCATAGAGGGTCACACACTAAGTGTATCTAGAATCTCAGTTAAATAATATATATTATTATTTATTATTTGAAAGGTTGAATAAATATTATTTCCACATGTGATTTAATAATTATTCATGTATGATTGATCACATTTATTCCATCACTAGTTATTCAAGAGAATATATTGTGAGCAAAATAATTAATAAATATTTATTTTCTATTTAGTGAATATAATATTTATTTATTTATTAGAGAATAATGCAGTGGTATTTATTTAATAAATAAATAGACATTTTCAAGGCCCAATAAATATTATGGATGAATGGAGAACCGAGTTTAATGGTTTGGTGAGAAATAATAAATAATAAATATTATTTAATTAAAATAATTAATTATAATTAACAAGTTAAGTGAATGTCAAGAAATAATATTATTATTATTATTATTTGACATGGGGTTTTTTTATGATTAAATAAAATAATCAAGGGAACTCGTGTAATTGTTTTACTTTAACCCTAGAAATATAAATACCTAATTATCTTATTTTCTCAAAGAAAACCAATTCAGTTATGCACAATGAATTTTAGAGAATCCTATCAAGACTAGAGATCTCCCTTCTTTAAGAATGATCTCAAGAATGGAGATCAATCCTCCTTCACTGGATCAAGGATAACACTTTGTAAGCAATTCTCGAGGCGATCAAAGGTGGATGACGCAAGCATGAGTATCTTATGTGCTAGCACCCAAAGACTCCTTTAGCAATGTCTAGAGATTCTTGGAACACGTGTGGATCACCACTATAGGAAATCTATACTCGGTTTTTACAATGCAATGACGGTGCACCGTAGATCTATCACCAGATTCATCAACGAAGAAAGAATTACTTAGAGGTAATTCTTTATCTAATTAATTCAATTATAAACAACATGTTTTGATCTCCTCTCTCAGTTTCAGCATTCTATCCCTTTTCTATTTCTTTGATTCAATTTTTTTGATCATGGCATTCATTGTCGCATAGATATCAGATTGATCATCGATTATGGAAAAAAATAAAAATTGGGAATCACCCATCGCACACTTCCGCTACACCCAAAACCTACATGACCAGACTATGGTGGAAAATAGTGGGTCTAAAAGACTTTTTGATGATTTATCTATCAGTAATAGCCTCCCCAAAAGATAGAAGTAGATAGAGGATGGATCTTTGAAATTTTAGAGGTGAATGATGGAGTGTAAGGGCCCAAATCTACATGGATCAACCCTTTTTGTGTTTCCAAGTCTTGTGGAGATCAAAGGAGGCTCGTAGGAATTCTGGAGGTGTTCGGGTGTTGAGAGCTCAAAGCAAGGATCTTTCACAGTGTGAAAGTAGGTTTCACTCCATGTAGAAGAATTTCACACCGTGAAAGAGTGCTTCATGCTGTGTAATTTTTCAGGGTTTGAAAAATAAAATGAATGAAGAGATGATGGTATTTTTTGCGGAAACTGGCCTCAAGGTATTACACGACAAGAAATGGGATTAAACTTTATGTAATAACCTGATGTTGGATATTTTAAAAACATTTCCAGCTACTTGGGTTTGTTAAAATCTATGGTTGAAGTGGCTCTCTCTCAACTCTAGGTGACCCGATGACCCCCTCTTCGACTTTTTGAGGATTCCTTCATCCTAGATCGATTCCTAACTTCCCTTGATTCATCTTCGATCCAAGGTATGATCTACCTATGTTCTTGTAGTTTCTCCAATTTTTTTCCTCATGTTTCTCTTTTCCATGTGATGGCACATGATCTCCATGTTTCGAGTGAAGTTTTCTTGGTTGTTGGTTAGTGTGGTTGTACCGTGGTGTCCTTGGGTGGATAAAGTTGTTGCGGGAGAGGTGATCGAGATCTGTTGTGTTGATCCATTCTTGTATAAAGAACGTTGATAACCTTTTAAGCTAGTGGATTTTTTGCTTCTTTATTTATTTACATGCAATTGTATAATTAGCATGATTTATCCCCTTGGATCATAATGAAATTGACCTAATTAAGTACTTTAACTGGATTAAATAAATTGGTATCGATCACATAGTGATGTTGTTTCTTTATACCATGATAATGATTTGCCTCTTGATTTTATAGATAGTGTGATATCTATGCCTTTCTTGGTTTAAAATGTTGTTCTTTATGAAAATTGGTAAAGAATGTAAATATGGAATTAATTGATAATTAATTGGCTAATTGGTTAAAGAGGCATGTTTAATAAATCTGGTTGTTGTTGTTATAATTTTGTATTAATCAAATTGATACAGATATACATGTTCAATTGAATTGGTCAATGAACTTGAAGCATGTTGATTCTTATTGATAAAGGAATTAAATGCATGTTAAATTGATTGTTTAATTAATTTTTGATATCTTGTGATAACTTTTTATTTAGGTTTCCCATAGTTTGAACCTATGAATAATGAATTGGTTAATTTTATATAGAATAATAACCGATTGTGTGATAAAGATAATGCCTTTTTAGGGCCTAAGCTACCCACTTTCTTGTAAAGGCTAAGTGCCTTATGCTTTGGAGTCGTGCAAGATCATTGTGTATGAAGTTTGAATGCCTTACTTTAGGGCCAAGAGATCATTTCTATGTTTATTCATGTTGCTTGTGATGTTGTATGGATACGAGACTTGTGGTATATGGGGTAGGGAGGCTCAGATGTGATGTAATCCTAGGATGGCTGAGCATAGAGGGTTGTTGTGGTATGTGGGGTATGGAGGCCCAGTTGTTGTGGCAACAGTTGATGCCTAGAGTGGTGATATGCATTGATTTATGCATGTGGTATCAGGGAGGACATCATAGATGATGGAATGGTTTGAATCTAGGCTTACTAGTTGATATAAAAGTTGCATGCTTGTTGAATCTGTTGTTTTTTATCTATTTTACCTTCTCTACTACTTGAGGTAGATGTTTTTGCTTACTCTCCTTCCAAGGGAGGTGAATATGTGTGGGGTATGCCACGTGCTTTCCATTTTTAGCTTCTCATGGTTGGATGGGTCTATGCTCTTGCTACAGGTATAAAAGACTTGATGGGTAGTTCATCTACTCATCGTGTTGATCCCCTTGTTCTTGGTAGCTTATAATGTTTTCCTATAATACCTAGAAATATGGAAAGTGGTAGTGATTTTTAAAGGAATGAATAAATGTTTATACCATGGGGTTGGAGCTTGCTATGATGCAATTCTGAGGTTATAATTCTGAGAAACTGTGGACTCAGTTTGGTTATGCCTAGAGGGCATGGGAATTTGTTGTGATACTAATAAAATGAAATATGGAAATGATGATGGTTAATTAATGTAAATTTAAAATGATAAAAATGGATAAAGTAATTTAATGTATCTATTTAAATGGTTGTGTTCTTATAGGATATCTAGTCTTAGCAGTGGCAAATGGGGGTATGAGATACATTAGCTGCAATTGAGTCTAAGACTAGGTTATGGCCATAGTGTGGTTGTGAGCTATATTATATCCTGTACTTTTTGTGTTTCTATATACTGATCCATCCTATCAGTTAGGGAAACCTACACCCCGGGGATTATGAGCCATGGGGGGTTGTTTTCCCCAACAGCTTGGTGGGAGGATGGATGGATGGATGACTACCCCCTTTGGCCCCGCTCAATTATCTTGGTAGTTACTTGTATCGGTATGCATGGTAGTTATTTTTCTCAATATATGTGTGTAGAGGGATATAATGGATTATGGTTATTTCACACACATGTATTCTGGATATAGTTTCCTAAGGAATACTATAGGTATAATGTGTATAAACTATGATGGATTGAGGATCCTTACTCGATGTATGGGCTGTGATGGATTGAGGTATAACACTCGATGTATGATACACGTTATATGATCTATGGTGGATCCTAGAAACTACTGGGTTACTTTTTTTTTATGTGGAAGTGGTGTGAGTTGCATGAGGTGTATGTTTTGGTGATTCTCCTATGTGTCTGTATGTTATCCTTTTTTGAGAGAGATGCTCAGGACATGTGACATTGGGGAAAATCGGAAAACCAGTGGGGAAGTGGTGGTTGGGTACCCTTGATATTATTTATTATAAAACGATATTATATTCAATAATTGGTGAGAGTATCCATGGTGTGGATGGGAACTTAGTATACCTGTTTAGCTGATGAGTTAGTTTCACTTGTTGTTCACTGTGATTTAGCATTATTTTTTTTACTTTTTCATGAGAGGCTATGAGGAGGATCCTACTAAGTATACTATTATACTCACCCTATGTTATATAAACTATTTTTCAGGTAACTTGGAGTAGGTTGAAGATCAGGATGGTTAGTACTAGCTTGTGGGTTGCAGGAGCTATTTGGGATTCATGGTCACTATCATTTTTACATTCTTTTGGTGCTTTCAGTTTTTCCTTTAAATTGTAGTAGTTCTTAAATGACATTACATATCTAAATACTGGATATCTTTTATATTTTAGTTTGAGTAGGAGTTGGTTGGTGTCTATATTATCTCTATTTTTCATGTGTTCTCTTAGAGGGTAATGTCTTCCATTTGTGTGTTTACCATGCCCTCAGTGCTAGTTTCCAACCTGGGGCCTACTGGAGGCGGGACTCAGGTGACATTTTCTCTCTTCTCCCATTATCATCCTAGGATGGGTACATGTTGTGGGGAGGGGTCATGATAGAGTGGTATCAGAGCTCTAGTAAGAGGGATAGGATGGATTTTGGAGTTAGGCATAAGTAAGGTTGCATGGGTTGGTAGGGAAATAGTGCCAGCTAAGTTTAGAAAGCATTGTAAACATAGGAGATCGGATGAGATACAGGTATTTAGGCCCCCATGTGATCTGATGCATGAACCTTTAAGCTTAAAGTGGCTACTAAATGAGGTGATACTTATTGTGGGGTAGATACCTAGGAAAGGATCATGCATCATTCTTTTTTGTGCAAGTGCTTTAATT
Source organism: Viscum album (assembly GCA_963277665.1). Taxonomy (NCBI): domain Eukaryota; kingdom Viridiplantae; phylum Streptophyta; class Magnoliopsida; order Santalales; family Viscaceae; genus Viscum; species Viscum album. The sequence continues at coordinate 178,152,737 of OY728119.1, read as the reverse complement.
GGGTGTACCTTGGGATAGGTTAACCTAAAATGAATAAAATAAAACAATTAATGAATGTTAAAGTCTTCCATATTCCAGGTTTAGGAGATCTAACTATATTTTATTTTGCATGTATGGATCCAGGTTGACTTCCTCATCAGGTTATCATGGAATGTGTTCACTAGGTTGTGCCAGCAGATCACCATAGAGTAGAGGTTGATGTCAGTGAAACTTGGAGGAGGACACTCCGAGAGTTTCAATGTCAAAGTCTGTAGAAGTACAAGGAATCTCTTTTAGATGCAATCATGAAAGACTAGTTAGAGGAGGTTGAGATAGCCTTCAGTTCGATATGTGATCAAAGGATCATTGGGTATCATTGATTGTGATGATGCTACGTGGGGAAGGGAGGTAGTGATGGTTCTTGTTCCTCAGGGATCGCAAGGAGTCGATGGTCTCGTGGGAGAAGTTTTGAGACTAGTTTAGGTCTGAGTTTCTTTCTTCGACCATGAAGGTGGCCATTCACCAGGATCTACATACCCTTTAGTAGGGAAGCTCCAATGTGATAGAGTTTGGGATCTATTTCAAGAACCTTATATGATATTCTTTAAACCTGTTTCCAGATGAGGAGGTCAAGGTGAGGCATTTTGAGGAGGATTTGCGTCCAGAGATCTAGCACCAGGTCACCCTATTTATGGTGATGACGTATTTCAAGGTTTTGGAGAGGGAATAGGTCATCTAGAGGATGTTATCCAGAATTTTATCATCATAAGAGGGAAGTTATCGGGATTTCTCATGAAATAGATTTGTGGTCTGGGGTTCTGATTTTCAGGGTAGAAGAGTTTCTGATTAGCCAGGGGTAGGTCTCAACCCTCAGTATCTCATTTATATTGGGGTAGCAGCTCTCAGGATTATCACAAGGGATTATATTCTTGGTTTCTTGTAGAGGTTGAGGTCATCAATGGAGAGAGTCCCTGACCTTTTAAAGTAGTCAGTGTGCTCCAGTCATTCCACTTCAGGTTCCTCTACCGAGGTAGTTCCATCCGAGGTAGTAGTAATAGGTTTCTCCAGTTTGGGATCAGCAGAGAGTAGATGGGGTAGGAAGAGGATAACCCTAGGATTATCCTTTTCCTTAGAGAGTAGAGAGCGACAGTGGAGGTGGTCATTAGTAGGGTCAAAGAGGTCATGGAGTAGGTCGTGGTCACCTTCATGCTTTAGCATTGCCAATGTCGGGTGAGCCAGACATTGTTCGAGGTACCCTTTTCTTTTTTTCTACTTGGGATCATGCTTTATTTGATCCAGGAGTGACACAATACTTCATATCACCTTCCCTTGTCCATGCTTTGGGACTTTAGGTAAAGATACTTCTAGATCCCTTAGTGTTGAGTGCACCAGTTGGAGGTCGAGCAGAATTGTTTGAAGTATGTAGAGATTGTGAGCTAGTGCAGGGGAAACACCACTCTTGGGGAGATTTCCTATATTTATAGACACAGCCATATGATTTCATCCTCAACATGGATTGGTTTTATTCGTTGAAGGATATCATGGAATGCTTCAGGAGACAGGTTGTGTTCTTTGATGCTGATAGAGATCCAATAGTGTTTGTTGGCGAGCGAGACCCTCAGATGGGTTAGAGGCATGTTTTGTCCTTATCATCCTTGATGGATGAGTTTATGTTGAGTTTGTCTAAGGTTCAATAGTCGATGTTTCTCAGGGTGGTAGAAGAATACCTTGATGTATTTCTAGAGGAGTTTGTAGCGTTACCCCCTCAATGAGAGATCGAGTTCAAGATCGAGCTACAACCAGGCATGTCTCCTATCTCGATGTCTCTGTATAGGATTGAACCTTTTGAGCTGTGAGATCTATGCATATAGCTCGATGGTATATTCTAGTGTGGTTTTGTTAAACTGAGTTTGTCACCATGGGGTGCACCAATTTTTTTCATGAAGAAGGATGATGAAATTTTGCGGTTGTGTATCAATTTTCTTCACTTAAAATGAGTGACAGTGAAGAACAACAAACCTCTTCTGCAGATTGATGATTTATTTGATCAACTAAAGGGTGAAATTTGGTTCTTGGAGATCAATTTATGGTCAGGATATCATCATATGCGTGTGAAGGATGAGGATATCCCAAAGATTGTTTTTCATTGTTGTTATGGGTATTATGAGTTTGTTGTGATGTTGTTCGGTGTGATGAATGCTCTAGTTGTGTTCTTAAGTTTAATGAGAGTTTTTTTCCATGAGTTCTTGGATAAGTTTTTGGTGGTTTTCACTGATGGAATCCTTGTGTAGTCCACGTCTAAGGAGGAGCATGCAGAGTATCTACATGCCATTTTGGGAGTTCTTCACTATGAGAATCTATTTGGGAAGTTTTTGAAGTGTGAGTTTTGGGCTCAATAAGTCCTCTTATTGGGTAATATTGTATCCCATCAGGTAGTAGCTATGGATCCATTGAAGGTAGAAGTAGTTGTGTCTTGGGCAGCCCCCAAGATAGTGGTAGAGGTGCGAAGCTTCCTTTGTCTTGTGGGCTATTACAAAATTTTTGTAGCTGATTTCTCTTAGGTTGTAACTTCTCTCACAGTGTTGACCAGAAAGGATTAGGCATTTGTGTGGACTGATTAGTGTCAGGTAGCTTTCTAGTATCTGGAATAGAAGTTGTTCAGTGCTCTAGTTCTTTGTCTTCCATCATAAGAAGTTCAGTTTGAGATTTTCTATGATACTTTTCATCTGGGGTTGGGTTGTGTCTTGATGTAGCAGAGATCGATCCTTTCTTATGGGTCTCAATAGTTGTGTCCACAAAAACATAACTATGCCACCAACTATCTTGAGTTGGAGTCCATGGTGTTCTCTTTTAATTTGGGGAGAAATTACCTCATTGTAGAGCGTTTTTTGATCTTCACTGATCATAAAAGTTTGAGGTATGTTTTCTCCTATCGTAACTTGAACTTTCATTAGTGTTGATGGATGGAGTTCTTATAGGATTATGATTTAGAAATTTTTTATACACTTATAAAGGGGAATATTTCAGCCAATGCACTGAGAAGGAAGTCTCACAGTGATGTAGTGCATGAATTAGGTGATTCTTAGAGAGTGATGGAAGAACTTATAGCATTACATCTAGATATGGGAGAAGTTGGGGGCAGAGGTTGTCTTTTTCAGATGATGGTGAATTCATCTCTGGTGCAGTAGATTGAGGAATCCTAGTTGGGGCATCTTGAGTTGGAGGTCTAGAGGGACCAAGTTGTTTGTGGTGAGGCCCTTGATGGTTGTTCTGGGTATGAACAACATCGAGTGTTGTTTTAGGGAAGTCTTTTTGTTCCTTTGGTGATGCATTAGATGGTTCTTAGAGAGTTGAATAATTAACATTTGGTGATATATCCTGGTGTGATAAAGATGTACTGAGCTCTGAGAGGTTAGTTTTGGTGGCTTGGGTTGAATCATATAGTTGCAGAGTTTGTGTCTCGACGTTTTGTCTGCCATAAGGTGAAGGCTGAGCATAGTGTTCTCGGTGGTTTTCTCCAGCTATTAGATGTTCCTCAGTAGAAGTGGGAGGATATATCGATGAACATTATTACCAGTTTACCTCGATCTTAGAGAGGCTATAGATTTATATGGTTGTTATTGGATCGTTTAATGAAATCATCCCACCTTATAGCGATCAAGGAGTCGAGCTAAGGGGAGGTTTTTTTGAGGCAGTATCTGGAGGAGGTGGTGAGACTCCACTAAGTCCCAAGGATGATCATTTTCAATCGAGATCCCCATTTTACCTCCAGGGTGTGAAGAGGTCTCAAGTATTCTTTTGATTCTCATCTATGCCTTAGCACTACTTTTCATCTACAAATGGACAATTAGATAGAGTAAACCATCCAGACTCTTGAAGACATGTTGCACTCTTGTGTCCTGGATTTTGGAGGTTTGTAGATGAGGCACATGTCTTTGGTTGAGTTCACTTACAATAATAGTTTTCACTCCAACATCATCATGGTGCTGTTTGAATCCTTGTATATCCAATATTTCCATTATCTGTTGTGCTATACTGGGATCAGATATTCGCCAATTATCAGGCCAAAACTAGTACAAAATATGACAGAGATGGTTCAGGTGATTTTTGAGAGGATTAAGGAAATGTAGGATTGTTAGAAATACTATGTTGATCATAGGAGGAGACCTCTTGAGTTCGACATTGGAGATCATATGTTCCTAAAGGTGACTCCCCATCGAGGGCAGTGAAGTTTTAGTTGTGGGAGTCAACTTTCTACCCGGTTTGTTGGGACTTTTGAGGTGTTGGGTCATGTTGGAGTCATGGCATATTGGGTAGCACTTACCTCACAAATGAGCTGGATACATGATATTTTTTATGTGTCTCAGCTCCATCGTTATCTTCATGATGACTCTCACGTCATCAATTGGGATGAGATCGATGTCAATTATGATGCAACCTTAAAGTATTGGGCTATATAGATCCAATACTGCCAGGAGAAGGTGTTTCATTGGTGTGTTATCCCCTTGGTTTGTGTCTTATGGTGTCACGGTGGCGTGGATAAGAGTACTTGGGGACATGAGTTGCAAATACACGCTCAATACCCCGAGCTATTTTATATTTAGCTCTTCTCTTGTAAAATTGTTCTTTTGGTGGTTGTATACCTTTCTAGTTTATGAGACAACTTCCTATTGTTTCTTGTTGTGGTTTTATCTCTTTTGAGAGGTTTCTCCCCTAGGAGATTGTTTAGGAAATGCTTGTGGTTGTCGCGGTGTTTCTCATTGTTCCTTAAATAATGTGGTTGAGCTCTTGTGGTGGCGAGATCATTGAGAGGTATTTCACAGGGTGGTTGTTCAAATTAATCCATCTTCTGTTTCCTCTCTGGGTTGGTTTTGGGTTCTTGAGGATGATAATGTTTTGATAGGTATCTGATGTAAGGAACCAGATCTATGTGGATCAATAATTTTCATGTTTCCAAGTCTTGTGGAGCTCGAAGGAGTCTTGGAGGAAGTCTGGAGGTGTTTGGGTTCTAAGAGCTCGAAGTAGGGAGCTTTCACAGTGTGAAAGTGGGTTTCACACCATGTAGAAGAATTTCACACAGTGAAAGAGTGTTTCATGCCATGTAATTTTTTGAGGTTTGAAGAATAAAATAAATGAAGGGGTGATGGTTTTTTTGGCGGAAACTAACCTTGAGGTATTACACAACGTGAAAGGGGATTACATGTAATGTAATACCCTGATGTTGTATGTTTTAAAAACATTTCCAGCCACTTGAGTCTGTTAAAACTTGTGGCTGCAGTGGTTCTCTCTCAACTCCAGGAAACTCAGTGACCCCCTCTTTGATGTTTTGAGGATTCCTTCATCCCGGATTGATTCCCCACTTCCCTCCTTAGATCCATCTTCAATCTAAGGTATAATCTACCTCCATTATTTCATTTTCTTCAATCTATTTTCTCTTTTTCTCTTTTATATGTGATGAATCATGATCTCCATGTTTCTAATGAAGTTTTCTTGGTTTTTGGTTGGTACGGTTGTACCACGGTTTCCTCGGGTGGATGAAATTATTGCAGGAGAGGTGATCGGGATCCGTTGTGTTGATCCATTATCATGTGAAGAACATCAACAAACTTTTGAGGTAAGGGATTTATTGATTCTCTATTTATTTACATGAAATTGTATAATTATCATGATTTATCCCCTTGGATCACAATGGAATTGACTTAATTAAGTACTTGAACTGAATTAAAGAAATTAGTATCGATCGTGTAGCGATATTGTTGCTTTATACCATGATAATAGTTTGCATATTGATTTGATAGATAGTGTGATATCTATGCCTTGATTGGTTTAGCATGTTGTTCATGACGGAAATTGGTAAAGAATGTAAATCCAGAATTAAATGATAATTAGTTGGATAATTGATTAAAGATGCATGTTTAATAAATCTGGTTACTGTTGTTATAATTTGATGTTAATAAAATAGATGTAGATATTAAAGTTTAATTTAATTGGTTAATGAACCTGAAGCATGTTTATGCTTGTTGGTAAAGTAATTAAAGGCATGTTTAATTAATTGTTTAATTAATTTTTGATAGATTGTGATAGCTTGTTGTTTAGGTTTCTCATAGTTGGAACCTATGAATAATGAATTGGTTAATTCAAGATGGAATAGGAACCGGTTGTGTGATAAAGATAATTCCTTTATAGGGCCTGAGTTATCCTCTTGATTGTAAAGGCCAAGTATCGTATGATTTGGAGTTGTGAGAACTCATTGTGTTTTAAGGCTGAATGCCTTGATTTGGGGATGATATCCCATTGTTATGTTTGTTCTTTCTGCTTGTGATGTGCTCTGGATTTGAGACTTGTGGTATGTGGGTCATGGAGGCCCGGATGTGATGTGACCTTGGGATGGTTGATCCTGGAGGGCTGTTATAGTACATGGGGAAGTGATACCTAGTTTTTGTGGTAGCAGTTGATGCCTAGAGTGGCGAGATGCAGTAGTTTATGAACGTGGTATCGAGGAGGACACCAAATATGATGAAACATGTTGAATTTGTTCTTAATTTTTGATATGAAAGTTGGATTCTTGTTGAATCTATTGTTTTTTTATCTGCTTTACCTTCCTTACTTCTTTAGGTGGATGGTTTTTCTTAATCTCCTTCCAAGGGAGGTGAAGATGCGCATGGTATGCCACATGCTTTCTATATTTATCTTTTCATGGTTGGATGGGTCTACACTCCTGTTATAGGTGGAAAAGACTCGATGGGTAGTTCATCTACTCATCGTGTTGAGACCCTTGTGCTTGGTAGCTTAGAATGCTTTTCTAGAATACCTGGAAATATGGAAAGTGGTAATGATTTTTAAAGGAATGAATAAATGTTTAACCCATGGGGTTAAAGCTTGCTGGGATGCAATGCTGAGGTTATAATTCTGAGAAATTGTGGACTCGGTTTGGTTATGCCTGGAGGGCATGGGACTTTTTTGTGATACTAATGAAATGAAATGTGAAAAATATAATGGTTAATTAATGGTTAAATAATTAATTAACATAAAGTGAAACGGATAAAAATGGATAATGTAATTTAATATAGCTCTTGAAATGGTTGTGTGCTTATAGGATATCTAGTCTTAGTAGGGGCAGTTGGGAGTCCAAGAGACGTTAGCTATAGTTGATTCTAAGACTAGGTTATGCCCATAGTGTGGTTGTGAGATATATTATATCCTATAATTTTTGTGTTTCTATACACTACTCCACCCTGTCGATTAGAGAAACCGACACCTTGGGGATTCTGAGCCCTCGGGGTGTGTTTTCCCCAACATCCTGGTGGGAGGATGGATGACTGACTACCCCCTTTGGCCCCACTCTCTTCTCTTGGTTGTTACTTGTGCTGGTATGCATGGTGGTTAGTTTTCCCAATATATATGTATAGAGGGCTATAATGTATTTTGGTTATTTCACACACATGTATTCTGGATATAGTTTTCTAAGGACTACTATAGGTATAATGTGTATAGGATATGATGGATTGAGGATCCTTACTTGGTGTATGAGTTGTGATGGATTGAGGTATAATACCCAATGTATGATACACGTTATATGAGCTGTGATGGCTCCCAAAAACTACTTGGTTACTTTTGGTTATGTGGACATGGTGTGTGTTGCACAAGGTGCATGTTATGGTGCTTCGCCCAGGTTTCTATGAGATAGCCTTTTGGAGAGAGATGCTTAGGACGTACGATGTTGGGGAAAAACAAAAAACCAGTGGGGAAGTGGTAGCAGGGTACCCTTGATATTCTTTATTATAATACGATCTTGTATGTGATACTTAGTAAGAGTAGCCATGGTGAGTCTGAGAACTTATTATACCTGTTTAGGTGATGATTTAGTTTCACTTTTTGTTCACTGTGCTTTAACATGCTTTCTTTACTTTTTCACAAGAGGTTCTGGGGAGGATCCTATTGAGTATACTATTATACTCACCCTACATTATATAATCTGTTTTCAGGTCACTTAGAGAATATTGAAGATCAGGTTGGTTAGTACTAACTTGTGGGTTGCAGGAGATGTTTGGGATTCGTGGTCTCTATCGTCTTTACTTTCTTTTGGTGCTTGTAGTTTTTACTTTCATTTTTAGTAGTTCTTGCATGACATTACATATCTGAACGTTGGATTTATTTTATATTGTAGTTTGAGAAAGAGTTGGTTGGTGTATGTCTTATCTCTATTTTGCATTAATTCTCTTAGAGGGAAATGCCTCCCATTTTTGTATTTACCATACCCTTAGTGCTAGTCACCAACCGAAGGCCAACTGGAGGTGGGACTCGGGTGTCACTATCTCTCTTCTCCCATTGCTAGCCTAGGAGGGGTACACTTTGTGGGGAGGGGGTCATGACATGGATTGAACCAGCCCTGCCTATCTCAATGATCATTTTGAGTTAGAACTACCGTGGGATTGGTAACCCATGTCTTGTTTGAATGTTACAACACTTTTGCGCTAAAAGTGTCCTTGATATGGTTTTTTTATCCAAACCCATATTGGACAACAAGGATATGAATGGGGTTGCAAAAAAATTAGGCTTTTAAGGATTCTTTTCGGTCCCCCGTCAAGTCCATTCAGGTGGCCTCAATCTCTTATGGAAAGATGATTTGTATATTAGGGTATCCTCCTTCTCTCCAAATCACATGGATGCATCTATTTCTCTCCCTCACACCCTGAGTTAGACCTTCATTGGATTTTATGGCTGGACGACTCAAAAGGAAAAATGGAAGTCTTGGAGTCTTCTTCAAAACTTGTGTGTTCTCTTCCCATGTCCTCTCCTATTTGGAGGGTATTTCAATGAAATGTTATTCCAACATTAAAAAAGGGAGGCGCTTTCAAACCCTTCCCTCAGATTCTGGAGTTCCAACATGTAATCCAGCTAGCCAACCTTATTAATTTGGGATATTTAGGTAACCCTTTCACCTGGTTTATATGTAACTCTAAATCCACTCGTATCGCTAAGAATTTGGATAGGTTATTAGGATCATGTGAATGGACCAATATATTTAGGAATTTTCAGGTATATCATTTGGCCCCCGACACTTTGGATCACTGCCCAATTCTTATTGACACTTTTTTTAGCTGAAGGAACCAGATCCAAAATTGATGCTTCATATTTGAAAGCTTTTGGATCAAAGATAATGAATGTGAGGAGTTGGTTCTCTCAGATTGGAATTCGGATGATCGTGATATGAATTGTTACCTTCAATAGGTGGACGGTCATCTAAATATATAGAGTAAAAAAGAAGTTTTTCCAACCTGATGATGTATGTGATGATATAAAAAGAAAAATGAATGCTCTATATTATGACCCCTCCTTAGACTTCCCTGTCTCCAGAATTGATTACCTCAAAGCTGATATGGACATGACTCTCCACACCAAGGAAAGTTTCTGGGCTATGTGTGTGTGTGATAGACACATCAAGGAGGGTGATGCTAATACTTAATATTTTCACCAGAAGTCATCAGCAAGGCATTGAAATAATTCCATCAATAGTCTTATAAATGTGGAAGGTGGGTATGTCTTCAATAAGGGGGAGATCCAGGATACTATTACTCTTTTTTTCCAAAGGATGGTGACCCTTTCATCTCTAATGATATTGCCTCCTATATTAAACTAGTTATCACTGATCCAATGAACTCCTTTCTCACCCATGACATATCCGATGAGAAAATGGTGAGGGGACTCAACCAAATCCACTCTAAAAATTCCCCTATCCCATATGACTTTTATGCTCTTTTCTTAAAGAAGTTTTGGAATATTGTTGGAAGGGATATTTTGACCCTTATGAGGGATCTTTGGGAAGGTAATTCTGAATTTGGTGCGTTGAATGATACACTTATCACCCTTATTCCCAAAATTTAAAAACCTATCCAAGCCTCAGATTTCAGGCCCATTGGGCTATGCAATGTGATTTCTAAGAACTTTTCTAAAATTCTCATGAATCAAATTTGATCCAGAATTCCGTATATTGTCTCTAAAAATCAAAGCACCTTTATTTATAAAAGGCTCATCGCTGATAACATCGCTATTGCACATGAGATATTTCACTCCATGAAGACTCATGCTATGGAAAAGAGAGGTATCATGGCATGGAAAATTGACATGACTAAGGCCTATGATATATTTGATTAGTCCTTTCTATAGTTTGTCATGGAAAAGATGGGTTTCAGCCCAAAATGGGTTAATATCATCATGAAATGTGCCAATACAGTGTCATTCAGAATCAAAATTAATGGGTTCTTTCAAAGAGCTTCTTCCCCTCTCGAGGTCTCTGCCAAGGGGACCCTCTCTCCCCATTCCTATTTATTTTTGTTGCTGGTGCTTTCTCTAATATTCTTTCAGAAGCTTCAAGGAATAATTCTATTCATGGGGATGAGGTTTTTAGACAAATCCCTCTTGTTTATCATCTTATTTTCGCTGATGATAGCCTTATTTTTTCAAGATATACTCAGGAAGAATGAACTTATATATTTCATATAATTCATCATTATGAGAAAACATCCAAGAAATCCATCAATTTGATGAAATATGAAATTTCTTTTAGTGATGGTGTGATCCAAAATAATAAAGATGAGCTTAGTCTTCTCTCAGGGATCCATGTGGTCAACAAACAAAACAAATATCTTGTGCTTCCAATGATTATCATTCGTTCAAAAAAAGAAGTTTTTTCAAGTGTACTTGATAGAGTTGTAAAAAAGATACAAGGATAGAGTTCCAAATGAATCTACAAAGCAGGGAAAGAAACGCTCATTAAATTAGTTTTACAATCGATCCCAAGCTATATCATGTCCATATTTAAACTTCCCACTTCAATGATTGGCCTTATCCAGGACCACATCACTAAATTCTAGTGGGGAAACAATAATGAAAAGAGAAAAATTAATTGGATGTCATGGAATAAATTTTTCATGCCTAAGTCAAGCGGTGGTATGGATTTTAGAGACCTTTCCTCCTTCAATGACACACTCTTGGCCAAACAAGTTTGGCAGCTTATGCTCAACCTAAAATGTCTTTATGCTCAGATCCTCAAATCCAAATACTTCCTCCACTCTAACTTCCATGACTCATCTATTGGCCCTTATCCCAGCCACCTTTGGAGATGTCTCTGGGGATCTCGCACTTTGCTTCATTCTGGGATTGTCTAGATGATTGGTAATGAGTACTCGATTAGAATTTAGAAGTATCCTTAGCTATTTGATGGTGAGGGTCTGATGAAAACCACTTCAGCAGTCCTGATATTTAAAGACTCTACGATTTTCTCCCTCTTCAACGAATCCGGTGATGGCTGGTGCACTGAGAATATTGAGAAGCGGTTCAATACTAGAGATAAAAAATCATTTTTAGTATTCCTTTCTTGAAGAACGGTGGGCGTGATAGCATCTACTGGTAGTTTGATAATTTAGGTTCTTATTCTGTTAAATCTGAGTACAACTTGGCCCATGGACTGCAGAATTTGGGAGTCAATAGGATCTTGAAAATTGTATGGAACCTTCTGGTTTTTTTGGAGTCGGTTCCCTAGAACCAACTTCTTTGTACTTTATGATAAAAATTTATTCATTGGATGGATATTAATAAACTTCTTATCACATCATGATTGTTCTTCTGGATGACATTGTATGTGATAATGTCTTAAAAGTAGATGTCACACTAAAAGGTCACAGCGGATCTCTGCTATGATGAGAAACTGGAAGTGCCATGACACTATTATTGAATATATATTATCACTACTGGAAAATGTACATATCCCCACGGTTTTCCCCAAAACCGTGGGGATAGACCCCCCCTATACCCACGGTTTTGGAAAACCGTGGGTATAGGTGAATTTTCATGACCTATCCCCACGGTTTTCCAAAACCGTGGGTATAGGGGGCTCTATCCCCACGGTTTTGGAAAACCCTGGGGATAGGTCCTGAAAAGTCACCTATACCCACGGTTTCCCAAAACCGTGGGTATAGGGGGGGTCTATCCCCACGGTTTTGGGGAAAACCATGGGGATAGGTCTGGGATAAAATACCTATACCCACGGTTATGAAAAACCGTGGGTATAGGTCAATTTTGTGTGCGCGGGAAAAAAAAATTTCCGCGGGAAGGAATTTTTTTTTGGCGGGAACCCTATACCCACGGTTCTTCCCTCTATACCCATGGTTTTTTTAACTATATTTAACTAAATATATATATATATACATATATGTGAAGTTAGGGTAGTGTTTAGATGCGGTGTTTGCAGCGAATAGGTTGCGGGATCGAAACTCGGCGCCTGCATTATTTTAGGACCTATACCCACGGTTTTGAAACTGTGGGTAAAAGCCGTTGACACCGTGGAAATTGTCCATGTTTCGGTGACACGGTGGCAGGACACCTATACCCACGGTTTTCCAAAACCGTGGGTATAGGCTGGGGACCTATACCGACACCGTTCCAGCCCACGGTTCCCAAAACCGTGGGTATAGGCTATACCCACGGTTTTGGGGGCTATACCCACGGTTTTGAACCGTGGGTATAGGCCGTTTTTCTAGTAGTGTATATAGATGTATGATAACATTTGAAAGGAAACAAATGATATAGGATATCAGGGGTGGAGACTCATAGGACTTTTAGGCACCTTCTTATGGTGTACTCCCTTGGTAATGTCCAGGAGGATATTATGAGAATGAGACCCACCAGTAGGAAATCCATATTTATAAGTGTCATTGGATGTTTCTATCTGCAGATGTGTGTATTGTTCAATATACTTTAAGATTATTATTAATGGGTATTATGACTTTCACAATTAGATGTATTGAAAAAAACTATGACGAGATATGTTCACAGCGAGGTAGGATATGTTGGGTGTGTCAAAAGTAATATTGCATTAATAAATAATGCAAGAAAGGATTTGTCCCTTATGTTCCATGATGGAAGTTGATATCTCAGGCCCTTTGATGAAAATAATATAGCCTAAATAAATTCATATCCATGGTGTTCTATAGGCAAGTTCAATTTCCCAGAAGTCAAAGAATGAGAAATCGAGCACATGGGTTTATGGAAATTTCATGCAACCTGCTTGATTGGAGATATTGAGACAAAGGGATTATATTACACAGTAAGCATTCGTATGAGGTTGCATGTCATTGCGACATTAACTTATTTCTCTATGGGTACCTTAACGTGTTGCTAGGCGCTAACCTTGGACTGTAGGCTACTCCGCCTAATTCCACTAAGAAAGAGGTCTAGAGGGTCACACACTAAGTGTATCTAGTATCTCAATTAAATAATATATTATTTATTATTTAACAAGTTCAATAAATATTATTCCTGGTTGTGGTTTAATAATTATTCATGGATGTTTGGTCGCATTTTTTTAGACACAAGTTATTCAAGAGAATATATTGTGATTGAAATAATTGATAAATATTTATTTTCTATTTAGTGAATATAATATTTATATATTTATTACCGAATAATACATTTATATTTATTTAATAAATAAATAGTCATTATTCAAGTTTCAATAAATATGGTGGATGATTGGTGGACCGAGTTTAGGGTCCGGTGAGAAATAATAATATTGAATATTATTTAATTAAATAATATTTAATTATAACTCACAAGTTAAGCGCATGTCAGGAAATAATAATGTTGTTATTATTATTTGACATGGGGTTTCACTAGGATTAATAAAATAATTAAGGAACTTGTGTAAATTATTTATTATTAACCTAGTGAATTAAATGTCTGGTTATATTATTCTCTTATTAGCCAAGTGCTAGCCAAGTGATGCCAAAGGTGTTGAGCACAAAATTTGGAGAAAACCTCTTGAGTCTAGAGAGTTCTTATCTCTCCAAAAACGCTCTCAAGAACAAGAGAGATCCTCCTCCACCGAATCAAGGAGAATGATTTGAAAGTGATTCTCAAGGCGATCGAAGGAAGACATCACAAGTGTAAGGATCTTCTATGCTAGAACCCAAAGACTCCTTTAGTGACATCCAGAGATATGTGGAACACGTGTGGATAACCACTAGAGGAGATATACTCTTGATCTCTACAACACAACGACAATACACTTACAGATTTGTGGATGAACGCATCAACGAAGAAAGAATCACCTTTACGGTAATTCTTATTTAATTAAATTAATTATAAACAAAATATGTCGATCCTATCTTCTCGATTCTAGGTTATATTTCTTTGATTCAATTATGTGGATCGTGGCGTTCACCATTGCTAGATCCCAAATTGTTCATCGATAATGGAAAAAATTAAAGTTGGGCACCAACCCTACCACGCTTCCTTGCACTCGAAACCTACAAGTGGTATCAAAGCGGGCATATTATTGTTTGTAATTATTTAAATAATTCATTGATGATTTACTATTTAATAATTTAGCTTTTTAATTCATGTTTAATCATTATTTTTAATCTGAATTACGAGATCTATTCTTCCTCTATCGTTTCTCATAGATCTAATAGAAATGATTAATTTTTTGATTAAAATTAAATCAAGGAACTCATCCGGAGGTGCCAAGGGTTCTATCCAGGTAACACAGTAGTACACACCATGTAGTCATATCTACACACCGTGTAGTTGTGTTCAATGCATTAAGAGTATTTTTACAATTACTTAACCCATGTTCATTAATGAAACGTGGTGTAGTTAATTCTTACACCGCATATTGACCAGGAAAGACTGGTGCATGGTCAGTCAGACTAAATGTTGTGTGGTCCACTGGACATGACATGTAGTCCCTTTTGGGTTAGGGTTGGGCCATGTATCCAATACATGGCTTAACAAACTAGTGACTATGTAACATGGAGTCAACAAGGTGTGTGGCCCACTGGACACACCGTGTACTACGAAATTTCCAAAGTACGTCTCACACGTCGAGTCCCTAGGTGTGTGCTTCAGATAGATGGTGAAAGTAGTACACGCCATGTAGATCAGATCTACACATTGTGTACTTTACCAAATTATACATAATTAAATATTTAATATTTTCATAATTTTCAAATCTTCATATCATGTATAAGACGTATTACAGGTTGTTACTCTAATTACATTGAAGCATAACACGTGGCCAAAAAGTCATGTAACTCGTGTAATCATTCATGAAGTACACATCATGAAAGTACGCAATAATTTGTGTATGTCATATGTCACAATAGTAAAATATTATACGATCATAATACATATTGGGTAGGTTTGGACGGGTATTCACTGAGTTACCTCCAAGGTACAAGTTATGTAGAAGGTTAATTTTAAATGAATCCTAATTTGTTTAAAATTATAATGGATGAGAATCTCAAGGAAATTTAGAAAAGTATTAAGATAAAAGGATTGATTAATTAAAGATAATAATTAATCAATTCAAGCGTGATTTATCTTAAATAGGAATGATTAAAGAATTGAATGCTAGTTTTATTAAATGTGTAAATTCGTTGCATACATGTGGATGATCATGAGCTAGACCAAACTTTTTGTATGTGATTGGTTTCCTTTTAATTTATTAAATTAAATCATCGGCATGTGTGCCTTCTCTCCTCATTAATATGTAGGGTCTGTATGCCCGTGGTTTCTTTTATATAAACCCCCTTTTACCCATCACCTACATGTGAGTAAAATCATATGTAATGGATAGAGCTCCCAAGCTAGTGGAGGCGGTTCAAGTTAAGAGTGGAGGCGAAACCAATCCAAGAAGATACAAAGGTGGACAGGTGGAAAGCTGTAAACACAAACCTAATTGGTTCAAGGTGTTTCTCCCCTAGGTCAGCGGTTAGTTTATCAACCACAAGATAAACTAACAATTATAACAACCTCATTATCATACCCTTTATTTTATTTTTGTTAGTTGTATGGTTATTCATTATTGATGTTTTTTCACAATCACATAATTAATGAATTAACAAGCATGTAAGATGGAACTAAAATAAACTAGTTTATGCATAAATATTATCTAATACATGGTTAATCACTTAATCTTATCCCACTTAATATTATTAATCATGTGAAAATATAATAAATTGAAATTTATGCAGAAAGGATAAAATCCCTCAATAAAATATTAAGTCGGTATAGCCTTCCATTAATTCAGTTAGAATCGAACCATAGTTCAAAGTGCTTGACCAGCCAAAGTTGGGGTGCTTTCAATTATCAGAGAATTCTAATTTGAGGTTTTGGGTTGACTTGAATTAGTTTATATCAAGGGTTGACAGCCAAAGAAGGACTTTGTGTAACTGATAGGAAAAGGTTAAGGAAATCCAAAATTAAGGATTTCAGGATTGGGGAGTCCACTCAACAGATTAAGGAGCTGTGAGTTAATACAGTTGGCATTTGGAATGCCTACCTAAAACCTTTCAAATTTCTTGACCAACTAAATTTTGGGTAATGAAAAGGGAAATATGGATCTTTTCAGTTATAATTTCCAAGAAACAAGATATTCTGAAGCCAATGGTGAGGGATATTGGGTTTTGATAAAATAGTGGGAGACTAATAAATATTTATTTATTTATTTGTCTTAATTTTATCAGATAAAGTACTAAAACTTTCTTCATATTATTTTTAGAAATGACATTAAAAATGGAATCAAACATATCATTGAAATCCATACTCGAGAAGGAAAACCTTCTCACCAAAACTAATTTCCAAGAGTGGAAAAGGTGCCTTTGGTTCATCCTTTTCCATGAAAGGAAACTATATGTACTGGAAGAATATTTACTAGTTGTGCCTGGAAATGAGGAGAGTGATAAGGATCTCTATATGTATGAGAAACATCTGAATGATGTTACAGATGTTCAGTGCCTCGTGCTATCATCCATGATCAATGATCTCTTGAAGAAATATGAGGAAATGGATTCTTATAGCATGATGTATCACCTTCGGGATATATATCAAGAGAAAGTGAGACAAGAGAGGTATGAGATCTATAACGCTTTGTTCACCACTAATCTTGGAGAGTCTGCACCAGTTGGGCCACATGTAGTCAAGTTTATTAGCTACATTGAGAGTTTGAACATCTTAGGGATTAAATTCTCGGATGAGTTACGTACAGATCTCTGCTATCATCACTACCCAAGACCTTCTCTAGTTTTATTGCGAATTATAATATGATCAATAATGAGAAAAGTCTATTTGAAATTCTTACTTTAATTCTCCAAGCAGATAAGAACATGGGGTGTAAAAAACCCGCAGTCCTTATAATGAATAGGAAGAGGAAGGAAAATTAAAAGGGGCCCAAGACTTATAAATAGTCTAAAGATACCAAGCACCATACTGCCAAGAAGAAGAAGATCCAGATGTAAGGAAAGGAAAAGGAGGTAGTATTCTTTGCATGTGGAAATTCAGGACACTTGAAGAGGAACTTCACCCATAGGAAAGGAGAAGTAAAAGGTGTGTTCATTATCGAGTGAAATCTTTCCATTTCTACACATTGGGTATTAAATACAGCTTGTGGTGCTCACATCTGTATTCAAAAGTAGGAACCAAGTAGATTCTAGAAAATTTCTAGAGGAGAGGTGGATCTGCGAGCTGCTAATGGTGTGAGGTAGGCTACTCTTTCCATTGGTGAATACCACCTCACATTTCCAATAAGAATGATTTTGATTTTACATGGTTGTTATTGTGTACCTAGTGTTACCAAAAAATAATTTATGTATCAAGTTTGGATACATATGGGTTTATTTTGAAGTTCAGAAATAAATTTTTTTTATTTTATAAGGACAACATATGTTATGGTATAACACGTTTAAATAACATTCTATATGTATTAAATTACAAAAACCAAGTGTTGAAAATTGATAACGAATCAAGTTCGCATGACTTATATAACACCCAGTTGTGGTATCACCGTCTCGGTCATGTAAATGAGAAGTGTTTGATAAAGCTCTGTCAAGATGGTTATTTAGACTCTTCTGAGCTAAAACCACTTTATAGATGTTATGCTTGTTTATAAGGGAAAATGATCAAATCGCCATTTGGTGGACAGGGTCAAAGGGCCACAGAGCTTCTAGGATTGGTACACACTGATTTGTGTGGACCATTTCTAGTAAAAGTTGGAGGTGGATATTCTTACTGCATAACATTTACTGATGACTTGAGTAGATATTGCTATATTTACTTGATAAGGTATAAGTCATATTCCTTTGAGAAATTCGAAGAATTCAAGAATGAAGTAGAGAATAAACTTGGTAAGAAGATAAAGAAGCTTCGATCAGATCAAGGTGGAGAATATCTTAACCAAGAGTTCATTGAATTTTTACAAGAGTTTGGGATTCTATATCAACTCACTTCAACTTATACACCATAGTGGAATGGTATTAGTGAAATGAGGAACTGTACCTTGTTGGACATGGTAAGGTCGATGATGAGTCATGCAGATCTTCCATTATCCTTTTGGGGATATGCATTACAAACTATGGAATACACATTAAACCGAGTACCAACTAAGGAAACAAATGGAATTCCTTTCGAATTATGGAGTGGAAAGATACCCATTTTGTCACATACACGTGTATGGGGATGCGATGTGTTTGTTAAGGATTTCTTAGGAAACAAACTAGCACTCTAGGGAAAGAGTTGTATCTTTATAGGGTTTCCTAAGGAAACAAAGGGATACTACCTATAAAACCCCTCATATAATAAAGTAATTGTCGCCATACAAACCGTCTTTCTTGGGAGGGAGAACATCCTCAAAAAGGATAGTGGGAGAAAGATTGACTTCGATGAAATTGATGCTCAAGATACACATGAGTTGGTACAAGAATAAGTTCCATAGGTCCCCATGAAAGAAGAAGTTCATGAAACACAAGTACTACATAGGAGCTCAAGAGAGGTAAGGGAACCAGAGAAATATGGTTTTTTAGTCACCAATGATGGTGACTCATTATTGTTGGACAATGATGAACCTCTCTCCTACAAGGAGGAAATAAAGAGCTCAGAAGTAATAAGATGGCTATAAGAGATGAATTCTGAGATGGATTCTATGTATTAGAACCAATTTTGGGTTCTGGTCGATGCACCAGTTGATGTAAATCCTGTTAGGTGTAAATGGGTATTCAAGAAGAAACTGGACATAGAAGGTAAATTAAGTATCTATAAAACAAGGATAGTGGCTAAAGGTTTTAAAAAATGTCAAGGAATTGACTACAATGAAACCTTTTTGACAGTTTCCATGTTTAAATCCATAAGAATCATATTTTCCATAGCAGCTTACCATGACTATGAGATTTGAAAGGTGGATGTCAAAATTTCATTCCTTAATAGGAACCTTCAAGAAGATGTCTATATGACACAACCAGAAGGTTTTATGAAACCAGGTGATCCCAAAAGGGTTTACAAGTTGTAGAGGTCCACTTATGAACTGAAGCAATCATCCAGGTCATGGAATATTCAATTCGATGAAGCCATAAGGGAATATGGTTTCATTAAGAACGAATGTGAGTAACGTATTTACAAAAGGTTTAATGGGAATGCAGTTATTATCTTAGTAGTATATGTTGATGACATATTACTTATTAGAAATGACATATCAGTCTTACAATTAGTTAAAGACTGGTTAAACAAGTGTTTCTACATGAAGGACTTAGGCAAAGCAGCCTACACTCTAGGGATCAAGATCATTCGTGATAGATCCGAGAGGCTACTTATACTAAGTCAAAGTATATATATTGACCATATACTAAAGAGATTTAGTATGAAACAATCCAAGAGGGGATTGGTTCCAGTGTCATATAGTTTATATCATTATAAGAAAATGTGTCCCCAAACACAACATGAGAAATATAGAATGAGTAAGATCTCATACGCTTCAGCAATAGGATCTATCATGTATGTCATGTTATATACTATACTTGATGTTGTCTATGCACTGATCATGGTAGGAAGATATCAAGCAGATCCAGGAGAATAACATTGGACTTTTGTTAAGATTGTATTTAAGTATATGAGAAGATCTAAGGATATGTTCCTGGTTTATGGAGGAGATGAGGAGCTTGTCATCAGAGGGTATGATGATGTTGGTTTTCAGACAAATCAGAATGATCTGAAGTCACAATCAGGGTATGTTTTCTGTCTCAATAGAGGATCTGTGAGATGGAAGAGTTCAAAGCATCCAGTTGTCACTAATTCTATAGCAGAGTCCGAGTATATAGCAGCTTCTGATGCAGCCAAGGAAGTTGTCTAGATTCAGAACTTTTTCCAGAATCATGATGTGGTACCTAGCAGTAAAGACTCTGTAAGAACTCGGTTTTTTAGAATGGGTCAAAATCCCGACCCTGTTTGAATTTTTGACTTGTTTCTGAGAAAACTGGGAAAATCTGAGAAGTTCTGGAAATTTCCAGACTACACACCATGTACTCTAAAGTACACACCACGTATGGGTTAGGAGAGTATCGGCTATGTGCTCAATGAGTACATGTCGTGTGATGACCGTGTAGGGATTTCCTACTACACAGCGTGTAGTGTTTCTCAACACGTCATTTATCCTATTTTCTACATACCAGCTGGGTTCAAGCCATGTGTCAACCCCTGTGGAGCGCCCAAGTCGTGTGGTTATCTCCGCTTAAGTCAGAGTACAAAAAAGGACACTACACAATGTGTAGTCCCTAAATACACGATGTGTAGTCCTTAAATACATGTCGTGTATTTTTTTTATTCGATTAAATGAAAGGGTGTCACGTCTTATTCTAGAAAATGGCTTCTTCTTCCCCAACTTCGGAACAGGTCCATTCCGAAGTTCCGAAGAACATTTCCTACCCTACAATCATCATCTGATGTCCATTCTTGAATCCATCAGTGGCTGTGGGATCGCAAAAACGAGGCTAAACCCACGCACCCTGTTTTGTTCCAGTTTCCTTACCTCACGCGTTGAAGTTTCCATCTGAGTGGAATTTCCGAGATTTGATGGAAATGTAGATCTACGAAAATCGTCTTCGAATTTGAGCTTGATATCAGATGTGCCTATGTCTACAAGTCTCAAGTAGGTGGTACATACCTTATTTTGTGTTTTTGAAAACCTTTGGGTGGCGCGGATTAAAGCGCGCATTTGGGTATTTTGAGCGTGACCCTGTTTTATCTGCTATTACATATTAAATTAATTGTTAGACCCATGGGATGCCTTTGGGCATGCATTATTACCTACATTGCTTGAGTAAGGTCGGGCGAGAGGCTGACGCTCATTGGGACATTTTGTCCTGGGTTCCAAAATGGTTATAATTGGTCTTCTTTGTTTAGAACTGGTATGTTTAATCTAGTAAAGCATGATTACGTTGTTTAGAGGCATTCAAGACCTCAGTGCTACTGTGTGATAACCGTTGGGTTAGTGAAAATTCAACTTTTTAGATTGTTTTTCATGTTTATGTGACTTGCTTAGAAGTGTTATATATGTAATTGTTGAATTGAATATGATGGAATCCTTTGGGTTGTGTTGGGCATGGCCCAGATATTCTTGAGTGATGCTGATCATAGGTTGGGCTTGGGCCGGGTTACATTGGGTGGTTCTGAACATGGGATTGGGTGTCATGGACGTCAGCCTGAGGTAGGACGACTGTCAGGTTGGGCATGGCTCGGGTTACTTGGATGGAGAGGCCGTCGGACTTGAGCAGCATGCACTACTGGAATTTTACCCTTTACCAACAGTTCAAAACCGTTGGTAATGGCTGAGAAAACATTGGTATATTATATACCAACGGTTTCCCAAACCGTGGCCAAGTAAGTTGTGGGTATAGGCTTATACCAATGGTTCTGTGTAAACCTTTGGTATATATGTTAAAGTAAGAGATATACCAACGGTTTCACACACCGTTGGTATATGTTACCCTTATACCAATGGTTTAGAACCGCTGGTATAAAGTGTACAATATACACCCAAAGGATATACAAACGGTTTTCAAAACCATTGGTAGAAGTTTATACCAACAGTTATAACAAAACCGTTGGTACAATATACATCAAAAGGCTATACTAACGGTTTTGAAAACCGTTGGTATAAGTCTATACCAATGGTTTATAAAACCGTTGGTATACATATGTTGTAGCTCCACAGCAGCCAGCAGCCACCTCCAACCTGTAACTCTCCATGACCTGCAAGAACACATACAGCCAGAATCCAAAATCCTATATGGGATGTTTAAAATTCATCCAAAATTTAGAAATTTAGAAATTTAAAATTCATTCCTCACTCAAACCACAACACAAGAGAAAAATCCAGAATCCAATACATCCAGAATTGAAATTCAATAACACCCATAACACCAATAAAAAAACTAAAATCCAATGCATCCAGAATCCAATACACATAACAGTATTCAAAATTTAGAATTCATTACCAATACAGCCAGAATCCAATACATCCAGAATTCAGAAATTTAGAATTGAAAAGCAATAATACCCATAACAGTATTCAAAATTTAGAATTCACTACTCACTCAAACCACAAAACCAATACACACAAGAGAAAAATCCTACATGTTATAGGAATCACATGGGATGTTTACTCATGGTCTTGGGTTAACTATCTTAAAACTAACAGAAAAACTTGGGTAGAGTGGACAAGGATCATGATGCCCATAAGATAGACAATGGTAGTGGTCATGTTCTTAGACCTAATATGAGTTATAGGAATCACATGGGATGTTTATATTCCTCTAATGACTACGTATCCATGTATAAATGGTTCTTGATGTGTTAGTGTGAAACATTGGCCAATCTCGACATATGAGATGGGTTACCAGAATAGCATACATGTTTTTCATAAACTTTTCAATTGGAATAAGGGGGTATGTGGATAATTGTAATTTGGTCTCCTGGGTGTGATGTGAGATGAATCCCCATTTTGGGTAGTGGGTATGAATATTCAATTATGTCTTTGGTATTGGGTTCCCAAAGGGACTTTGGTTTGGTCCTAGAACCCACTGTTTGAGGATGGGATTGGCGTATTAAATGTCATGTGTTTTAGAATAGGGGTAGGAGTTCCTCACATGAGAAGTGGATTGTGTGAGGCTGGACCATGGATCCTTGTACTAAAGTATCAACACAATCCGAATACATTTGGTCGGTTTTCCATATGCAAGTTGTTGTTTTCACTTAAAATCATGTCCATTTCAAATAAAAGTGAGACAGTTTGAGTGGTATCGGCCACACTATGCCTTGTATTGAGGCTAGGTTGACTCGTACACATCAAAAATGACCCATGGATCATTGTTATAAAGTATCAATAGAATCCAAATGCGTTTGGTCTGTTTTCCGTATGTCAGTTGTTGTTTTCACTGAAAATGTTGTCCATTTCAAATAAAAGTGAGACACTTTGAGTGGTACCGGCCACACTGTGCCTTGGATTGAGACGGGTTTGACTTGTACATGTCACAAATGACCCATGTATCCTTGTTCTAAAGTATCAACATAATCAGAATACATTTGTTCAGTTTTCCGAATGTCTGTTGTTTTTACTTAAAACAGTGTCCATTTTAAACAAAAGAGAGACACTTTGAGTGATACCAGCCACACCGTGACTCGAATTCAGGCGGGATTGACTCGTACACGTCAAAAATAACTCATGGATCGTTTTCATAAAGTATCAATACAATCAGAAAGCATTTGGTCAGTTTTCCGTATGCAAGTTGTTGTTTTCACTTAAAATCCTGTCTATTTCAAATAAAAGTGAGACAGTTTGAGTGGTACCGGCCACACCGTGCCTCAGATTGAGGCAGGGTTGACTCTTACATTTCAAAAATAACCCATGGATCGTTTTACTAAATTATTAATAGAATCTGAATGCGTTTGTTCAGTTTTCTGTATGCAAGTTGTTGTTTTCACTCAAAATACTATACATTTCAAATAAAAGTGAGACAGTTTGAGTGCTACCGGCCACACTGTGCCTTGGATTGATGCGGGGTTAACTCTTACATATCACAAATGACCCATGGATAGTTTTCCTAAAGTATCAATAGAATCAGAATATGTTTGGTCAGCTTTCCATATGCCAGTTTTTGTTTTCACTTAAAATGTTGTCCAATTCAAATAAAAGTGAGACACTTTGAGTGGTACTAGACACACCATGCCTCAAATTAAGGCGGGGTTGACTTGTACACGTCAAAAATGAACCATGTATCCTTGTTCTAAAGTATCAACACAATCCGAATACGATTGGTCGGTTTTCCGTATGCCAGTTGTTTTTACTTAAAAGGGTGTCCATTTTAAACAAAAGAAAGACACTTCAAGTGATACCGGACACACCATGCCTCATATTAAGGTGGGGTTGACTCATACACATCACATATGACCCATGGATCATTTTACTAAAGTATCAACACAATCCTATTGCGTTTGGTCAGTTTTCCATATGCCAGTTGTTGTTTTCACTTAAAATGTTGTCCATTTCAAATAAAGGTGAGACACTTTGAGTGGTTTCGGCCACACCGTGCCTCGGATTGAGTAGGGGTTGACTCATATATGTCACAAATTACCCATGGATCCTTTTGCTAAAGTATCAACATAGTCAGAATATGTTTGGTCAGTTTTCCGTATGTCTGTTGTTTTTACTTAAAACAGTGTCCATTTTAAACAAAAGAGAGACACTTTGAGTGATACCGGTCACACTGTGTCTTGGATTGAGGAAGGGTTGACTTGTATACGTCACAAATGACCCATGTATCATTGTCTTTAAGTATCAATAAAATCAGAAAGGGTTGTATAGGGGGTTACGGGTTGTCCAGGGGGTGAGAGGTGTCCAGGGGGTGGGGGCTGTCTAGGAGAGGGGTGAATCAGTCACATCAAATCATCAAGTCAAGTTTTATTATTTATAGATAAAAAAATGAAGATAATGTGACCTACCTAATCACACATATATTTAGGCACAAAAAATCAATAAACGTAAAAGGTTAGTAATATCAGTCAAAAAATGTAACGGATCAATCTGTCCCTCATCACCATCACTATCATCACCATCATCATCACCCTCACCCTCATCCTCATAGTCATACCCATCATCGTCCATGCCCTCCTCCTCACCCCCCGTACTCAGTATCAGCCTCCCCATCACCCTCCTCCTTCGCCTCGGCCTCCTCCTCGCCCTCCTCCTCTGCCTTGGCCTCCTCCTCACCCTCCTCCTCCTCCACCTCGGCCTCCTCCTCACCATCATCTCGACCACCACTAGAACTTCCACCTAGTGCACCATATATAGAACGCATTGATTACATATATTCATCACAAGCAGTGCTGGCCCCTAGTGGAAGTGTTGGACGTAAAACTTCCATCAGTTTCATAAATGTAGTGTTTGCCCTAGAAGACTGTTTTTCCATCTCTATGGCCCTTTTTTTAGCCTATTCTTCCTGTGCCTTAACCTGCTGCAACTCAGTGCTACTACAACTTGTACCTAAGGAGTGCCAATACCTCATCAGAACTATACTCTTCCCAGGTCAGTAGTGTACTCTACAAGGGTTCACATCTCCTAACACCTGATGTAAGTGATCGTTTGGCCCAAAATTGTCAGGTTCCTGGGCATCAAGGGCCTCTAAAGAAGCCTGTTACAAGTATAAATAGATTATTAAGTTACAAAATAGAGATTAAAATTTTAAATCTACAATGTAAAACTTAAAATCTGTTGTTGAGTCGATTCATTAACCGCACTTCCATCTTTCTTCCTTCTACTCGAAAAAAACAGTTTTGCTCGAGGAACACGTCCTTCTATATTAAACTTATGCCTCTACAATGACATTGAATATAGGAAACCATAATTAAAAATAGGATACCAAAAAAATAGTAATTGAATAACTAAAATTATATAACAACTTTAGTAATCGAATAAATTATGGAGGAAGCAATATAAAGTGCAATTCGTAAAGAAAGATTATAAATTGTCATACCTATTGTCTCTCATGATCTAGAATTATAGTACGTCCCAATGTGTGGACGTATTTATTAGCATCAATGTTTTTTTATTTCTTCCAGATACATCCTAAATAAAATTCAATAATTAATATTAATGAAAAACATGAAAATTTTCATTTAAATACCTCTTATTTGATTAATACCGTAATTTGGCTAGTCTTCCAATGAGTAATCATCTATCAGTACTGTTCTAATGGACAATCATCCACGACAGGGACCACCTCTAACTCTGTGCCCACTCTAGCACACTATCCAATGTACAAATCATGCTTATAAGCTCTCCAAATCTTGCTTAAATCCTTTAGACGTGTTGCTCGTACATCCTCACCATCGGGAAAATTAAACCGCAGTTGACACCAAAATATTAATTCATATAAATACAAAAATTAATATATTTCATTAAATAAAACATATTTTTTTTACCCATATCTCTGCCCAAGCTTTATCCTTGACTTCATTTGGCAGCTGTCGTCATGAGAGCGGGCTGACAGGAATGATTTCGGAGTATTTGGCGAGCATCGCCAAAAAAACTCCAACATTGCTGCCCTGATTTTTCAATCATCTGACTATCTTCATTGTAGTCCACCATCAACTGCGTGTGGCAGTTTCACACCGCACGCATGCATGTACACCCCCACCCATGCCTCATATCAGTAGATTTATCTGTTATGAAAGAAAAACAAATATTATATCAATACATGTTATAATGAAAATAAATAATGGTGTAACAATTTCTTAGGGTTGTATAAGTATACCTGTGGTAGTCTGATCAATGGGCATCACTGGATCCGCAGAAACTGAAGGAACACCCTGTATAGATGGAGTGGGTCCCAATGTATGCTTCGTAGGGACAAACTCTGGCGGAGCAGGAGTCGAAGAAGATGGAATATAAAATCTCGAAGAGAAGGAATCATAAGTAAAAGAAGATGACAGGGATGGCTAGCCAAATGCTGGATGGGGAGTGGGAATCATCGTCGGATATGGTACAGATGGGTGAGGAGGCTCAGATGTAAAGGGCGGTGAAAACATGGGAGGCCTAAATATCTTGTGTGTCCCTAACAGCACATCAGGATCAGAATGTGGGATGGATGATATGTTAGTGGAAGGGGCAGGGTCTAATCGGGTACGTTGACCAGATCGTCTAGCTCCCGTACCACCCCTCCCTTATACGAACACCCCGAGTACTGGCACAACTACTAGGCTGCTCATTGAATAATTGTTTCCTAATAGATGGATCCTGAAAAAATGTTTAAAAAAATTTAATCACGTGACATTATATATTATTTAAATAAATATATTTGAAATAAAATACTCACTGCAGGCACTAGTGGTGGAATGCCCAGCTCAGTCATGCGATGATGGTTGTCCATAATCTATTTTCGTCGCCTATCTTCAATTGGTTTCATTTTCTGCATTTGAAAATAAATATGGAAGTAAATAAAAAATGATAACTAATGTGTAACCCAAAAAACAAAATAAATGAGAGGGAATAGGGGGATTCGTGGATAATTTAACTAACCATTGTTTTAGGTGAGCTTGAAAAAATATATAATGAAGTCAATAAATTATACAATATGTAATAAAAAAAATTAGTAGGATGATTATTTACTAAGTATCATCAGTCTATTAAAATCATGGAACATTGATTCTACCATATTCATAAGTGGTAAAGTATTTGTAAAAATTAAGGAAAAATTTAATTTCTTTAGCTTAGGTAGATGATGTAGGTTTCAATACATGTTTTACATAAGAATACAAACCATCATGTTCATCACCTGGTAAAATGTTAAAGACATGTCTTAGAGTCATACAAAATTTATACAAATCACAATTGAAGCATTGAAATGTTCACCAAGTTAGAAATGTTGGTTTCGTAGGTTTAAATATAGTTCAATTCCAAATTAGAAAATGCAATTAAAATAAAAATTCCAACCAATATTGAAAATTCACATAACGGTCAAGTCAGATACAACATATTTATAATCAATATTAAATCAATTTGAATAGTACCAACCATAACAACCCAACTTAAGGTAAACCAAAATAATTGAGAACATGGATGGATGATTCTATATATTTTCCACCACAACTTCAGGTTCACAATAAACTCTGAAAATTGAGCTATTAGAGTCATCAAAAGAAATAAATGGATTGGTTCTAATGGCAGTAGGGAAAGTGTCAATTCCATCATCACCATCATCAAAAATGTGTCTTGGAATTACTTCAACTATGACACCAAATTCAGGTCGAAGTTGGTCTTTGACATAAAAAACTTGTTTATCCATTGATGCTAATACATATGGTTCTTCGGTAGCAAGAGTGCAAGTCATATTAATTAATCAAAATCCACAATCATCAATAAATGTGTCATGTCTCATCATCAAATCAAACCAATGGCATTTCATCATCGTGACTCGTCCATGAGAGTAATAATCCAATATTGTTATTTTTTCAATGACTCCATAATAACCCACATTTTCAAATCATGGTCTACTATCTGATGCACTGGCATAACAATCTATTATGGCAGTAACCATAACACCATCATGTTGTGTTCTCGTGTTATTTTCTCGTTCAGTGACAATAAATTTGTACCCATTGATAACAATTGATTTACAGTCACGAACCACGGTATTAGGACCAAAAGCCAAAGCTCTTATTTCCTTAGAGACAGAGTCAACAAAAAAACTCAATACCTGCAATATAAATGAATATTAAACTTAATTAAATATTGATTTAATTATTTTAAACAATAATATATTTACCTTCAATTTTAACCAAGCAGAAATCTTTGCTATGCAAAGTCTCCCTTCTTCTCAAAGATAACGAATGATGCTTTATTTTTATCATTGTTTTATGTTCCCTGTAGATAAAAAGTATGAATAGATTAACAAATATATATGTAAGATATAAATATTCAATTTAGTTAATTGATGTAGTCATCGAACAAATCACAATTGAACAAAACTGTGTGATGTGCCATCTCCTGCTCTTCAAGGATTAATGTATTCAATGTATATGATCCAGGAATTCCTCCTATTTGAGGAAGTGATAGAAAACTGGGTTCAATTTGCTCATACTGTTCTTCTTCATTTCTCATTGGTCTGTTCATTCTTGTAGTAAGATCAGACAAATACATTGAGTAGAAATCCATACATTCTTGAGCCAAGTAACCGTTCATGATAGAACCTTCGGGATGATTCCTGTTTCAGACATAAGACGTTAATGTGTACATATTTCTTTCAGTTGGATACATCCAACGAAAATAAAAAAGTCCTCCGAGAAGTATTTTAGTGGGAATATGGATAGTTAGATGCGGAATTAATGTGAAAAATGATGGAGGAAATATTTTATCCAACTCACACAAAATTAATGGGGCATCTGTCAACATTTTTTGCAAGAAATACTTGGAAAACTTCTTAGAACAAAGATCTCTAAACAAATGGCACAACTGAATAACAATCACCCATTATATTATTGGAAAAAAGATGATGGATTGATATTGGAATCAAATCATGCAGAAGAACGTGATAATCATGAGTCTTCAAAGATTTTAACTTCAACTCTCTTCTATTGACCCATTTAGATATGTTGCTTGAATAACCATCAGGAACTCTAATAGTCTCTAATACTTCTAGAAATTGTTTTTTTTTCTGTAGGTGTCATCACATAAGAAGCACATGGAACATGCCATTTATTTTCACTGATATGCACAAGATGCAATTCTAGTATGATTCCCCAATCCACCAAGTCATGTTGAGATCGTAAATCATCTTTTGTCTTTCCCTTAACATTTAGAAGTATCGAAAGCAACATTTCACATATATTCTTTTCAATGTGCATTACTTCTAAGCAATGGCGTAACAAATTGGTTGACCAATAAGGAAAATCAAAAAATATACTCCTCTTCCTCCAATTGTAACAGGTTTCAGTGGAAACATTCTTTCTCTTTCCAGATTTCATTTGACTCCTCCCGAATGAAAAACTGAAATCTTTCAATTCATTAAGCACATCAGTTCTAGACATATGTTGAGGTGGATCATCGGTCTCTATGGTATTATCAAATCTTCGACGATTATTTCTATATGGATAGTCCATTGGCAAGAATCGTCGATGTCCCATAAAACTGAAACTGCGGCAATGTTTTAGTATTATGGATTGTGTATTTTTCATACAAACAGGACATGACAGTTTTCCCTTCGTGCTGTATCCAGACATCATTGCATAAGCTGGAAAATCATTGGTCATCCACATAAGCGTATCACGCATCTGAAATATGTCTTTCGAATATGCATCGTATTGGCGCACTCCCACATACCAAAGAAGTTTCAACTCTTTTATTAAAGGTTTCATGTATACGTCAATATCAATGCTGGGATCAGAAGGTCCAGATATGAGTATACTCATGAAAGTGAAAGGTTTTTTCATACACAACCATGGGGGAAGATTATAAATGTGTATAAAAACTGGCCATGTGTTGTGCGAAGAAAGCATCTGCCCAAATGGATTAAAACCATCGCATGAAAGACCCATCCTCACATTACGCATGTCATCTGTAAAATCAGGATATTGAGCATCAAATATCTTCCATGAAAATCCATCTGTAGGGTGAACTGACTCGTCATTAGTCTTCTTTCTCTCGGTATCATGTCATCTCATTTTTATTGATATTTCATCAGACATAAAAAGATTCTGGAGTCTGGAGATCAATGTAAAGTGCCACATTACTTTATGTGGCATGCAGGATGGTGTTCCATCAGATTTTGACTTCTAGCGGGATGTGCCACATTTTATACAATTATTTCGTTCAGCGGTTTCCTCCCAGAATAAAATGCAATCTTTCGGGAAAGCATGAATTTTTTTCTTGAAAATCTAAGTTCCTCAACTAACTTCCATGCCATATAGTGGTTTGAGGGAATATTTGCATCATCTGGAAGTAAATCCTTCAAGAAGGTAAGAATGTAATCGATTTCTGTATTAGAAATCACATACATAGTTTTCCCATGAAACAATCGGATTAAAAATTCTAGCTTTTTCATTTTTTTGCATTGTCGATATACTGGAGTCGTGGCAGCATCATTCAATTTTTTCACCCTGACAATATCATCATTTTCATTAGATGTATCATATATCCTCATATAGAATTCTTCTTGAGTTGAAATCCTTTCTTTTTCATGATGACGAATAAACAGAAACCGATCATCTAACAAATTCTTCAGTCCAATCCTTTCATTTTGATCATCAGCAATTTGAGATTTCATTTTCTCCCCATTGTGATACCACACATAGTAGTTTGCTTGAAATTCATATTTGGTTATGTGGTAGCTGACTTCTTCACGTCTCAACCAAGGTCTACCAACACAATTGGAACATGGGCGGTGTATGCGACCACTATCTAAAGCATTGTGAAATGAAAAATCTAAAAATATCTCCAAATTGTTTTGAAAATTGCTTGAGATCCGATCAGTTTCATACATCCAACTTCTATCCATTCTGTAAAAATAATTGTTATAAGTCATTTCGTCATAAGTAATTCAATAAGATTTAAGTTTAATTAAAAATATATTTAAGTAAACGATGAAGGAAGGAGTTTCTAGTTGATGCAGTGAACTATTAAAACAATGTAAAGATATACTAATTCAGTTATGTGTGCCTAAATTTGAGGTGAGATGTGTTTTGTAATTTTTTCATTTATCACATATAAGAAGACACCATAGACCTGATAGAACATTGTTCAAGATATTACAAAGTGAAGGATTTTCATGAAAGATGCAGAATGTGTAAAGAGAGTTTTTTAAATAAGTTATTGATGCTAAAAAATGGAAATATTGTGAAAAGTTGGTACATTTCATAACACCCAAACTAAATTCCACAGAAAGTACTATATCACCCCACTAAAAAAAAGGAAAACCACATACCCCAGTACCCCAACCATCCCCAATCCCTTCACATGGATCATCCTTATATCCATTACCCACCTCGAGAAAATATGACTAAACAAACCATTTACCATCTTTGAGTGGGGATATATCTCACCAGCACCTCCATTAGTCGATATGATTCACTAACTACATAAAATGAGTGGCTATGAAGACTTCAAATCAAGCTTATTCATATAATCATGACACTTGAATTCCAAAATGAAAATAGAAAACAAATCAAACTACACTTATTGGGTATGTCATGCCACACGCATCACCACTTGGTTTAGGTCAAATCAAAATAGAAACAAAGAATAATAGATGAAAAACATTAAAACTAAGTTAATCCTTACAGATTTGGAGTGTAGAACTAAAAAATTGATTGACTGCAGATGGATTTATAGGGATGAAGGAGTTCCCAGCCTATGTAAAGAGAGAGGCCTCTAGTTTAGAATCCAAGGGGGACTTCCCCAAGGCTTCCTAAATCATAATCACTATGAATCCAAGGTAGATTTACCCAAGGTATTCTAAACCAAATCATCATGAATCCAAGGGGGTTTCCAAATGGAATTAAAAGCTATGTTTTTAACATGAATCATTGGTTGGTTTCTTCAAGGAATTATAAATCATTAATCAAAGAACAAGTACTCAAAAATTAAATTAAAATTTATTTATATTCATTTTCAATAGGTCTCATAAAAGAGGCACATGCCTCAGGTCCCATTATGTGTTATAGGCATCCCAAATCATTCACTCATGTTCAATAACTCATTATCGGCACCCCTATGGTCATACCTTTCATTACCCAATTAGTTCCCCAAGTGAAGCGCACCCCATGGGTGGATAGAGTTTAGGCTTCTACACTAATAGGTTGTTCATGGATCGTAAATAGGTTTAATTTCATAAAGTATAGACAAAAAAATTATTTTTAAATTTGAGATTAATAATATAAAGTATGTCAATGATACTACACATCATAAAGAACACAAAATAGTAATACTTTTAAGGGATAGTTTATAAACCATCTTCTATATACTCACAGACATCTACCAATCAAGTATTAGTCATTGATTCAATATCAAATAGTGTGAATCATAAAATTTTACAAAATCCCTAGAAATAGGGAATAATGACAGTGATCTTTATAGATAGTGAAATAAATGGAGAAAGGTTGAGAATAGAAGGATATCCTTATAACTAGCTCTAGGGGGTGGGGGTTGTCCAAGGGGGTGGGAGGGTTGTCCAGGGGTGGGGTGGTTTCCAAGGGGGTTGTCCAAGGGGGTGGGGGTGTCCAGGGGGTGGGGGTGTCCAGGGGGTGGGGTGGTGTCTAGGGGGAGTTTTCCAAGGGGGTGGGGTTGTTCGACGGGGTGTCCGGGGGGGTGTCCAGGGGGCTGTCCGGGGGGGGTGGGAGGGCTGTCCAGGGGGTGGGGTGGTGCCTGGGGGGGTTGTCCGGGGGGTGGGGGTTGTCCAGGGGGTGGGGTGGTGTGGTGTCTAGGGGGCTATCTAGGGGGTGGGGGTGTCCAGGGGGGTGGGTGGTGTCCAGGGGGGTTGTCCAGGGGGTGGGGGTGGACAACTCCCCTCCCTCCCTAGATATCCCACAACCCCATCCTAAATGAAATTTGTATAAGAAAATCATTATCAATTTTCTTATCCCATCCGACCATACCATACCACCCAAGGAATACCCTATAACTCAGAAATATCCTAATGTTATACACAATCCCATAGGAAATAATCAATATGTGGCCAATCTCATCAGCCACCCTCATCCACATCCCATCATAACACCTCTCTAGGTTGTAACCATACCCCATAGGCCACAAGGAACTCACATAACAATTTCCAACTTACCCAACTCACTCAATAATATAACCCCAAAGAGCCACTCAAACCATTATCCCTTTCAAACACATTCCATATACTACATGAATAAAAAAACTAAGGATGTCACCACATATCTTCTTATGAAGAGGTGTCACTACAAAAATTCTACCAAAACAAAACCACACTAAGACAACATCTTACATTTATCAATAGTGAGAACAAGATAAATAATACAAATCAATGAAACAGGTTATCACATTATACATGAAATCTATGAATCATATTTCTACTAAACTATACATGAAATCCCCCATAAAACTAGATTCATTATACAACCAATACTTCTCATAATTGAGATAACATAACCCACAAAAAATAGAACCACAATTATTCAACACCTCAAATGGGTTTTCACTGTCCACATGGCACACTAGAATGCCT
The DNA here is from genome assembly GCA_963277665.1 of Viscum album. Taxonomy (NCBI): domain Eukaryota; kingdom Viridiplantae; phylum Streptophyta; class Magnoliopsida; order Santalales; family Viscaceae; genus Viscum; species Viscum album. The sequence continues at coordinate 178,118,694 of OY728119.1, read as the reverse complement.
TACTGTACAAATGGAAAGGATTCCCACTAGAAGGAACTTATACCCAAGGCCCCCATCACATTAAATAATATAAAACCTCACTCTCATGATCATCTCTTGTAGAAGGGTATTGTGGAAAGGGAACATGATAGGAGAAATATAAATACAGGAAGAAGCAGACCACACAGATCTCGTTTAGGCGAAATCAAAATAGATAACAAACAAAAATAGATGCACAACATTCCAATTACATATTAGAAGTGTAGAAGTAAAGAATTACCTAATTGATTCCAGAGAGATCTTCAAGAGATACCTTGGGGTGAAGAGAGAGCGTCGGGAGCGATTAGGTTTATGGATGCAATCGCACGGAGGGATTCTGGATGTGCTGCTATTTGGGGGGAACTTTCCCAACGGTTTGTTAAAACCGTTGGGAAATAGTGTATTTACCAAAGGTTTTTAAAAACTGTTGGTATACATGTAGCTTTTCCCAACGATTTGAGTAAACCGTTGGGAAAATCTTGTTCTCATCCCATTATCCCAACGGTTTGAAGAAATTGTTGGTAAAAATTAAGTATACCAACGGTTTATTCAAACCGTTGGTATACAAGTGTTGGGAAAACACAATTTTCCATCAGTGATGGTTGTAGGGACACAAGGTGACATAGGTGTTTTGGCTTGGGTACTATTTTGGTGATTACCGCTCACCCAGAACTTTGATTAGTGTGCACACACAGAGACTCTGTGATGAGGAGGTTTTGACCACTCGTGTGGATAGAGGCCCCCGTTAGTCGCGGTTTAGGTACTATTGGTTTGGGGGTGCTTGCCGTAGGAAACCACGTGGAAGGTGAGGATCCTTCAGGGGATAGCATTGAGGCTATTGGGTTGGGGGCAGAGGCTCGCTGTCATTTTGAGGGAAGACATCGTTGTCCCTCCGGTTACTTAATTTTGGGGGCAGAGGCTCGCCGTCATTTTGGGAGCAGACATCGATGTCCCTCCGGTTACTTAATTTTGGGGGTATACATTGTTGTTCCCACTACTACAAAAATGGGCAAGGGAAGCGCCACCCTTTTAACAGTGCTAAAAAAGCGCTGATAAAGGGGGGCCTTTATCATCATTTTTTTAGCAGTGATAAAGGGGAACTTTTAACAGCGCTAAAAAAACGCTGTTAAAAGTGGCCCTTTATCGGCACTTTTTTTAGCGCTGATAAAGCCCCCCCCCCCTTATCAGTGCTTTTTTTAGCATTGTTAAAGAGGACCTCTTTATCAGCGCTTTTTTTAGTAGCGCTGATAAAGGGGGGCTTTATCAGTGCTTTTTCCTAGCGCTGATAAATTTTATGTTTCAAAAAAATTATAAAAAATAATATATTTTTATATAAGTATATTTATATTAATATAAATATAATATATATTTTTTAAATATGTTTTAGATAAGTATAAATAGACTATTACATTTAATATATAAGAAATTTAGCAAAAATGGCATTAAAATATTTTAAAAAATATTATTAATTAATAATTTGCTAATTATCATCGATTAATAATCATTTAATAACAATTTGAAGACACAAAAAATCAAAAAAATTAATAAAAGATCTAAAATAAGTTGAAAATGTAACACAAACTTCAAACGGCCATAACTTTTGATCCGGATGTCCGTTTGAGATCTACAGCATATCAAATCGAAGTCTGCGACGAGCTCTACGCGCTAATAACTTAAGGAATACTTCTGTCACGTTTTTCGAGGCCAAAAAAGGCCCATAAGTCAGGATATCCTGATTTGTTAACATTCAAACAAGTATAACTTATGATTCATATGTATGTTAGGTCTGTACCACATATCATATTGAATATTGTTTCATTTTATTCGATTTGACTGGTTGTAGAGTTGAAACGGGCTTCTGCATTAGAAGTTATGGTTATTTTAACATTCTATGGCTTTTCAAATACACATATATATGTATTTATTCGTAAATATATATGCATCTGTGTGTGTGTGTCTGTGTATGTGTGTGTTATATATATGTATTTATTTATTTATAAACACACATAAAAAACATATTTTATAAATGTATTTAAAACTAATCTTATAAATATATATTAATATACAAATAAATATACGGATAAAAAATTATAACTAAATATATATATATATATATATATAAATATACGAATGAATATATATATATACTAATATATGAATAAATATATATGTATTAATATAACTAAATATATTTATATTAATATGAATCTATATTAATATACGAATAAATATATATATATATATAAATAAATATATATGTATTAATATAACTAAATATATTTATATTAATATGAATCTATATTAATATACGAATAAATATAACTATATATATATTAATATATATTAATATACGAATAAATATATATATATATATATTAATATATGAATAAATATATGTGTATTAATATAACTAAATATATTTATATTATTATGAACTTATATTAATATACGAATAAATATAACTATATATATATATATAAATAAATAGATATATCATTAAATAGAGAAAAAAAGAAATGGCGTAGCGGTAAAGGTGCAAGCGTGCAAGGGGGGAGTCACGGGTTCGAGTGCGGGTGGAAGCAAGGAGGTACGCGCGTGTGGGGGATGCGCGGGAAGGGCACCGCGTGGGAGAGTGTGAGGGGGGTCTGCCTAGCACTGATAAAGGGGGGGTTAAGCGTTGTTAAAAGCTTCCCCCCACATTATATAATTCTTTTTTATTTATTTTTTTATTTTATTTTTGACTTTTATCAGCGCTAAAAAAATCGCTGATAAAGGGGTCGTTTATCAGCACTTTTTTTAGCGCTGATAAAAGTGCCTTTATCAGCGCTTTTGTGAGCGCTGATAAAAGGGACCTCCTTTATCTTCGCCTCGATTAACAATGCTTTTTTAGCACTGTTAATGCACTTTTCTAGCACTGATAAAGGTCATATTTGTAGTAGTGTCCTTTGGTTACTTTATTTGAGGGCAGACATCGCTATCCCTCTGGTTACTTATTTGAGGACAGACATCATTGTTCCTCCAAGCTACTATTTCTTGGGCGTGCCTTCGGGACGTCGGTACTTGAGACACGCGGTGTCAGGGGGGCACATGGTGTCGGGTTACATGACAGAGATTCTGACATTGGCCGAAGCAGGTGACACTCCATGGTGGTTGCTGAGCACCAGTGGAGTTTGTGTTTATTTGTGCATCGTACTGTTTACTGTTTTCCTTATAAATGCATGCATGCTTAAACACTTATATTAGATATGCATCGTTGGGTGATATCCTACTGAGATTCATCTCACACCCTGCATGGGCCCTTCGGGGCGTGTGTAGACTTTATGGATCTACATGCAGGAAAAAGGTCAGCTGCAGGAGCTGGGCTGCATTAGCTGTTAAATGGAGATGGTATGGACCTTGAGGTCTTGCCTAGCTGGAGTTTACTTTGTTTTGTTTTCTTTCTTGTATCAGCACACCTACTTGTTTTGTAGCTATAGTTGGTTAGCCATTGGCGCCCTTACATATGGATATGTACCAGCTTTGGATGCATGTTTGTTGTTCAGTAGTAGTTACAAGTGATTATCATGTTGTGGTGTTTACTTATGCTACTGTTTTTTATATTTATTGCTTCCGTTGTTTATCGATATTGAATGTGCTTGCGCTCTGCGGGTCTGGTTCAAGTCTGGTGAGTCATTTATTCCGCTGCATATTTATTATTATACTCGGACCAGTACCGTTATTATCCTCCGAGAGGGTATAGTCTCCCCACTATACCTATAAGACCCTCGCTGATAGTTGGCAGCCATTGGCGTTCGGGGAGGTGCGCCTAAGGTAGTAACACCCGACCCATTTAGCAATGTTCAGGTGGCTGCTTGGGTTCGTGTCATTACAAAGTGGTATCAGATGAGTTCTTGATAGGGATTTAGTAGCAGTGTTTTGCTGGCTACTAATGAGATTGAGACTTCTCTTTTATTTACTACTGGTTTTACTATTTGGGTTATGGTAGACTGGAGATAGGTTGTTACTTGAACCGGATTTCTAGCTTGTGTTTGGGTACCTACAGCCCCAGGTACGAGGGATGAACCAAGTTTTCATGGGTAAGAATCACTATTTTCTTTTTCTTAGATTACAGTTTATATGATTTCCACCTTGGTGGCTCACTAAGTATGTGACGTTATTGATTGTGATATGTAACCCTTGACCCGGTGCGGTAAGGGAGGATTGGACCTTAGCCCGGTATGGCAAGGCTTGTTTGCTTGGCTTTTGATAGGAACATTTTAAGGTATTTCAATTTCATAACTGCACGTATTCTTTGTGATGTGATAATACCATGTGAAAAATATCAATTGTCGTTCTTTGTATTCTTTTGAAATGTGAATAGGTGAAATTCCTGATAAAATTGCTTGTTTATTGCAATGTGTTATGCCATGCTTTGAATATTTGTAGATTGCAAGATATTTGGGTATGGATCTTGTATGAGCAGGTAGGTACTATGGTTGAGGTGATCTTGATCACCAGGATTGGGAGACTAGGTCGTCGGTTTGAGGCAACGTTGGTTGTCAAGACGGGCATGGCCCGAGGTACTTTTGATACTCGGCTCTGTTAAGGGCGGGTAAGGAAGCCATGAGGCTGGGATGCCATGGGCATGGGTTGCGGTGGGGGAGAGTAAGGGTAGTTGCTTTATGTTGCCTCTATACTTATTTCCTTATCTGCATTGAATATATATTGTTATATATATATATATGGGATGTCTGAACATTTATGGTATTCAGCGGGTTCCTCTTGTACGTCTCAATGGAGCGTCAGACGGGTGATGATACAGTGCCGCAGGTGCAGGATCAAGTTCAGGATCCGGTACAGGCAGAGCATGAGCTGTAAGTACAGGCTCAGGGACAGGATCAGGTTCAGGATCTAGTGCAGGCATGACAGCAGCCGGGTTTGGTAGCGTCCGGACCATGGCTCGACGAGCAGCTCCGAGCTAGCCCGGTACATGTCTTGCAGGGGATTGACAAAGGTGCACATGGTACAGAGCCATCTATGGCATATCTGACGCGGGAGTTCCAGTCACAACACCCGCCACTTTTTCAGGGTGAGGGTGGTCCATAGGCAGCTGAGAACAGGATAGAGAGCATACAAATGATCTTCGAGCAGCTCGATATGCCTCTAGGGCGGAGGGTCAAGCTGGCGATGTACATGCTGCGAGGACCGGCAAAGCGTTGGTGGGATGTGTAGGTGCAGGCTCGTTGGTACGAAGGGCTAGCGTGGAAGGACTTCGATGACAGGTTCTTTGAGCACTTCTACCCAGAGATACTAAGGGCCAAAAGAGATTGGGAGTTCTTGAGCCTTCAGCAGGGAGACATGTCTATCATGGACTATGCAGCTACTTTCACTGAGTTGTCTCGCTTTGTACCTAGTATGGTAAGCAATGACGCGGCAAGGGTGAGGCGCTTCGAGGATGGATTGTGACACGCCATTCGGATCCAAGTGAATATCTTTAGGTTGGGTTCATTCTCAAAGGCAGTGAATCAGGTGTTCATAGCAGAGGGCAACCAGAGGGATAGGCCCTAGGTTGGCCGAGGAACAGTTTCAGGTGAAGGTTCGGACAACAGGAAGCGAGGACGGGATGAGTTTCAGTAGGGCAGTCAGGCCAAGGACTCAGCTAGACCACCTCACAGCAGTTCTTCAGTGGTTTGCTTTCAGTGTGGACAACTAGGACATGTTCGGACTCAGTGTGATAGGCCTCCAAAGGAGTGCCAGACATGTGGATAGGTCGGGCATCTGGAGAGGTTTTGCAGGCAGCCTTCTCAGACAGTTGGAAGACAGGGACCAAGACAGACGGGAACATCTGGAGTTGGTTCAGGTTCGGTACTAGGAGAGGGCAGCTGAGGTTCAGCTGCACACGGAGGACGTGACAGAGACAGTGGGATCCAACTGAGGGGTCAATGGCCGGTGGCTGGAGAAGCACCGCAGGGAGTTCAGGCATCAGGCAGTCGTACTTCAGGTCAGGTGCACGCTGTGGAGCTGTCAGAGGCTGAGCAGGCTGGTGAGCCGATGATAGTTAGAGGTACACCACGGGTGTGGCCGTGATTTCCATGTTTTCTTTTTGGCATGACCTATAGAGGCATGTCCGTTTTGAGTGCACGTTATGCACATGACCTATGTGGACCGACTAGATGTTGGTCGGTGGGATTTGTGTTATATCGGGTGTGTGATATATTTATATATATGTATGAGATGTGTAGCATCAAGGGCATCGAGGATGCAGGTTACTTGAGGTGTTGTGGGAATCGGGGCATCAAGGATGCAGGTTACTTGAGGCGCTAGGTGCCAGGTTTGTTTTGAGCATCCATGGGATGCAGGACCTCGTGGAGGCGGACACCGATGTGGTGCAGGAGACGTTTGGGGTGTCAGAAATGACACGGGAGCACCAAAGAGGCGCAGGGGTGACGATGCGTCACGTGAGGACCATGAGTCCAGAAACAGGTTAGTGAACCCTTGTTTTGTTGAGTTTTGTCGGGTTGAGACCGAGTTAGGCAATTCCTAAGGTAGGGATCCCCTTGAGGAATTTAGTCAGAACCTTTGAGACTGGGGAAGTCCGGGTTATTTTTATCGGGGTGGTATGTTCGGTGCCATCTCCGGGTTTCATTTGATAACTCGGGGACAAGATATGTTAAGGTGGGGAGATTGTAAGAACCTGGGTTTTTAGAACGGGTCAAAATCCCGACCCTGTTTGAATTTTTGACTTGTTTCTGAGAAAATTGGGAAAATCTGGGAAGTTCTGGAAATTTCCAGACTACACGTCGTGTACTCTAAAGTACATGTCGTGTATGGGTTAGGCGAGTACCAGTTGTGTTCTTGCTGAGTACATGTCATGTGATGACCGTGTAGGGATTTCCTACTACACGACGTGTAGTGTTTCTCAACACTCCGTGTATCTTCCTTTCTACGTACTGGCTGGGTTCAAGCTGTGTGTCAACCCTTGTGGAACGCCCAAGTCGTGTGGCTATCTCCGCTTAAGTCGGAGTACGAAAAAGGCCACTACATGGTGTGTAGTCCTTAAATACACGTTGTGTACTTTTTTTTATTCGCTTAAATGAAAGGGTGTTGCGCCTTATTCTGAAAAATAGCTTCTTCTTCCCCAACTTCAGAACAAGTCCGTTCTAAAGTTCTGAAGAACGTTTCCTACCCTAGAATCATCATCTGACGTCCATTATTCAATTTGTCGGTGGTTGCGGGATCGTAACAGCGAGGCTAAACCTGCGCACCCTGTTCCGTTCCAGTTTCCCTGCCTCACGCGTCGCAGTTTCCATCCGAGTGGAATTGTCGGGATTTGACGGAAACGTAGATCTATGAAAATCGGCTTTGAATTGAAGCTCGATATCGTACGTGCCTACGTCTACGAGTCTCATGTAGGTGGTGCATACCTTCTTTCGTGTTTTCACAGACCTTTGGGTGGAACGGCTTAAAGCGCGCATTTGGGTATTTTGAGCGTGACCCTGTTTTATATGCTATTACATATTGAATTAATTGTTAGACCCATGGGATGCCTTTGGGCATGCCTTATTACCTATATTGTTTGAGCAAGGTCGGGCAAGAGGCCGACGCTCATTGGGACATTTTGGCCTGGGTGCCAAAATGGTTATAATTGGTTTGCTTTGTTTAGAAATGGTATGTTTAATCTAGTAAAGCATGATTACATTGTTTAGAGGCATTCAAGACCTCAGTGATGTTGTGTGATAACCGTTGGTTTAGTGAAAATTCAACTATTTAGATTGTTTTGCCAATTTATGTGACTTGTTTAGAAGTGTTATATATGTAATTGTTGAATTGCATATGCTGGAACCCTTTGGGTTGTGTTGGGCATGGCCCGAATATTCTTGAGTGGTGATGATCACAGGTTGGACTTGGGCCGGGTTATATTGGGTGGTTCTGACCACGGGATTGGGCGTCATGGACATCAGCTTGAGGCAGGATGACTGTCAGGTTGGGCATGGCCCGAGTTACTTGGATGGAGAGATGGTCGGACTTGAGTGGCATGGTCGCAGGGACACGAGGTGTCAGAGGTGTTGTGGCTTGGGTACTATTTTGGTGATTACTGCTCACTCGGAACTTTGAGTAGTGTGCACACAGAGAGACTCCGTGATGAGGTGGTTTTGACCACTCGTGTGGGTAGAGGCCCCCGTTAGTTGTAGTTTAGGTACTATTGATTTGGGGGTGCTTGTCGTAGGAAGCCACGTGGAAGGTGAGGAGCCTTCAGGGGATAGCATTGAGGCTATTGGGTTGAGGGCAGAGGCTCGCCGTTATTTTGAGGGCAGATATCGTTGTCCCTCCGGTTACTTAATTTTGGGGACAGACATCGTTGTTCCTCCGGTTACTTTATTTGAGGGCAGACATCATTGTCCCTCCGGTTACTTATTTGAGGACAAACATTTATGTTCCTCCGAGCTACTATTTCTTGGGTGTGTCTTCGGGATGTCGGTACTTAAGACACACAGTGTCAGGGGGGGCACATGGTGCTGGGTTACATGACAGAGATTCCAGCGTTGGCCGAAGCAGGTGACACTCCATGGTGGCTGCTGAGCACCAGTGAAGTTTGTGTTTATTTGTGCATCGTACTGTTATTGTTTTCCTTATAAATGCATGCATACTTAAACACTTATATTAGGTACGTATCGTTGGGTGTTATCTTACTGAGATTCGTCTCACGCCCTACACAGGCCCTTCGGGCCGCGTGTAGACTTTATGGATCTACGTTCTGGAAAGTGGTCAGCTTCAGGAGCTGGGATGAATTAGGTGTTAAATGGAGATGGTATGGACCTTGAGGTCTTGCCTAGATGGAGTTTACTTTGTTTTGTTTTCTTTCCTGTATCAGCACGCTTACTTGTTTTGTAGCTACAGTTGGTTAGCCATTGGCACCCTTACATATGGATATGTATGACCAGCTTTGGATGCATGTTTGTTGTTCAGTAGTAGTTACAAGTGATCAGCATGCTATAGTGTTTACTTTCGCTATTATTGTTTATATTTATTGCTTACGCTGTTTATCGATATTGAATGTGCTTCCGCTCTGCGGGTCTGGTTCGAGTCTGGTGAGTCGTTTATTCCGCTACATCTTTATTATTATACTCGAACCAGTACCGTTATTATCCTTCGAGGGGGTATAGCCTCCCCACTATACCTATAAGACCATCGCTGTTAGTCGACAGCCTTTGACGTTTGGGAAGGTGCGCCTAAGGTAGTAGAACCCGACCCGTTTAGCACTGTTTAGGTGGTTGCTCGGGTCCGTGTCATTACAGACTCTGTCACATTGTATTGTGATAATACTACAACAATGACTCTTGCAAAAGTGTCAGGGTCACATCAACAGACAGAGCACATACTCCAAAAGTATCACTTCTTGAGGGATTTCTATCAAAGAGGTAAAGTTGTAGTGAGCAGAGTATCCACGGAAGAGAACGTGGCAAATCCCTTGACTAAATACCTATCTCAGCAGAAGCATGAATATCATGTGAGAGCCAGCGGACTGAAGCATTTGGCTCTAGTATAAGTGAGAGTCTGTTGGAGTTGCTGCCCTAGAACCAACTTCTTTGTAATTTATGATAAACATGTATTCCTTGAATGGATATTAATAAACTCCTTATCACATCATAATTTTTCTTCTGCATGACAATGTATGTGATAATATCATAAGAGTAGCTGTCACACTAAAAGGTCATAGCGGATCCCTGCTATGATGAGAACCCGAAAGTGCATGACACTGTTCTTGAATATATGTTCTATAGCTGGATGATATCATTTGAAGGGACGCAAATGATACAGGCTATCCGGGGTGGAGAATCATAGGACTTTGAGGAACCTTCTCATGGTGTACGCCCTTGGTAATGTCCAGAAGGATATTATGAGAATGAGACCCGCCAGTAGGAAATCCACATTTATAAGTGTCATTGGATGTTCCTATCTGTGGACGTATGAATTGGTCCTTAGACTTTAAGATTATTATTAATGAGTATTATGACTCGCGCACTTAGATGTATTCGCGAAAATTGTGACGACATATATTTGCGGTGAGGTAGGATATGTTGGGTGCGTCACCAGTAATACTGCATTGATGAATAATGCGAGAAAGGATTTGTCCCTTCTGTTCCATAACGAAAGTTGATATCTGAGACCCTTCGATGAGAATGATATAGCCCAAATAAATCAATAGCCATGGTGTTCTATAGGCAAGTTCAATTTCCGGGAAGTTGGAAAATGAGAAATCGAACTCATTGGTTGATGACACTTGCATGCAACCAACTTGATTGGAGATATCGAGACAAAAAGATTATATTACACAGTAAACATTCATATGAGGTGACATGTCTTTGTGGCATTAACTTCTTTTTCTATGGGTGCATTGGCGTGTTGCTAGACGTTAACCTTGGACTTTAGGCTGCTCCGCCTAATGCCATTGAGAAAGAGGCCTAGAGGGTCACACACTAAGTATATCCAGTATCTCAATTAAATAATATATTATTTATTATTTAACAAGTTAAATAAAGATTATTCCCGGTTGTGGTTTAATAATTATTCATGGATGTCTGATCGTATTTATTTTGACATTAGTTATTCGAGAGAATATATTATGGGCGGAATAATTAATAAACATTTATTTGCTATTTAGTGAATATAATATTTATATATTTATTGGCGAATAATGCAGTGATATTTTTTTAATAAATAAATAGTCATTATTCAAGATTCAATAAATATGGTGGAGGATTGGTGAACCGAGTTAAGGGTCCGGTGAGAAATAATAATATTGAATATTATTTGATTAAATAATATTTAATTATAACTTGCAAGTTAAACGCATATCGGGAAATAATAATGTTGTTATTATTTAACATGGGGGTTTCGCTAGGATTAATAAAATAATTAAGGTACTTGTGAAAATTATTTATTATTACCTTAGTGAATTAAATGTCAGATTATATTATCCTCTTATTAGCCAAGCGTTAGCCAAGCGACACCAAAGGTGTTGTGCACAACATTTGAAGAAAACCTCTCGAGCCTAGAGAGTTCTTCTCTCTCCAAGAAGGCTATAAAAGAACGAGAGAGATCCTCCACCATCAGATCAAGGAGAACGCTTTGAAAGCGGTTCTCAAGGCGATCGAAGGCAGACATTGTAAGCGTAAGGATCTTCTGTGCTAACACCCAGAGACTCTTTCAGCGATGTCTGAAGATACGTGGAACACGTGTGAATCACTGCTAGAGGAGATCTACCCTTGATCTCTACAACGCAATGACGGTACACCTGCAAATCTGTGGCCGAACGCATCAACGAAGAAAGAATCACCTTAGAGGTAATTCTTATTTAATTAAATTAATTATAAATAAAATATGTTGACTCTCTCTTCTCGGTTCCAGGTTCTATTCATTTGTCTTATTTTTTTGATTCAATTATGTGGATCACAACGTTCACCTTCGCTAGATCCCGAATTGTTCAACGATAATCGCAAAAATTAAAGTTGGGCGCCGACCCTCCAGCGCTTCCACTGCGCCCAGAACCTACAGGTTCCTCCTAAGGTCCGCTTATTTTGGTGACAAATTTGCAGTGGGGTCCTCCCTTCAATGCAATTCCTCACATACTGACATCTTGTTAACGATCCTTTGTGTCCTCTTTGTTTGGATGCTCTTGAATCTCCTATGCATGTGGTCATTCATTGTCCCGAAGCTAGAGGTGTTTGCTCTTCCTGGAAACCGAATGCAGATCAGTTCCAATCTCTTGCGCCGACCTCCCCTCTTTGCTTGTTGCCCGGTCCTCCACTCTTCCCGTAGAGACAGTGGCGTCCTTATGTTCTGTTACTTGGATCATCTGGGCGAGAAGAAATGACCACGTCTTCAATCATTTTACAAGACCAAGCATGTTCTGGGTGGAGCGAGCGAGGTCCTGACTGGATACTTGGTCCCAACAGGATTCCCTGGCCGCAGTCTCATGTTCACACCCCCCAGGTCATAGGTGGATTCCACCCCCTTCGGATGTTCTTAAAATTAACGTGGATGTTGCTATCTCGGGGAATGACAAAGTTGGTACTAGTGTTGTTGTAGGTGACTCTTCTAGGCATCTTATTGCGGCGTCACATGCTCCTCACAACACCTTTTTGGATCCTCCAACGACGTAGGTTTATGCAGTCTTTACAGTATTGATTTTTCGCATTGTAAAGAGGTTGGAATTCCATCATCATTGAGGCCGACTACCTTTCAGCAAGACTCTCCATGCTACTGATCAGGCTTTCAGACCTTTGGCCCTCTTGTGTTTAAGATTCGGTCGATACTTCACCACTTTGATGTTTGCTCATTCTACTTTACTAAAAGAGAGGGGAATCAAGCGACACACCTTTCGGCAACCCGAGGATTGTCTGGTGTTCCCCACATTTGGTTGGAGAATTTTCCTCCTTCGATGATTTCTCTTGTAATCTAGGATCTTGATTCATTTATCTGATTCTTTCTATTTGTCAAAAAAAAAAAAAACAATTTAGCATGATATTACTTTTTCTCTCCCTCTCTAAATCCCTCCCAAGGTGTTACCAAGGTCCTAAGAAGCTCCTCTAAGCCTTTAGACTCAAGTTAAAGGACTCTCTTCTTAAACGGGAAATTTTATCTTGGATTTCAAAAATGTTTGAATCAAAAAACAGCACACCTTGTTCAATGCCATCAAACGGTGAAACAACAAGCATGTGCAGTCGACCATTAAAAGGGGCATCAAGTCACCCACAATGAAAGCCGCTGACCCAAAAAATACCTCCTAACACGCCCCATATCTAACCGCAACAGAGGATCAGAAATAGCATCAGGGGGCACCATCTGCACCGCCCGGCAGGGACGAACTAAAAGCAGCCATTTTTACCGGAACAGATTCTGCATTCACTGCAGTTGCCGACGCACGTTTCACTCCCCGCCCCACCACGCCAAGGTCAGTGAGAGTCGCACTCCCATTTGTCTGAGCCCCCGCAACCATCGGACCATCAAAACTTCCATTCACATTACCAGAAACCATCTGTGAAGCACTGGCCACGGCAGAAGAAGCATTCTCCGAGAGAATCGGGGAGGGTCCCATGCCTGCCTGCTGCAGATCTTCAAGCTGCTTCTCAAATTCACTCGAGAGGGTGTTCAAAAAGTTTATCCCATCTTCTCCAATAGAAGAATACTCCCGGTTCGGTTCAGCACCCTTCACGTGCTCCACGAGCCGTGCCACCCTAGACTTGCATATTGATATAGCCGCAATAAGGAATGGCTTCCGGAGCTCGGGAATCCATCTCCAGACACAGACATAACCTAAAATTTAGGTCTGCCAGGTGGCAGCTGTCTGGCACTTCGATGCGCTCCAGGAGGGACAATGCTTTCAGGTAGTCGCTGACTAAAGCTTCAACGTCCTCTAATTCCAAGGCAACCTCAGCCAAAGCTGACAAAACATATACTTTCTCTATGGTTTCACAGGAGACCTCTTCAAGGATAACTCTAGCAAGATCAAGCATTGTCCAAGCCTGGATCAAGTCAGATTCAGGAACATCGTCATAACCATCATCATTATCACTATCTTCATCCCCGTCTTTCTGATCCTTTCCACGGGAACCAGATCCAAGACCCCATTGAGGTTCATCATCTTTCTTTGGCAGGGTGACCAGAGGATCAGCCTCTTCTTGAGCTTTGGTCAGCAGTGCACATCCATAATTGTAGTAGACACCAGCAGATTCAACGGAAAACTTACCATAATGGGCGACCCTGATTTCTAGCGCACGGCTAAAGCAGTCAGTGGCCTCGTCGAAGTCAGATTCTTCGACAGCGGCCGATCCCTTGTCAATTAACTCGGAGGCATACTCCAGGGACTCCTCGCAGCCCCTGTTACCAACAGAGGTAGCAGTAGAAGTTTCGGCGTCGTTACATGAAGAGTCCGTGGAGCCACTGTGAGCGGTTTCGACGACAGCTTCGCTCTGCTCCGACGGGGAAATCTGTTCCGCCATGAAATATGGTAGGAAGATAAGAGGAGATTTACGAAGAACCCAGCACCCCCGAAGACGAAGAGCTGAAAATGAGCGATGGCCCGTTCGATCCCTCCCTTCACATCGAAAACTAAAACTCCCCTTGGAGAAAATAAAAATGCGGGCAGACCAAGGCGGCTCCTCATCTTTATATCTCAAGTACTTTCTTTGTAATAATCTATTTTTATTTCTCATTTTCCATGTTGTAATTTGTTTTTAGACATATCTTTATTGTCCTTATGATTCCATGTATTGGGACACAACCTTTCACTCTCATTCACCTCTTCCATAAACCTTTATATACGCTCATTATGCCATTGAAGTTATCTTACGGTTTTTCATACCAAACATTTGTCTAGTGAATACACGTCCTCATTTCCATTCAAGGGTATTCACCTTGTTGTACCTATTCTTTATTGATTGGGTAATTGTATTTATATATCCCGCACTCCTTAATCATGAGGTAAAAAGTGATGAGAGACATTCTTATATTGTATGATCTATGTGCCGCACAAATGTATGTACATGATATGAATGTGATAGGTGGAACAAAAATTATATAGTCGTCCAATGCATTGAGTAATGTTTTTATCTAATTGGATACTAAGTATTGTCCACAGGAGGTTATCCTAAACACACCATGTTATGTTGTCTCAGCGGTTCGCCTTAACTTATACTTACGATGCCTTGTTTTATGTTTTCGCTACCATCCCATGTTGTCTTGATGTTATCATGTTACATTATGTTTCAATGTTCATGTTTATGATCTCACCCATTTTATATAACTTTGATTCGACTCTTGACTAACATGTATTATTTTTATTATGTTATGCTTTGATTATTTCTTTATTGAGCTTTATAGCTCACTCCTTTCCTATGTACGTCCCCCGATTATCCTGTGTAGTATTAGAAGATCAGTGGAATAAAAGGGCATGTTTTGAAGTTATTAAAAAATGTCTGTGTCCCCATGTTTCATGTTATTATGTTATGTATCTAATTACCCAAATATACTAAGCTTAATGGTCTTTTGGGATTGTATTAAGTATATATTTATGTATTAAATCATGAATTGAAGCGTCTTAACGATATGGGTTGTCATATAAACTAGTTCCAATAACTGTTCTCCTTTTATGGTATGAAAAAATTCTTCATGGTGCAATACTTATCTTCTTTTCTCCACGCCTACATGACCGCGGTGTGATACCATACATGGCAAAGAAGTCTATATAACTACCTCAAAACAACATAGATCTTAAATTTCATGGTTTTGCATCGCGACATGACTCCATCCCTCAAGCGACACTTCATTCTTTATTATGACGTGGCCTTCCCAAAATGGTATGATTGTCTCTCAAATCATAGAGCCAACTACAAGCCTTTATTCATCCATGTATTTCATTACAACATGAATATCATTTTCATGGAAAAACCCTTGATCTAGTCACACTTTTTTCAGAAAAGTAAAAATATCTATGTATCTCAGAAAAAACCTTATGTATCACGAAATTCATTACGCATTAAAAATAAAAATCTTACATATGTAAATTTTTTTCGAGGACTTTAACAATTTTCCAAAGAGAAAATCCTCATGTATCAAAATTCCTTACTTATGAGAAAAACTTTTTTTCTGAGGACTTTTTCATTTTTAGACCTAATTCTACTCAGAGTAACCATTCAATAATGAAGATAAAAATCTTATTTGTTGAAGACTTTTCCAAATTTCCAATCCAATCTGTTCATAGATAAAATCTTATGTATGAAGATAAAAACCTCAAATATCATTATATAATTTTTTCCTTTATCTATTTTCAGCTTTTCGATACAATCTTTCATCTTCTAGATACTTCATCTTTCAGACTCACCTAAATTCTGACACCAATATTCTGCATTTATGAAGAACTCCCAGATTCAATCACCACATAATGACTTTACTTCATCTTTCATATTTACAACCTAATCTTCCATTACTCAAAAATGATTAGAGTTAATCTATCTGAACATCAATATACTTGAAACATCTCAGACTTATTCTGAATATCGACTTCTAGTTTCAGAACATCAATAACTTTTGGATACCTTAAAACATATCATCCATATGCAGAATTCCAAAATCAATAACTCCACATTCAATTATTTCTTAAAAACATTCTCAACAACTTCTAATGATTCTCTCAATTACTCCAAAACCTTGAAGTGAACTTCACCTGAAATGAAACACCATACAACACCTGAGTTTGAACATGATTTATATATTAAAAAGAAAAGAAAACATAAGAAACATATCCACATATTCTCATCTCTAATTCTTATTCTTCTGCTTCAAACCTCAACAAACTCCCTTGAGTCTCAATAACCACCCCAAGGTCACAACCACTCTAGATCTCAACATCTTCTTTATTCATAGTCTCAACATATAACCTGTGTAACTCATTAACCCAATAAAATTATATATCTTCATTCAAGTTATTTGAGTTATTTAGGTTATCAAGGTTAGAAGGACCATGTTATATGGGTTATTGGGTTATGTAGGTTGGGCTATTTGGGTCAAACAGGTTAAACGGGTAGGATTATACGGGTTATTCGTGCTAAACAAATTGAGTTTCAATTTATTTTGATTAAACAGATTAAACAAGTCATGTTCGGGTTGAGTCTTTTACAAACTATTCATGTCAAGCCAATCGGTTTACTTAAATAGATTAGGTTTAGATTTCGATTAAGTGGGTTTGGGTTAAGATTAACTTAACACGAACCCAACCCATCAACTTGAATTGTAACCATTACTCCTAGTAAGGATTCCGATTGAAGACAACATTTTTATAACAAAATAATTTATTACAAATTTGTTTAAAAATTGAATATGATGTATGATTCACATTCTCTTGATACGTAAATGATTGTACCCATGGTAAAATAATAATAATGAAATAATAAATTTAAATGAAAATGATGAAAAATAAATAAACATATGAATGTAATGTATATAAGTCTCCTGATATAACTAAGGAATAAAAAAAGAGAAATATATAAGTTGAGGGGTTGAAAAGGGCCAGCCACCAAATCCAACAAACACTACTGCCACCCTTAACATTTGAGGGAGGGGGTGGCCTGCTCCTTGACAGTTGAGGGGTTGTTTCCAACCCATGGAGATGTTGATGATGATGCATCTTTCATTTTGAGATTTAATATATGATTAATAATGTTGGGACCATTAGGTATATATTATGAGGGGGCGAATCAGATTAAGTCAATACAAACTATCTCCTTTAACTATATTATAATATAGTTATTGAGAACTCTTCTCTCTTCCTCTCAGATTATGAAAGCAATAACAATACACGAGACCCCATCAAACTCCTCACTGCCGGCCCCCGACCCCGTTGAACCCCTCACCGCCCAGACCCCGTTGAACCCCTCGCCTCGTCGAACCCTAGCCCCTCGCCGCTAGCCCCTCGCCGTCGGCCCCCTTCTCCATTGCTACCTTGACGCACTGTCACTCCCAAGTTTGAGGTAATTAACCCTTTTATTATATATTTTTTGATTTTATATAATGTTTGGGTTCGAGCATGGGTCTGTTTTAGATAAGGTGTAACGACCCGAAATTTTAAATAAATATTGTTTCCTAATTTTATGTGTTATTTTTATACTCAACAAAAATGTTTCATTTGGTAACATGAGTATAATTAAAATGAGACTGTTGGGTTTTGACTGTTATTTGACCATTGGTCAATATGACCGCTGGAAACTAAACATTTTGACTATTGTCTCTAAATACAAGCAATCTTGGTTAATTAATATAGAAAGAAGATTCGATGGCCTCACCCAGTAGTCTTGGACCGATCGAAGCTCATCTAACAGAACTTGGGAAGGAGGTAGCACCACTGGGCTTTGCTCTGGACCAAACCCAAGCTGAACTTCATCGTATAAAGCTAGAACGGGATCGCCTTCGCGAGAAGTTCAAACTGATAGAAATTACTACTCGTGCGATGTTGGCCGAGCCTCCCTCGGATTATCTCACCTTAGCACACCTTACACTTAGGTCCTATGCTGGTGTGATAAGGGGCTATGTAAGGAGACCGTAACTGCCTTGTGTAATCCTTTGTTTTAAATAAAAATTGGGATTTCTTCTTATGATGAAGTTTATGAATTTTCAAATGACCGGATAAATATAGTATGCATATTTTTGATGAATTTTAGAAAAAGGATATTTTAAAAATGGTTGTGTAAACCTTAAATAATTAAAAATGTGTAATGATTTTCGAAAAATGGTCTTCTACAATTATGTTTAGTACGAAATTTAGAGTCTAATAAGATCAACTTAATTTTTGATGAATAGTAAATTATGAATAGTGATTTTATGATTAGGATTAGTAATGTGTCCAAATGGATTAGTAATCTCACTTAAAGAAAGTATTAATATAATCTAGGCACCTTGATTAAGTAATGTGATTCAATAAAATGGTTAAAAAATGGTTTCATAAATTATTATTCAAGTATTAGTTTTTTCGGGTGAATAGTGTTTTTTATTTAAAAATTTAATTAAAAATATTTAGATAATTATTTTTATAAAACGGATTTCATTTTTTGAACTCAGAGCACCGATATTATGATATGGTAATTTTTGGGGTTTTTTCTGAAAAAAATGAATTTTCGGTGAATAGTGTTTTTATTTAAAAATTAAATTAAAAATATTTAGAAAAATATTTTTATAAAATGGAGTTCATATTTGTAATCATAGCGTTGATATTTGGTTAAGGTGAAATTTTTGGATTATTCTGAGAAAGTTGAATTTTCGATGAATAGTGAAAATACAGTTTTTAAGTTACGGGTGTTTAATGACATCATTAAATGATGTATTAAGTTTGTAATCAATATGTTCGAATTATGAATAGTGAGATAAGGTATGAGGTGTCCCAAGTGGCCAATACCATGGGCAAATACCATGGGCAAGCCCATGGTTTTTCCAAAACCACTAATGAGGTGTCCCTTTGCCATTAATGCTTTGTCCCCTCACTTTCCCTATAAATACCAAGCCATACTCTCATCCATTCGACTCCCCACTCTCCCCCAACGAAGTTCTGGTCTCATTACCTCCCAAGGAGTCCTCCCATGGTGCCCCCAATCCCCCAAGGTCCCAACCTTTGAGTTTTAAGAGTTATGTTTTAAGGTAAGGGATCCGACCTCTCTCTTTTATTTCAAGTAATCTCTTTTATGTCATTCCTTTTATGCTCCATGTTCTTATGTTGGAGGATGTTCTTTTATACTCCTCTTACTGCCATTTTTATGTTCATATAATGAGATATCCCCTCTTGCTCTCATTATTTCGTTTTATGAAGTTTTAAGTGGCGCCGTTAGGCTGGCGAAATTTTTGTAACAGATTCTTTCTCCCTTCTCATTTTTTCAAGATCTTTTTTCATGTAAAGTATTTAAAGTTACTTTTTATTATGTTGGGGTATGATCTCTAAATTTATCATACTGATCTTTTATGATCATATGATGAGAGACCCCATTTGATCGCTTCAATTCAGTATTTTGAAGTTTTAAGTGGCGCCGTTAGGCTGCCAAATTTTTAAGTGGTTCTTCACCCTTCTCGTTTTGAAGTTCTACTTTCATGTCAATTATTTCAAGTTCCTTTTTGTTATGTTGGGGTATGATATCTATATCTATCATACTGGACTCTTATGTTCATATGATGAGAGACCCCATTTGATCACTTCAATTTAGTATTTTGAAGTTTTAAGTGGCGCTGTTAGGCTGCCGAATTTTTAAGTGGTTCTTCACCCTTCTCGTTTTGAAGTTCTACTTTCATGTAAATTATTTCAAGTTCCTTTTTGTTATATTGGGGTATGATCTCTATATCTATCATACTGGACTCTTATTTTCATATTATGAGAGACCCCATTTGATCTCTTCAATTCAGTATTTTGAAGTTTTAAGTGGCGCCGTTAGGCTGCCGAATTTTTAAGTGGTTCTTCACCCTTCTCGTTTTGAAGTTCTACTTTCATGTCAATTCTTTCAAGTTTCTTTTTGTTATGTTGGGGAATTATCTCTATATCTATCATATTGAACTCTTATGTTCACATGATGAGAGACCCTATTTGATCTTTTCAAATCATTTTTGTTGATGTTTAAGTAACGCCGTTAGGCTGCCGAACTTTCATAAGAGAAATCTAATTTTTGTCTTCCTTCCATGTTTTTCATTTCAAATGGTATGTCCTTGAAATTTCATTACCATGATCATGTATCCTTCTTATTATTTCCATGTACTATTTTATGGGTCATTTATGAATGTTTGACCCATTTTACCTCTCTTTTTAATGTCTTCTAAAACCTCGTAACATAGCCGTTATGCTGCAGAATTTCCGTCTCAAAATGTCTCTCTCTTTTTCTAAAGTTCTTTTATATTATTAAGTGAATACTCAAAGCTCTTTCTTCTAAAGGGGTATTCACCTATATACCAAAATTTTCTATTTTAAATTCTGGGATTTACATACATGAGACCCACCTTCCTTTTCTATGGGTTTTAAAGTGATGTAAAGATCATGTCTTTAAAGCAGTTTTTAAAACGTTATGATTATGAAATGAAACCCATTTATTTTATGCTATATGGGTTATTTATGAAATGTTTGATGATGATATATGTGGCTCACATGATAATAAAGTCAAATTTAATGGTGCACCCTGATAGCGCTCCAATTCATTGGGTAATGATGTAACCACTAGAGATTACAATTTTCACGATACCTTGGTGAATAACCTTGGTAATTTTCAAATGACACCTTGGGGATGGACCTTGGTGATATGTTCATGATTGTCTATGTTAAATGATGTAGCCACATTTTCAAGTTATGAAAAATGTTATTCTGATATGCCTCTTTATTTCATTCTCATGCCTTAAAGTTCTTTTTCATGACCTTATTGAAGTATCTCAAGTTCACATGTAAAATGTTTGTCTTGTTTTCCTTACTGGTATTTTTGCTCACCCTTTCTTTTGATGTATGCTCCCAGGTTATGTGATGCAGTAATGAACCTAGGATGAACATGAGGAGAAGCCTTTCAAGTGTTTTAGAAGAATGTTTTATGTTTTCATGTTTAAAGTTCCTGGTTTCCAAGACACTAAACCTTAAAGATCCTCGGTTTTGTAAAATGTAATGAAAGTTTATGTGATAAAGAGGCGGGATTCTATAGTTGGTATCAAAGGATGATTTAGTTATTTTTGGAAATTAGGATATGAAAACTCTAGGAAGAACTCTATAGAAAAGTTTAAATATAGGAAATCTTCCTGGTATTTTGGTGAGTATTGAGTAAGGGGTTGCCAAGCAAATACATCCCTGTCTGGATACGAGCAGGTAGAGGTGGCTCTGGCACAGATGTACATAGAGGTAAAACCCTAAAACACCGCTTTGAGCTAGACTCGAACGGGAACTGGTACACGACAACGGGTCTTGCTGCACTCTTGGTTACGACACTCCCGGGGGATATGCTTTGGTAAATTCATAAGCTTGGTATGAACCATTGTTAAAGGAACAAAGATAAAATAAAATAAAGATTCAAATAAGAGTATATGATCATGGATAACCTATATGGAAACCTAGGGGATCACAAGTTAGGGTATACTTTTCTTCTACAAGTTATCCTTATATGCTTTAAGTTCCTTTTCATGATTATTGGTTAAGTATTTAAGCCTCTAATTATACTTTATCTTCTTAGTTAATGGTGGGAAATGGAATAACGTGTCCCAACAACCAATGTGATAGGAAATGCGACAATTTCCGTATTAATATGACAGAGATGATTAGGGGATTAAAAGATGATTATTATTTTGGAAGACGTTCACTATTTTGGGGACCCTATATGATCGAGGTAAATAGATTACTATAGTATTTTCATTGAGGAGTAAGGTTGACTTATATTTTGAAGAATTGATGAATTTAAGGTGGACTTATAGTAATTTAGGTTACTTATGGGAATGATTAACCTATCTTGGGTAAAATATGTTTAGGTTAGCTACTTTTGTTATAAGATGTTAGGAGTGGTTGATGTTGTCTGGAGATGAACAATGAAGTTGTTTTGGAAGACTATGTTATCAAATCCTTCTTGTATTTGGGTTTCAATCTTAGTTTGGTTTATTTTGAGGAATTTTAAGGACCGTTATTTATGGAACGGTCTATGATGAACTTTGGGTAGTACCATGGAACTTTGAAGATTTAAAAGTAGTTTCCATTCCTATGGGATTCTTTCTTTTTGAAGAGTTGTTTTACCTTAACCTTACTGTTTTTGGGATAATGTTTAAAGATAGAAGTAATAGATAGTTAATCTTTTGTAGATTATGTGATTCTATAGAAGATGATTCTTGTGCTTTTATGAGACCAAGTGTTTTTGAATTCTCATCATTTGGAGAAAAGATTAGTGTTGGTAGGGACTTATTAAAGGATGAAACTCTACTTGAAGGTAGGTATATTTTCTTATGTTTTTGTTCTATGTAGTAAATGAATTCCTCAAAATTATGAAAAGAAACGTAAAACAAAAATGTTGTTGGTTTACGTTTCCTACTAGGTAATCAAAGACCGTTTACACACATCATAAGTTTGGGATTTTCTCATGGTTAACTTTCTCCTAATCATGTTCTCTATCACTCTCCTTCAGAACTTGACCCTTTGTTTTCTCCTCCATGTCCATGTTTTCCTACATGGAATCCTAGTGTGGGTTAACTCGGGCGACCTTTGTACTTCCCTTTCTTTCTTTTAAAGTAATAGTTTTACTGACTCCTTTTCCGATGTGGGACTTTCAATAAAATTTCAAAACCCAATTTTAAAAATTGCGAGGACGCAATTTCTTAAGGGGGGAAGATTGTAACGACCCGAAATTTTAAATAAATATTATTTCCTAATTTTATGTGTTATTTTTATACTCAACAAAAATGTTTCATTTGGTAACATGAGTATAATTAAAATGAGACTGTTGGGTTTTGACTGTTATTTGACCATTGGTCAATATGACCGCTGGAAACTAAACATTTTGACTATTGTCTCTAAATACAAGCAATCTTGGTTAATTAATATAGAAAGAAGATTCGATGGCCTCACCCAGTAGTCTTGGACCGATCGAAGCCCATCTAACAGAACTTGGGAAGGAGGTAGCACCACTGGGCTTTGCTCTGGACCAAACCCAAGCTGAACTTCATCGTATAAAGCTAGAACGGGATCGCCTTCACGAGAAGTTCAAACTGATAGAAATTACTACTCGTGCAATGTTGGCCGAGCCTCCCTCGGATTCTCTCACCTTAGCACACCTTACACTTAGGTCCTATGCTGGTATGATAAGGGGCTATGTAAGGAGACCGTAACTGCCTTGTGTAATCCTTTGTTTTAAATAAAAATTGGGATTTCTTCTTATGATGAAGTTTATGAATTTTCAAATGACCGGATAAATATAGTATGCATATTTTTGATGAATTTTAGAAAAAAGATATTTTAAAAATGGTTGTGTAAACCTTAAATAATTAAAAATGTGTAATGATTTTCGAAAAATGGTCTTCTACAATTATGTTTAGTACGAAATTTAGAGTCTAATAAGATCAACTTAATTTTTGATGAATAGTAAATTATGAATAGTGATTTTATGATTAGGATTAGTAATGTGTCCAAATGGATTAGTAATCTCACTTAAAGAAAGTATTAATATAATCTAGGCACCTTGATTAAGTAATGTGATTCAATAAAATGGTTAAATAACGGTTTCATAAATTATTATTCAAGTATTAGTTTTTTCGGGTGAATAGTGTTTTTTATTTAAAAATTTAATTAAAAATATTTAGATAATTATTTTTATAAAACGGATTTCATTTTTTGAACTCAGAGCACCGATATTATGCTATGGTAATTTTTGGGGTTTTTTCTAAAAAAAATGAATTTTCGGTGAATAGTGTTTTTATTTAAAAATTAAATTAAAAATATTTAGAAAAATATTTTTATAAAATGGAGTTCATATTTGTAATCAGAGCGTTGATATTTGGTTAAGGTGAAATTTTGGGATTATTCTGAGAAAGTTGAATTTTCGATGAATAGTGAAAATACAGTTTTTAAGTTACGGGTGTTTAATGACATCATTAAATGATGTATTAAGTTTGTAATCAATATGTTCGAATTATTAATAGTGATATAAGGTATGAGGTGTCCCAAGTGGCCAATACCATGGGCAAATACCATGGGCAAACCCATGGTTTTGCCAAAACCACTAATGAGGTGTCCCTTTGCCATTAATGCTTTGTCCCCTCACTTTCCCTATAAATACCAAGACATCCTCTCATCCATTCAACTCCCCACTCTCCCCCAACGAAGTTCTGGTCTCATTACCTCCCAAGGAGTCCTCCCATGGTGCCCCAAGCCCTCAAGGTCCCAACCATTGAGTTTTAAGAGTTATGTTTTAAGGTAAGGGATCCGACCTCTCTCTTTTATTTCAAGTAATCTCTTTTATGTCATTCCTTTTATGCTCCATGTTCTTATGTTGGAGGATGTTCTTTTATACTCCTCTTACTGCCCTTTTTATGTTCATATAATGAGAGATCCCCTCTTGCTCTCATTATTTCATTTTATGAAGTTTTAAGTGGCGCCGTTAGGCTGCCGAAATTTTTGTAACAGATTCTTTCTCCCTTCTCATTTTTTCAAGATCTTTTTTCATGTAAAGTATTTCAAGTTCCTTTTTATTATGTTGGGGTATGATATCTAAATTTATCATACTGATATTTTATGATCATATGATGAGAGACCCCATTTGATCGCTTCAATTCATTATTTTGAAATTTTAAGTGGCGCCGTTAGGCTGCCAAATTTTTAAGTGGTTCTTCACCCTTCTCGTTTTGAAGTTCTACTTTCATGTCAATTATTTCAAGTTCCTTTTTGTTATGTTGGGGTATGATATCTATATCTATCATACTGGACTCTTATGTTCATATTATGAGAGGCCCCATTTTATCTCTTCAATTCAGTATTTTGAAGTTTTAAGTGGCGCTGTTAGGCTGCCGAATTTTTAAGTGGTTCTTCACCCTTCTCGTTTTGAAGTTCTACTTTCATGTAAATTATTTCAAGTTCCTTTTTGTTATATTAGGGTATGATCTCTATATCTATCATACTGGACTATTATTTTCATATGATTAGAGACCCCATTTGATCTCTTCAATTCAGTATTTTGAAGTTTTAAGTGGCGCCGTTAGGCTGCCGAATTTTTAAGTGGTTCTTCACCCTTCTCGTTTTGAAGTTCTACTTTCATGTCAATTCTTTCAAGTTTCTTTTTGTTATGTTGGGGAATTATCTGTATATCTATCATACTGAACTCTTATGTTCACATTATGAGAGACCATATTTGATCTTTTCAAATCATTTTTGTTGATGTTTAAGTAACGCTGTTAGGCTGCCGAACTTTCATAAGAGAAATCTAATTTTTGTCTTCCTTCCATGTTTTTCATTTCAAATGGTATGTCCTTGAAATTTCATTACCATGATCATGTATCCTTCTTATTATGTCCATGTACTATTTTATGGGTCATTTATGAATTTTTGACCCATTTTACATCTCTTTTTAATGTCTTCTAAAACCTCGTAACATAGCCGTTATGCTGCAGAATTTCCGTCTCAAAATGTCTCTCTCTTTTTCTAAAGTTCTTTTATATTATTAAGTGAATACTCAAAGCTCTTTCTTCTAAAGGGGTATTCACCTATATACCAAAATTTTATATTTTAAATTCTGGGATTTACATACATGAGACCCACCTTCCTTTTCTGTGGGTTTTAAAGTGATGTAAAGATCATGTCTTTAAAGCAGTTTTTAAAACGTTATGATTATGAAATGAAACCCATTTATTTTATGCTATATGGGTTATTTATGAAATGTTTGATGATGATATATGTGGATCACATGATAATAAAGGCAAATTTAAGGGTGCACCCTGATAGCGCTCCAATGCATTGGGTAATGATGTAACCACTAGAGATTACAATTTTCACGATACCTTGGTGAATAACCTTGGTAATTTTCAAATGACACCTTGGGGATGGACCTTGGTGATATGTTCATGATTGTCTATGTTAAATGATGTAGCCACATTTTCAAGTTATGAAAAATGTTATTCTGATATGCCTCTTTATTTCATTCTCATGCCTTAAAGTTCTTTTTCATGACCTTATTGAAGTATCTCAAGTTCACATGTAAAATGTTTGTCTTGTTTTCCTTACTGGGCTTTTTTCTCACCCTTTCTTTTGATGTATGCTCCCAGGTTATGTGATGCAGTAATGAACCTAGGATGAACATGAGGAGAAGCCTTTCAAGTGTTTTAAAAGAATGTTTTATGTTTTCATGTTTAAAGTTCCTAGTTTCCAAGACACTAAACCTTAAAGATCCTCGGTTTTGTAAAATGTAATGAAAGTTTATGTGATAAAGAGGCAGGATGCTATAGTTGGTATCAAAGGATGGTTTAGTTATTTGTGGAAATTAGGATATGAAAACTCTAGGAAGAACCCTATAGAAAAGTTTAAATATAGGAAATCTTCCTAGTATTTTGGTGAGTATTGAGTAAGGGGTTTCCAAGCAAATACATCCCTGTCTGGATACGAGCAGGTAGAGGTGGCTCTGGCACAGATGTACATAGGGGTAAAACCCGAAAACACCGCTTTGAGCTAGACTTGAACGGGAACTGGTACACGACAACGGGCCTTGCTGCACTCTTGGTTACGACACTCCCGGGGGATATGCTTTGGTAAATTCATAAGCTTGGTATGAACCGTTGTTAAAGGAACAAAGATAAAATAAAATAAAGATTCACATAAGAATATATGATCATGGATAACCTATATGGGAACCTAGGGGATCACAAGTTAGGGTATACTTTTCTTCTACAAGTTATCCTTATATGCTTTAAGTTCCTTTTCATGATTATTGGTTAAGTATTTAAGCCTCTAATTATACTTTATCTTCTTAGTTAATGGTGGGAAATGGAATAACGTGTCCCAACAACCAATGTGACAGGAAATGCGACAATTTCTGTATTAATATGACAGAGATGATTAGGGGATTAAAAGATGATTATTATTTTGGAAGACGTTCACTATTTTGGGGACCCTATATGATCGAGGTAAATAGATTACTATAGTATTTTCATTGAGGAGTAAGGTTGACTTATATTTTGAAGAATTGATGAATTTAAGGTGGACTTATAGTAGTTTAGGTTACTTATGGGAATGATTAACCTATCTTGGGTAAAATATGTTTAGGTTAGCTACTTTTGTTATAAGATGTTAGGAGTGGTTGATGTTGTCTGGAGATGAACAATGAATTTGTTTTGGAAGACTATGTTATCAAATCCTTCTTGTATTTGGGTTTCAATCTTAGTTTGGTTTATTTTGAGGAATTTTAAGGACCATTATTTATGGAATGGTCTATGA
Organism: Viscum album; assembly: GCA_963277665.1. Lineage (NCBI taxonomy): Eukaryota > Viridiplantae > Streptophyta > Magnoliopsida > Santalales > Viscaceae > Viscum > Viscum album. The sequence continues at coordinate 178,091,243 of OY728119.1, read as the reverse complement.
TGAACTTTGGGTAGTACCATGGAACTTTGAAGATTTAAAAGTAGTTTCCATTCCTATGGGATTCTTTCTTTTTGAAGAGTTGTTTTACCTTAACCTTTCTGTTTTTGGGATAATGTTTAAAGATAGAAGTAATATATAGTTAATCTTTTGTAGATTATGTGATTCTATAGAAGATGATTCTTGTGCTTTTATGAGACCAAGTGTTTTTGAATTCTCATCATTTGGAGAAAAGATTAGTGTTGGTAGGGACTTATTAAAGGATGAAACTCTACTTGAAGGTAGGTATATTTTCTTATGTTTTTGTTCTATGTAGTAAATGAATTCCTCAAAATTATGAAAAGAAACGTAAAACAAAAATGTTTTTGGTTTACGTTTCCTACTAGGTAATCAAAGACCGTTTACACACATCATAAGTTTGGGATTTTCTCATGGTTAACTTTCTCCTAATCATGTTCTCTATCACTCTCCTTCAGAACTTGACCCTTTGTTTTCTCCTCCATGTCCATGTTTTCCTACATGAAATCCTAGTGTGGGTTAACTCGGGTGACCTTTGTACTTCCCTTTCTTTCTTTTAAAGTAATAGTTTTACTGACTCCTTTTCCGACGTGGGACTTTCAATGAAATTTCAAAACCCAATTTTAAAAATTGCGAGGACGCAATTTCTTAAGGGGGGAAGATTGTAACAACCCGAAATTTTAAATAAATATTGTTTCCTAATTTTATGTGTTATTTTTATACTCAACAAAAATGTTTCATTTGGTAACATGAGTATAATTAAAATGAGACTGTTGGGTTTTGACTGTTATTTGACCATTGGTCAATATGACCGCTGGAAACTAAACATTTTGACTATTGTCTCTAAATACAAGCAATCTTGGTTAATTAATATAGAAAGAAGATTTGATGGCCTCACCCAGTAGTCTTGGACCGATTGAAGCCCATCTAACAGAACTTGGGAAGGAGGTAACACCACTGGGCTTTGCTCTGGACCAAACCCAAGCTGAACTTCATTGTATAAAGCTGGAACGGGATCGTCTTCGCGAGAAGTTCAAACTGATAGAAATTACTACTCGTGCGATGTTGGCCGAGCCTCCCTCGGATTCTCTCACCTTAGCACACCTTACACTTAGGTCCTATGCTGGTGTGATAAGGGGCTATGTAAGGAGACCGTAACTGCCTTGTGTAATCCTTTGTTTTAAATAAAAATTGGGATTTCTTCTTATGATGAAGTTTATGAATTTTCAAATGACCGGATAAATATAGTATGCATATTTTTGATGAATTTTAGAAAAAGGATATTTTAAAAATGGTTGTGTAAACCTTAAATAATTAAAAATGTGTAATGATTTTCGAAAAATGGTCTTCTACAATTATGTTTAGTACGGAATTTAGAGTCTAATAAGATCAACTTAATTTTTGATGAATAGTAAATTATGAATAGTGATTTTATGATTGGGATTAGTAATGTGTCCAAATGGATTAGTAATCTCACTTAAAGAAAGTATTAATATAATCTAGGCACCTTGATTAAGTAATGTGATTCAATAAAATGGTTAAATAACGGTTTCATAAATTATTATTCAAGTATTAGTTTTTTCGGGTGAATAGTGTTTTTTATTTAAAAATTTAATTAAAAATATTTAGATAATTATTTTTATAAAACGGATTTCATTTTTTGAACTCAGAGCACCGATATTATGCTATGGTAATTTTTGGGGTTTTTTCTGAAAAAAATGAATTTTCGGTGAATAGTGTTTTTATTTAAAAATTAAATTAAAAATATTTAGAAAATTATTTTTATAAAATGGAGTTCATATTTGTAATCAGAGCGTTGATATTTGGTTAAGGTGAAATTTTGGGATTATTCTGAGAAAGTTGAATTTTTGATGAATAGTGAAAATACAGTTTTTAAGTTACGAGTGTTTAATGACATCATTAAATGATGTATTAAGTTTGTAATCAATATGTTCGAATTATGAATAGTGAGATAAGGTATGAGGTGTCCCAAGTGGCCAATACCATGGGCAAATACCATGGTCAAGCCCATGGTTTTTCCAAAACCACTAATGAGGTGTCCCTTTGCCATTAATGCCTTGTCCTCTCACTTTCCCTATAAATACCAAGCCATCGTCTCATCCATTCGACTCCCCACTCTCCCCCAACGAAGTTCTGGTCTCATTACCTCCCAAGGAGTCCTCCCATGGTGCCCCCAAGCCCTCAAGGTCCCAACCTTTGAGTTTTAAGAGTTATGTTTTAAGGTAAGGGATCTGACCTCTCTCTTTTATTTCAAGTAATCTCTTTTATGTCATTCCTTTTATGCTCCATGTTCTTATGTTGGAGGATGTTCTTTTATACTCCTCTTACTGCCCTTTTTATGTTCATATAATGATAGATCCCCTCTTGCTCTCATTATTTCGTTTTATGAAGTTTTAAGTGGCGTCGTTAGGCTGCCGAAATTTTTTGTAACGGATTCTTTCTCCCTTCTCATTTTTTCAAGATCTTTTTTCATGTAAAGTATTTCAAGTTCCTTTTTATTATGTTGGGGTATGATCTCTAAATTTATCATACTGATCTTTTATTATCATATGATGAGAGACCCCATTTGATCGCCTCAATTCAGTATTTTGAAGTTTTAAGTGGCGTCATTAGGCTGCCAAATTTTTAAGTGGTTCTTCACCCTTCTCGTTTTGAAGTTCTATTTTCATGTCAATTATTTCAAGTTCCTTTTTGTTATGTTGGGGTATGATCTCTATATATATCATACTGGACTCTTATTTTCATATGATGAGAGACCCCATTTGATCTCTTCAATTCAGTATTTTGAAGTTTTAAGTGACGCATTTAGGCTGCCGAATTTTTAAGTGGTTTTTCACCCTTCTCGTTTTGAAGTTCTACTTTCATGTAAATTATTTCAAGTTCCTTTTTATTATATTGGGGTATTATCTCTATATCTATCATACTGGACTCTTATTTTCATATGATGAGAGACCCCATTTGATCTCTTCAATTCAGTATTTTGAAGTTTTAAGTGGCGTCGTTAGGCTGCCGAATTTTTAAGTGGTTCTTCACCCTTCTCGTTTTGAAGTTCTACTTTCATGTCAATTCTTTCAAGTTCCTTTTTGTTATATTGGGGAATTATCTATATATCTATCATACTGAACTCTTATGTTCACATGATGAGAGACCCTATTTGATCTTTTCAAATCATTTTTGTTGATGTTTAAGTAACGCCGTTAGGCTGCCGAACTTTCATAAGAGAAATCTAATTTTTGTCTTCCTTCCATGTTTTTAATTTCAAATGGTATGTCCTTGAAATTTCATTACCATGATCATGTATCCTTCTTATTATGTCCATGTACTATTTTATGGGTCATTTATGAATGTTTGACCCATTTTACCTCTCTTTTTAATGTCTTCTAAAACCTCGTAACATAGCCGTTATGCTGCAGAATTTCCGTCTCAAAATGTCTCTCTCTTTTTCTAAAGTTCTTTTATATTATTAAGTGAATACTCAAAGCTCTTTCTTCTAAAGGGGTATTCACCTATATACCAAAATTTTCTATTTTAAATTCTGGGATTTACATACATGAGACCCACCTTCCTTTTCCGTGGGTTTTAAAGTGATGTAAAGATCATGTCTTTAAAGCAGTTTTTAAAACGTTATGATTATGAAATGAAACCCATTTATTTTATGCTATATGGGTTATTTATGAAATGTTTGATGATGATATATGTGGCTCACATGATAATAAAGGCAAATTTAAGGGTGCGCCCTGATAGCGCTCCAATGCATTGGGTAATGATGTAACCACTAGAGATTACAATTTTCACGATACCTTGGTGAATAACCTTGGTAATTTTCAAATGACACCTTGGGGATGGACCTTGGTGATATATTCAGGATTGTCTATGTTAAATGATGTAGCCACATTTTCAAGTTATGAAAAATGTTATTCTGATATGCCTCTTTATTTCATTCTCATGCCTTGAAGTTCTTTTTCATGACCTTATTGAAGTATCTCAAGTTCACATGTAAAATGTTTGTCTTGTTTTCCTTACTGGGCTTTTTGCTCACCCTTTCTTTTGATGTATGCTCCCAGGTTATGTGATGCAGTAATGAACCTAGGATGAACATGAGGAGAAGCCTTTCAAGTGTTTTAGAAGAATGTTTTATGTTTTCATGTTTAAAGTTCCTGGTTTCCAAGACACTAAACCTTAAAGATCCTCGGTTTTGTAAAATGTAATGAAAGTTTATGTGATAAAGAGGCGGGATGCTATATAAGGGAACCTTGGATTCATGTGTATGTGATGACTTGACCAGTAGGATGAGATTCTTATCATGAGTTAGGAATGCTCCTAGTTGGATGCATGCATTTTTTGTTTGTGTTTGTGAATGTGGAATTGATATTCCAAGTTGATGAAATGGATAAATTATTTCTGATGTTTATATTTAATTGAAATAAATCGATATGTTGTTTTGGATTTTCTCCCTATAATTTTATTTATATTTTGAACTTTGAGCTAAGCAATTTTATTCCTAGTGGCGTGTGCGGTAATCTTTTGGTTGGATTTCCTACTGGGTATGATTACTAGCCCCATCCATATGAACATTGGTGCGTATTCTAAGATTTTACAGACTCACCCCAACTATACTCTACCTAGAAATTTGAATTATGCTAGGGACATGCAGCGAGGAAGCAGGTGTGCTTTGAGTCGGTAAGCTTGTGTACATAGTAGATACAAAATTTGAATGTAGAAAGTCATTGTTATATTTTTTTTGTCTTCGATGGTATCACTAATATACCCAGGACTATCCAATGATATATGATAGAACCTTAAGACTGAAAACTTGTATTATAGAAGAAAGTAACCGAAATACAACAAAAATGAGGAAGAAGAAGGAGATCGGGAGAGGCTCCCGCCCAAGCCAAACGACCGATCTGCTCAAAACAGCCCACTAAACTGATAAATTCCAGGATGCCCTCACCTTAACCCTCCACCCTTATTTATAATCTCCCTCCCTAACAAACTAAGAATATTCCCCCATAACAAACTCTAACAAACTCACCCCACATCCCCTATAACAAACTACCCCTTACAAAGACAATAATACCCCCAAACTAATTGGCAGCGGGTCTCTATCACTGCCACCGTCCCGAAAAACTACCTTGTCCTCAAGGTGGTGGATCTTGCAGACATGCCACGCGATCTCCCACACCAGTCGTGGTCCAGGGAAGTGAGGACAAATGGTGTTGGCTCCCCCCACTATCCAGGCAATCTCCCAGATGCGTCGGCCTTCATCATGGATCAGTTTTGGATAAATGAGTGTGAGAATGCCTCCTTCCATAATGCTCTCCCTCCCTCCATTGGAGAGGCCCCTTGTGTGCTTCCATGAAGTGGGCCACAAGAATGGCTGGTACCACCCAACTTCTGGTGCAGAAAAACTGTGTGGATCTGCTGTATGAGTTTGGGGACCCTAGCCCGACACTGCGAGTGAAACATTTGCAGTTGGAGGTAAAATAACAAGAGCCCATGTATGAGTCGGCTCAATCTGTTGCGGCTTGGGCTGCAACATTACGAACTTCGAAGTGTCCAACTCAATATGCAGGAAGTCTATCACAGATTGGCTGGAGATAGCGCCGACAGGATTTTCGGCCAGCCCTTTGCTCTAGTGGTGCGTCTCATGTTCGGTAGGCCCCTCGGAGTGCGACGTGGACACCTGCGTTACCGACAGCAGGAACTCGGATGTAGTTGCAGGGGGTTCACTGATGGAGCTTCCAAAATCTTGAAGGATTGCTTCTTTAAGATGAGTACAAGTGAACGTAGTTGCAGTTCCTTTGACCACTAAAAACCAAAGCACAGACACATATGAAATGCAGAGGCGTTCCATTGACCCCTTTATCTGATCCGGCGTTTGATTGCGCAAGAAATACTCATCAGCCCTTGAGATCCACATCTCCGGATGTGTGACCGAAAAATCCGGTAGAAACTCCTCCTGGAAGTTTTGTTCCTGAGTGCGGGTCACTCGGGCCAAGGACGCCCAGAGTTCCGACATGAGAGTCGTCATAGGCTGCCACCGAGACTTGAATAGGCGAGTGTTTCCGGCGGAACTTCAAGGAGGGAGCGGGCAGCGTGCAGCTTGTTGTTGTTCGGTCGGGAAGCCCCTCTTTAGGTTTTTTTTTGTGGTTCAAAAGAACCTAGATAATGTATCACTTGTTCAATCTGAACCGGGAGAACACCCGACCTGAGCCGAAGGATGTCACTGGACTGGGTGAGCCCAAGGGTACTCGACTCAGATGAGAGCCGGCGGTGCGTGCTTTCGCGAAACGCGAGTCGGCAGGGGGATGCTAGTACGATCTGGCAGTGCGCGAAGGCACGAAACAGGAGACGAGGGGGGCGCGCACAAGGGGAAAATTGCCAGTTCCCACGGGGGAGACGAGACCGGTGGAGCGTCCCACGAAACAGTCGTCCACCGCGTTGGCTGGAGTGTCGGCTGATAAGATCCGTCAAAGTGTCCCGCCGCAGAACGCGGTGCGCGGTGGCCGAGCGAACTCCAAGTATCGCACGTCGTCGTTCGGTGTGCTCGCCATGAGGTGCGATGCGGCTGAACGCTGACAGTGACTCTTCTGAATGAAGTCTCGGTAGTACGCGGAGCTGCCGATGTAAACCGGCGGTGTTCCTCTGTAAAGCGCGACGCTAGAGGCAGAGCGATGGGGTACGTACTTGACGAGCAGTGTCGCGTCGGAAGAGGAGCTGGCTCCTGTGGATGGACACCGACCGAGCGTGGTGTGAACAACCTACTGCAGGAGAGGCGAGCCGACAGTGAACATCGCTGCCTTGTGAATTCTTAGCACCGTAGCGTGCCTCAGTTGAGGAAGCAACAACAGTATTTGCCTGTGGTGAGTGCAGGCTCCTGTGTGAAAGGTGATCCAGCAGAGCGCCTCTGTTGAGCAAAGAGGCGTAGCGGCATCGGCTCCTGTGCTGGGCGAATGTGATGCAACGGAGGAAAAATCAAAGTGGAAATGATGTACAACAGATGGAGGTGCTGTGAGACTGGCAGAGGAAGAAACGACGGGTGTGCTCAGCAGCAGCAGCGGGTGTGCTCAGCAGTAGAGAGCAAGGGCAGGTGCTCCAGCAGCAAGGAGCAATGAAAGGTCAAACCAAATTAATAAAACCCTAAGATCGACAACTTGTATTATAGAAGAAAGTAACCGAAATACAACAGAAATGAGGAAGAAGGAGATCGGGAGAGGCTCCCGCCCAAGCCAAAAGGTCGATCTGCTCAAAGCAGCCCACTAAACTGATAAACTCTAGGATGCCCTCACCTTAACCCTCCATCCTTATTTATAATCTCCCTCCCTAACAAACTAAGAATATTCCCCCATAACAAACTCTAACAAACTCACCCCACATCCCCTATAACAAACTACCCCTTACAAAGACAATAATACCCCCAAACTAATTGGCAGCAGGTCTATCAATATATGACCATGACACTTGGCGTTGGTAGTTTTTATGTATCTCTGATCACTTGATAGTTACTCGGCACTAGAATTTCCACATTTGAACTCATTTATCATATTTGTTTGATTGTTATGAGGTACATTTTTTACCAATGTATCTTCCTTGATATAATGTATTCCTCATAGGTACATGGTACATACTCATACCTTCAATATCAATTATTGACATTGGATTGTGATACTTTTTTCAATGATTTCTTAAAAGAATATTTTTATTAAAAATGGATTTCAACATGTATTTTTCCTCTTGGGTTTCTTAATGGTTTTTAAATGAAAAATGTAACTCTTTTGCACACCATTTTCCTCACAACTAGACTTTATGGATTTCAATTATCCTTTTTAAAATGCTTCATTATTTACCATATGTATTTATGGGATCACATAGTACTATGTATAGTTTTGGAATAGGAATACTAAATCATCCTGAAAATACAGTATCATTAAACAGACATTAGACATTATATCCCATTTTTTTGTGTATGTTTAGGTGAATCCGTTTGATCACCTTGATAAATTATTGAGAATTTTTCTTTAACATGATTTGCTCTCAAATAGTATTGATATTGCTTTTCCCCTTGGAGCTGTTAATTAAGGAGATTTAGAAAACCTATCGGTTTAGGCATGAATTCCTAGAAGACATTTATATACATATTTTGTAGTACCCCCAGTTTGAGATATGTAACCTTTGTTTATGCATTTTTATGTGTTTAAAGTGCATGAGATGAGTTGGGAAGAGGTTGAGAGAGTTTGGAATGATTTTGGATGAGTTTGGAGGCCTTTAAAGGGGTGCACGGTTTGAGCACGGTTAGTGGAAATCGTGCGGGTTCTCCAGGAAACCGTGCAGGGGAGACAGTAGGCTTCGCACGGCCTGCGCACGGTTTGCCAAACCGTGCGAGGAAACTGTGCGGACCCTAGCTCTCGAGGCAGTAGCGTGCGCACGGTTAGCGCACGGTTTGCCAAACCCTGCGGGTTAACCGTGCGGCCACTTAAAAATAGGGTTATAAGTTCCGGGCTCCCCCGGGCTTAACCTATTTCACTCCTCTCTTCCTCCCACTCGAGCCTCATGCGGGTTCTTCGGTTCTCAGGGGGTGGAGGAGCTTTCCCACTCATTTTGGAAGGGTTTTGAAGAGGTTTCTTGGTGGTTTGAAGATGGTTTCTCCCGAGTAAGTCTTCTCTCATGGTTTCTTTGTGTTTTTCTCTAGATCTGCTCTTCCCCCTTTCTTGGTTTTCTAGATCTACACTTGTTGTGTGTAGATCTAGGGTTGTGGTTGCCTTGTGAAATCTGGAATTTGTGAAATCTGAAATTTTCATTGAGGGGAGGGCGTAAGCATCGAATGTCTGGCCTACACAATCTGGGATTGTGATGCTACATTGGAAATCTTCGCAAGGAGGGGTATGAGGTCACAAAGAAGTGGGTGGATGTCCTGCCCATATGAAGATACATGTTGAACCTGTGGACAATTTATTTGATGTATGAATCAATATTGACATACATTTTTCAACTTGCAGGTACAAGGAAAATCCATCCATGAAAAAAAGGTACCTTCACTCATCGTTCTCCTATTTAATCAATTACCCTATTATGGAGAACCACTAGAATACTGAAAGGTGCACTAATTATAATGCATACATCAATTGTAAGGCAGAGGGCATATTTTTAGACCTGTTCATATTATTATTTGGTATAAATACATTGTGAAGTGTTATCTGTGCAATTTATCCCCTCGAAATGTTTTTCTTCCAGGTTTCTTAGTGTTCTACTTTGGACGCATGGCCTAGCATCTTCCTAACACGCCCCATCTCTAACCGCAAAAGAGGATCCGAAATAGCATCAGGGGGCACCATCTGCACCGCCCGGCGGGGACGAACTAAAAGCAGCCATTTTTACCGGAACAGATTCTGCATTCACTGCAGTTGCCGACGCACGTTTCACTCCCCGCCCCACCACGCCAAGGTCAGTGAGAGTCGCACTCCCATTTGTCTGAGCCCCCGCAACCATCGGACCATCAAAACTTCCATTCACATTACCAGAAACCATCTGTGAAGCACTGGCCACGGCAGAAGATGCATTCTCCGAGAGAATCGGGGAGGGGCCCATGCCTGCCTGCTGCAGATCTTCAAGCTTCTTCTCAAATTCACTCGAGAGGGTGTTCAAAAAGTTTATCCCATCTTCTGCAATAGAAGAAGACTCCCGGTTCGGTTCAGTACCCTTCACGTGCTCCACGAGCCGTGCCACCCTAGACTTGCATATTGATATAGCCTTCTGGCAATAAGGAATGGCTTCCGGAGCTCGGGAGTCCATCTCCAGACACAGACATAACCTAAAATTTAGGTCTGCCAGGTGGCAGCTGTCTGGCACTTCGATGCGCTCCAGGAGGGACAATGCTTTCAGGTAGTCGCTGACTGAAGCTTCAACGTCATCTAATTCCAAGGCAACCTCAGCCAAAGATGACAAAACATATACTTTCTCTATGGTTTCACAGGAGATCTCTTCAAGGATAACTCTAGCAAGATCAAGCATTGTCCAAGCCTGGATCAAGTCAGATTCAGGAACATCGTCATAACCATCATCATTATCACTTTCTTCATCCCCGTCTTTCTGATCCTTTCCACGGGAACCAGATCCAAGACCCCATTGAGGTTCATCATCTTTCTTTGGCAGGGTGACCAGAGGATCAGCCTCTTCTTGAGCTTTGGTCAGCAGTGCACATCCATAATTGTAGTAGGCACCAGCAGATTCAAGGGAAAACTTACCATAATGGGCGACCCTGATTTCTAGCGCACGGCTAAAGCAGTCAGTGGCCTCGTCGAAGTCAGATTCTTCGACAGCGGCCGATCCCTTGTCAATTAACTCGGAGGCATACTCCAGGGACTCCTCGCAGCCCCTGTTACCAACAGAGGTAGCAGTAGAAGTTTCGGCGTCGTTACATGAAGAGTCCGTGGAGCCACTGTGAGCGGTTTCGACGACAGATTCGCTCTGCTCCGACGGGGAAATCTGTTCCGCCATGAAATATGGTAGGAAGATAAGAGGAGATTTACGAAGAACCCAGCACCCCCGAAGACGAAGAGCAGAAAATGAGCGATGGCCCGTTCGATCCCTCCCTTCACATCGAAAACTAAAACGCCCCTTGGAGAAAGTAAAAATGCGGGCAGACCAAGGCGGCTCCTCTTCTTTATAAGTACTTTGTTTGTAATAATCTATTTTTTTTTCTCATTTTCCATGTTGTAATTTGTTTTTAGACATTTCTTTATTGTCCTTATGATTCCATGTATTGGGATACAACCTTTCACTCTCATTCACCTCTTCCATAAACCTTTATGTACACTAATTATGCCATTGAAGTTATCCTACGGTTTTTCATACCAAACATTTGTCTAGTGAATACACGTCCTCGTTTCCATTCAAGGGTATTCACCTTGTTGTACCCATCCTTTATTGATTGGGTAATTGTATTTATATATCCCGCACTCCTTAATCATGAGGTAAGAAGTGATGAGAGACATTCTTATATTGTATGATCTATGTGCCGCACAAATGTATGTACATGATATGAATGTGGTAGGTGGAACAAAAATTATGTAGCCGTCCAATGCACTGAGTAATGTTTTTATCTAATTGGATATTAAGTATTGTCCACATGAGGTTATCCTAAACACACCATGTTATGTTGTCTCAGCGGTTCGCCTTAACTTATACTTATGATGCCTTGTTTTATGTTTTCGCTACCATCCCATGTTGTCTTGATGTTATCATGTTACATTATGTTTCAATGTTCATGTTTATGATACTCACCCATTTTATATAACTTTGATTCTACTTTTGACTAACATGTATTATTTTTATTATGTTATGCTTTGATTATTTCTTTATTGAGCTTTATAGCTCACTCCTTTTCTATGTACGTCCTCCGATTATCCTGTGTAGTATTAGAAGATCAGTGGAATAAAAGGGCATGTTTTGAAGTTATTAAATAATGTCTTTGTTCCCATGTTTCATGTTATTATGTTATGTATCTAATTACCCAAATATACTAAGCTTAATGATCTTTTGGGATTGTATTAAGTATATATTTATGTATTAAATCATGAATTGAAGCGTATTAACGATATGGGTTGTCATATAAACTAGTTCCAATAACTGTTCTCCTTTTATGGTATGAAAAAATTCTTCATGGTGCAATACTTATCTTCTTTTCTCCAGGACTACATGACCGCGGTGTGATACCATACATGGCAAAGAAGTCTATATAACTACCTCAAAACAACATAGATCTTAAATTTCATGGTTTTGCATCGCAACATGACTCCATCCCTCAAGCGACACTTCATTCTTTATTATGACGTGGCCTTCCCAAAATGGTATGACTGTCTCTCAAATCATAGAGCCAACTATAAGCTTTTATTCATCCATGTATTTCATTACAACATGAATATCATTTTCATGAAAAAACCCTTGATCTAGTCACACTTTTTTCAGAAAAGTAAAAATATCTATGTATCTGAGAAAAAACCTTATGTATCACGAAATTCATTACGCATTAAAAATAAAAATCTTACATATGTAATTTTTTTTTCGAGGACTTTAACAATTTTCCAAAGAGAAAATCCTCATGTATCAAAATTCCTTACATATGAGAAAAACTTTTGTTCTGAGGACCTTTTCATTTTTAGACCTAATTCTACTTAGAGTAACCATTCAATAATGAAGATAAAAATCTTATTTGTTGAAGACTTTTCCAAATTTCCAATCCAGTCTGTTCATAGATAAAATCTTATGTATGAAGATAAAAACATCAAATATCATTATATAATTTTTTCCTTTATCTATTTTCAGCTTTTCGATACAATCTTTCATCTTCTAGATACTTTATCTTTCAGACTCACCTAAATTCTGACACCAATATTCTGCATTTATGAAACACTCCCAGATTCAATCACCACATAATGTCTTTACTTCATCTTTCATATCTACAACCTAATCTTCCATTACTCAAACATGATTAGAGTTAATCTATCTGAACATCAATATACTAGAAACATCTCAGACTTCTTCTGAATTTCAGAATTCCAAAATCAATAACTCCACATTCAATTATTTCTTAAAAACATTCTCAACAACTTTTAATGATTCTCTCAATTACTCTAAAACCTTGGAGTGAACTTCACTTGAAATGAAACACCATACAACACCTGAGTTTGAACATGATTTATATATTAAAAAGAAAAGAAAACATAAGAAACATATCCACTTATTCTCATCTCTAATTCTTATTCTTCTGCTTCAAACCTCAACAAACTCCCTTGAGTCTCAATAACCACCCCAAGGTCACAACCACTCTAGATCTCAACATCTTCTTTATTCATAGTCTCAACATATAGCCCGTGTAACTCATTAACCCAATAAAATTATATATCTTCATTCAAGTTATTTGAGTTATTTAGGTTATCAAGGTTAGAAGGACCATGTTATATAGGTTATCGGGTTATGTAGGTTGGGCTATTTGGGTCAAACGGGTTAAACGGGTCGGATTATACGGGTTATTCGTGCTAAACAAATTGAGTTTCAATTTATTTTGATTAAACAGATTAAACAGGTCATGTTCGGGTTGACCCTTTTACAAACTATTCATGTCAAGCCAATCGGTTTACTTAAATATATTAGGTTTAGATTTCGATTAAATGGGTTTGCGTTAAGATTAACTTAACACGAACCCAACCCATCAACTTGAATTGTAACCATTACTCCCAGTAAGGATTCCGATTGAAGACAACATTTTTATAACAAAATAATTTATTACAAATTTGTTTAAAAATTGAATATGATGTATGATTCACATTCTCTTGATACGTAAATGATTGTACCCATGGTAAAATAATAATAAAGAAATAATAAATTTAATTGAAAATGATGAAAAATAAATAAACATATGAATGTAATGTATATAAGTCTCCTGATATAACTAAGGAATAAAAAAAGAGAAATATATAAGTTAAGAGTAAATGTGGATATGACCACCTTATGAGTTTTATAAAGAAAAAATCTCAGAAATCTATCTCATGAATAATTTTCAAAAACAAGCCTCACAAATACGCACACATTGGAAAACTATAATTGAGATAAGATGTCATTGATTATCTAAATAATGAGAAACTCTCCTTTATAAAAAGGCTTGCTTTATTAATTTTATTGTTTTCTTCATTGTTGAAAAGGGCTAGCCACCAAATCCAACAAACACTGCCCCCACCCTTAACATTTGAGGGAGGGGGTGGCCCGCTCCTTGACGGTTGAGGGGTTGTTTCCAACCCATGGAGATGTTGATGATGATGCATCTTTCATTTTGAGATTTAATATATGATTGGACCATTAGGTATATATTATGAGGGGGTGAATCAGATTAAGTCAATACAAACTATCTCCTTCAACTATATTATAATATAGTTATTGAGAACTCTTCTCTCTTCCTCTCAGATTATGAAAGCAATAACAATACACGAGACAAACAATTTTATTTGGTTCACTGACACTAGGCTATGTCCAAGGAGAGTAAAACAATGATGTGTCGATGAACCAAAATTTATTAAGGCACTACCTATAACAAGTTTAGAGTGGACTCAATATCCCTTTGGGTTTGCAACTACTCAGAATGCTTATTGATCTCTTTTACAAGTTTACACTACACCAAATTTAGTAATTAGCGGCGGTTTTTTAATTTTTTTCCCCAAAATATAGCGAAGGTTTTTAAAAAACCGTCGTCAAAACGTTTTTTTAAACGAACGACACTTCTCCTCCCCCCCCCCCCCGAGCCCGACACCCCACCCCCTCTTCCCCCGACCCTGTTGAACCCCTCGCCTCGTCGAACCCAAACCCCTCGCCGCTAGCCCCTGAACCCTTCGAACCCTAGCCCCTCGCCGCCGGTCGCCGGCCCCCTTCTCCATTGCTACCTTGACGCATTGTCACTCCCAAGTTTGAGGTAATTCACCCTTGACCAGTAGGAAGAGATTCTTATCATGAGTTGGGAATGTTCCTAGTTGGATGCATGCATTTTTTGTTTGTGTTTGTGAAATGGATAAATTATTTCTGATGTTTATATTTAATTGAAATAAACCAGTATGTTGTTTTGGATTTTCTCCCTATAATTTTATTTATATTTTGAACTTTGAGCTAAGCAGTTTTATTCCTAGTGGCGTGTGTGGTAATCTTTTGGTTGGATTTCCTACTGGGTATGATTACTAGCCCCATCCATATGAACATTGGTGCGTATTCTAAGATTTTACAGACTCACCCCAACTATAATCTACCTAGAAATTTGAATTTATGCTAGGGACATGCAGCGAGGAAGCAGGTGTGCTCTGAGTCGATAAGCTTGTGTACACAGTATACAAAATTTGAATGTAGAAAGTCATTGTTGTATTTTTTTTGTCTTCGATGGTATCACTAATATACCTAGGACTATCCAATGATATATGATAGAACCCTAAGATCGACAACTTGTATTATAGAAGAAAGTAACCAAAATACAGCAAAAATGAGGAAGAAGAAGGAGATCGGGAGAGGCTCCCGCCCAAGCCAAACAACCGATCTGCTCAAAGCAGCCCACTAAATTGATAAATTCCAGGATGCCCTCACCTTAACCCTCCACCCTTATTTATAATCTCCCTCCCTAACAAACTAAGAATATTCCCCCATAACAAACTCTAACAAACTCACCCCACTAACTAAGAATATTCCCCCATAACAAACTCTAACAAACTCACCCCACATCCCCTATAACAAATTACCCCTTACAAAGACAATAATACCCCCAAACTAATTGGCAGCAGGTCTCTATCAATATATGACCTTGACACTTGGCGTTGGTAGTTTTTATGTATCTCTGATCACTTGATAGTTACTCGACACTAGAATTTCCACATTTGAACTCATTTATCATATCTGTTTGATTGTTATGAGGTACATTTTTTACCAATGTATCTTCCTTGATATAATGTATTCCTCATAGGTACATGGTACATACTCATACCTTCAATATCAATTATTAACATTGGATTGTGATACTTTTTTCAATGATTTCTTAAAAGAATATTTTTATTAAAAATGGATTTCAACATGTATTTTTCCTCTTGGGTTTCTTAATGGTTTTTAAATGAAAAATGTAACTCTTTTGCACACCATTTTCCTCACAACTAGACTTTATGGATTTCAATTATCCTTTTTAAAATGCTTCATTATTTACCATATGTATTTATGGGATCACATAGTACTATGTATAGTTTTGGAATAGGATCACATAGTACTATGTATAGTTTTGGAATAGGAATACTAAATCATCCTGAAAATACAGTATCATTAAATAGACATTAGACATTATATCCCATTTTTTGTGTATGTTTAGGTGAATCTGTTTGATCACCTTGATAAATTATTGAGAATTTTTCTTTAACATGATTTGCTCTCAAATAGTATTGATATTGCTTTTCCTCTTGGAGATGTTAATTAAGGAGATTTAGAAAATCTATCGGTTTAGCCATGAATTCCTAGAAGACATTTATATACATATTTCAATTTAATCATTGAACCTACATTAATGATCTTGGACTAGTTATATTGATAGAGGTAATTTTTAGAGCATGGAATATAATCAAAGCATAATTTACTAAGTATTAAGTTATCATATTATGATAGCTTCAACATTTAATAATACAAATTTAGTAGAAGAACATCTAGTTACATCTATAGACAATTTAATGACGACTAACACAAAGTAAGTTGTTAAACTAGAAAATTTAAGTGATTTATTCATGAGGTCCTACACCACTAGCAATGCTAGTGAAGCATTATGTGACATCCCCTTTAGTACTTATATAACTCTTCTTATAACTACTGGGGTTGTGGTTTTTTCACTTCCATTTATCTCTTTTTATATTTAGTAATAGTTACGTGTTTTAATTTTTTTTAATAATGTGTAGGCACATTGTGATATATATGGATAAGAGTTAGATCACATTACCGAGGAACATACCTCAGTATGCTAAGGGTTTGGAGGGGTTTTTAGATTTTGCAATTTCCAATCAATCCGTTGAAGGAAGAATAAGATGTTCATATCCTAAATGTAAATTTAGAAGATGGTTGAAGAGAGATGAAGTTTAGGAACACTTGATATTGAAGCAATTCCTTGCTCAATATTTGTGTTGGATTTGACACGAAGAATCAAACGTTACAGAAACTTTGAGCACTGACGTCAATCAACAGAATGAGCTCCCAACTGTTGCGGAATCGTCAGGAGATGCAACGACAGAAACGAGAAAACGAAAGGAAAGAAAGTATTAAGAACACAACGATTTACGTGGTTCGAGAATAATCCCTACGTCCACAGGAGAGGCAGAATTTTCACTATTTGGGAGCACAAAATTACAGAAGATTTTTCGGTAGTAAACCCTATCCCGAAATGAGCTATATATGAAGAAGACGGTCCACTGTTCCGAATAGTAAGTCCGCGTTGCTACAGTGATCGGCGACCACCTTTGTCAAAAGTGCTACAGTGGCTGCCGGCTGGAAGTTAAAAGTGCTACAATCCAGTTGACCCCGAAATCCGCACTGCTACAGTGCTTGTCGGTGTCGGTCGGTTAGCTCCGCTACAGTGGTCAGCTCGACCCGCGGCTGTTGCGGGCCACAAGCATTCAGCCCAACCGGATCGGGCTACACCAATCCAACACCAACTTCATCGACAATAGACAATGAAATGCAAAACCTTATTAACGATGCATTCGGCGTTACAAGACAACAACATCAACATCAAAATATATCAGAACAACCAGTTGTGGGTGCTACAAATAGCAACGCGACGACTGATGTTTTTGAGACTATAGGACAACCAGATCAAGATTGTAACATATCATTGGATCCTCCTCTCGATTCTGGGGAGACTAATGTAAGAGAAAATTTCACTGAGCAAACATATGTGTTTCATGGTTTAGTTGACGATGTAAATTAAGAGTTGTATAGTGGATGTTTGAAATATTCAAAACTTTCTTTTCTGCTGAAGTTGTACCATATCAAATGCCTATGTGGAATTACAAATAAGGCGATGTTCATGATATTGGAATTGTTGCGTGATGTATTTCCTGAAGCAAAGATTTCTGAGTCTTTTTATGATATGAAAAAAGTTGTTAACAAGCTTGGTCTGAATTATAAAAAAATACATACGTGTCCCAATGATTGTATGTTTTATTAGGGAGAGGATTCAAGCAAACAAGATTGCAAAAAATGTTCTTCTAGATGGTAGTCAATGAGTGATGTTGGAAGTCTGAATCAACATGCTATTATGAAGAAGAGAAGGAGCACACCTGCAAAGGTTTTGCGTTACTTTCCTTTAAAGCCTCGATCGCAAAGATTATTCATGTCATCAAAAACTGCCGAATACATGAAGTGACATTCTGTAGATAATAACAATGATGAGTTAATGCGACATCCAAGAGATTCACAATCGTGGAAGACATTTGATTCATTACATCCAGATTCTCATCTGATCCTAGGAATGTTCGATTGGGATTGACTGTCGATGGATTCAGTACATTTGGGACGTTGAGCATCAGTATAGCATTTGGCCGGTTGTATTGATCCCTTACAAACTGTCTTCGTAGATGTGTATGCAACAAACGTCTTTTATCATTTCGATGATTTTTACTGGAAAACAAATGTCTTAAAATGATATTGATGTATACTTGCAGCCTTTAATTGAAAAATTACAGTAGTTATGGAGCAACGATGTTGAGACATATGATGCAGCTTCTAGAACAATGTTCAAAATGCAAGCTGCTCTAATGTGGACCATTAGTGACTTTTCCAGACTTGGAAATTTAGCTGGTTGGAACACTTACACGAGTTTGACTTGTTCTGTTTGTAACTTTGATTTTGAGCCCGAATGACTACCTCACAGTAGAAAATTGTGCTTCTTGTGTCATCGAAAATTTCTCGATGCATCTCATAGATTTCGGTTGAACAAGTCAAAATTCAATGGTTCTATTCAGCGTAGACCACCTCCAAAGTTGTTGACAGATTCTGAAATATTGACGCAACTTGGAAATGTTGAAACATAATTTAGGAAGGTGTATCATTTGAATGATAGTGAGAAACGAGTTCGAAGTGCATCGTCAAGTGAAATCAGAACGCAACAATGGAAGAAAAAAAATATATTCTTCAAACATCCGTATTGGAAATTTAATTTGTTGTGGCATAATCTTAATGTGATGCATATTGAGAAAAATGTTTGTGACAATTTGATCTTCACATTGCTTAATGAGCATGGAAAATCGAAGGATCATCTCAATGTTTAGAAAGACTTACAAGCAATGAACATAAAGCGAGATCTCTGGCCAAATGAGAATAGAAAGTATGCTCCAACATTTTTTGCAATGAAAAATAGGGATAAAGATACATTCTTTCGAATTTTAAAACATGTCAAGGTATCTGATGGGTATTCAAGTAACATCTCAAGGTGTGTTGACTTAAAGCATCGTAGGTTACATGAATTGAAAAGTCACGATTCACATATTTTGTTACAACAGTTGCTACCATTGACATTGCGTACATTATTACCTGAAAATGTTACTGGTGTTGTACTCCAATTTTTCACATTCTTTGTACAAATGTTTTTTCCACTTTCCCGTTGCTGATGTTATAGCATGAAAGTAGACATTGAAAGCGTTGGTTGATTTATATCAGAAGATGACCGAATCTGTCCCTGATGATATTACATCGATGACTGGTGGTGAGCAGGTAAATCACTCAACTTCAAAATCATTTAGTTCACAAACTTTTATTGGCTTTAAGTTTAAATATAAATATACAACACTGTTTAATTTTAAATATAATTGTCTTACCGGTGCCGGTAGAAGGAAGTAGAGATGGAGATGAAGATGGAGAGGGTGACAAGCAGAGTTCATCTGGAAGTGATTAGTGGTCTTTTTGATGTTTTGGACTAATATGTAATGAGAGGGTTTGTTGATGTATTATTTGTGACGCAGCCTAAAGCACTTTATGGTTGGATGTGAACTAATATACTTGTTTGTTGATGCCATATTTGTTATATATGTGTGATTTTCTGTGCTTCTGATAGAGATTTTGTGTGTTACTGATAGACGATACATTTGGTTTGCATTTGTTTTTTTTTTCAGGGTAGTTCTGGGGCTGTAGAATCTACAGCTGATTTTTTTTTTGTAAATCAACATTTAGCGGCGGTTTAAACCGCTGCTACATATGATATATTTTTATTCATGGCGGTTAAAACCGCTGCTGAATCCTCACCCCCCCGGAAAACCGCCGTGAAAACGGAAATAATCGCCGCTAAATACGCTTTCTACGACGCTTACCAAAAACCGCCGCTAAATGGAAGAAATCGCAACGTATTGGATGTCAACACACGATTTGGCAGCGGTTTTTTGAAACCGTCACAGAACCATGTCGCGGCGGTTTAAACCACCGCCAAATAAAAAAAACCGCCGCTACTCAGCCCTTTTCTTGTAGTGTTAGACATACTGTCCAACAAATAAATGAATTGATTTTCATAAATCAAAACAAGAAATACTACACATTCATTGGTATAATTGATGGGTTTCTTAGAATTGAATAGCACTTATTCAAGTAGCAGAAGACATCAAGAAACCTCCAACCCAAGATCATCGGGCTATGAAATCAAAACCATGTATAATATAAAATTAATAAACTTGAGTGTGCCTTAAACTGGTGTTGGTCGAAGATACTATTTTCAATTATTAGTTTGATGAAGATCACTAAGAAAAAACCAATAGTATCCTTCCTCTATGGTGTGTCCATGGGCTAACTTGAGTCACCCAACAATTGGGTGAGATCCTCCTCAACTCCCATGACAAGTTAGTACCTCTTGAAGTAAAGGAAGAAGGAAAAAAGAGATATTTAGTAGGGAGAGTTGGTAAAAGGATTCAACAAGATGATTCAACCATTTTCTTGGCTTATCCTTCTCTGTATAGGCCCCAGGGATGTTCCCTGAGCCTCCATGCATTTACTCAAATGTTTCCTGACATTATCACATTTCATGCAATTGCAATATTTGAAACCCCAACCATGTATTTATTTAATACTTAAAATAAATTCTAGATTCTCAAATACATTTCATCATATGAAATGTTTATCATCAATGATAGATTACATGGATGATGATTAAATGTTAATTTTTAAGGTCTTTCTACCCATGTTAATTATACAATATGATCATCCAATATCATAACTTTTACAATATTGCTATAGCGTAAACTATGTTATAGCTAAAGACGGTGGTGTGATATCATGATATCACAAAATACAATATCCCCCACCAAGGAATATGATATGTCTTGGTTCCACTTATGTAATACAGTATGACACACACACACACCATCCCATCTGATATAGCCAAAATACATCATATGTATATAAGGTTTTGGAGAATATCTCCATCAACCTCCCACTTGCACTAAACCCTAATAGAATTTGTGTTGTCTTACCTTATATTGTATTATATATAATAAATTATGAAAGCACGTCCAAAAGTCCGTTTGGATATCTTCTAAAACACTTTTGGAATGTTATCATCAACTTTATATTGCGTTATATCATATGTAATACCTTGTGAATTTATATCAAAAAATACTTTTGGATAATCTCTGAAACACTTTTAGAGTTGCTTTAGGAGTCTCATAAAACTCAATCCCCGTCCAGTCAACTGAAAAGTTGTTATCCCAGAGGTGTTTCACAATGACTCATGGGGGGAATTTGAGTTCTTAAAATATTCACCAGCTTAAAACCACCCTTTTTAAAATCAAATTTAGAATTCATCCTTCACTCTTATATCAGATATGCAGTGGAAGAAAAATGAAAAATCAGGAAACAAAGAATTTATAGTAGTTCTGGGCAAGATAAACTTCCCCTAATCCACTTCTCCGATACTCAGTGTGAGTATGTTGATTTTTAATCAACCTACTCTTTTCCTAGGGGTTGTTCAGCTGAGTCCAAGTAGTTATCATTTGCTACAAAGGTCCAAGAACTTTAGACTATGCCCTCCATTTACAAGATTCATCCAAGACCTTCACTTCTCTCAGTACAAGGAGCGCATACTTTTATAACAAAAGAGATATAGAAAAGATAATATCTTTGGAAAACAGTTACAAGCAACAACTGACAGTAGATAAATAACTCTCAGAGGATGAATGTGTCTTCAAAGTGTAGTTATGAAAGACTCTTCAACTGTAGTAGATGATATTGAAGCTTAGCAATAGTAGTTGTTCTTTTCACAGTGGCATAACAAGAGTATGCTTGAAAAATAAATCACGCCCATATTCTTTATTGACAACAACTCTTTTTTTTATATTCTAACTTCCCTCTTTAAATTCAAAAGGTTAAGAGAAAATATAAAATCCTTAGAAAATTAAGCCTTTTCCTTTTCATGTGGCGTTCTATTACAAAAATATAGTAAAATAGAATTCATCCTTAACTCTTATACCAGATATGCAGTGGAAAAAAAATGAAAAATCAGGAAACAAAGAATTTATAGTAGTTCAGGGCAAGATAAACTTCTTCTAATCCACTTCACCAATACTCGGTGTGAGTATGTTGATTTTTAATCAACCAACTCTTTTCCTAGGGGCTGCCCAGCTGAGTCCAAGTAGTTATCATTTGCTACAAAGGTCCAAGAACTTTAGACTGGGCCCTCCATTTACAAGACTCATCCAAGACCTTCACTTCTCTCGGTACAAGGAGCGTATACTTTTATAACAAAAGAGATATAGAAAAGATAATATCTTTGGAAAACAGTTACAAGTAACAACTGACAGTAGATAAATAACTCTCAGAGGATGAATATGTCTTCAAAGTGTAGTTATGAAAGATTCTTCAACTGTAGTAGATGATATTGAAGCTTAGCAATAGTAGTTGTTCTTTTCACAGTGGCATAACAAGAGTATGCTTGAAAAATAAATCACATCAATATTCTTTCTTGACAACAACTCTTTTTTTTATATATTCTAACTTCCCTCTTTAAATTCAAAAGGTTGAGAGAAAATATAAAATCCTTAGAAAATTAAGTCTTTTCCTTTTCATGTGGCGTTCTACTACAAAAATATAGTAAAATAGAGGTAGCAGCTATGTGCAACTAAATTCTCCCTTGGATTTATTGGTAATTGAAGCACAAATTAATTTGGTATTTCCTCATTTAGAAAACTCAATTTTCAATAAAATAATAGGAGTGGACTTTACTTAGAAAGATGAAATGGTAAGAAAATACCTCAAAAAACAATAAGAAATCAAATATAGAAGAAACTGGACTTCCTTTGAATCTTCATTTACCTTAAACATTTTAAAAATTATCTTTTATACCAAATAAGAACTCATTTTCTTATAAATGAAGCAATGGTTGGATTAATTGATTTGAAATAAACTATGTTCGGATCTCATAAAACTTCATAAGACTTCTGTTCTGATCGTACGACTTCACTTTCTTTGAATGTCTTTTTCTCCCACATAAGATATTTTCAACTTCATATAAAATTTTTGAGTCTTGCAAGACTTCTGTTCTGCGTAGTACATTTTTCCTCGTAGGAAATTCTTCATCATAGGTCATTTGAACTTCTCTTAAGACAATCGAGAACGAGATAATATGGAAACATTGATCATGTAGGATAATTTTCTATGGCGTAGGATATTTAAATCACATGCATGAGATTTTGAGTACATGTAGAATATTTTGATCCACGTAGGATATTTCCAAACTCCATAGGATATTTGAATTTTCCAAATTTTCATTGCGTTCGATGTTCTGAGCTCATAAGTCATTTCCCATGGAAATTTTTCTCTCGTAAGATAATTCTCTACTAAATCTTCCTCACATAGGATGTTTCTTCATGGTAATACATTTATTGTATGGATTATGACATTTCTCTCGCGACATAAGAATTTTTAAACTACTTGTAAGATAATTTACTTTGCTGAAATAAAAATTTATAGCATATGATATTTGAGATTTCCCGTAGGGTATTTCTTTTGGCATGTATGATAAAGTCCTAGGGATAATTTCTTCAAACATGAATATTACTAGATTGAACTAAAAATTTTCAAACAAAAACCACTTATAAAAATATTCATTCTTAACTTGAAATCGCTTAAGATAAACTCATTAGTAAAGCAAATGGGGATTTTGTGAGCATCAAAACATATGAATTAGAAGGATATGTTAGAACAACATTAGTATTTCCAAAAATATCCCCATTTTTTATGATCATAGAACCCATAAAAATTTAAACAGAATTTTATAGATTCAGTAAGAATATATGTATCAAATCTGAGTATAAATGATTTTTAATTTTAGATTTCAAAAATTTTAAATTTCCAATTTGATATCCATTTATATCTTCTCCCCTTTTATCTATAATAATTTCTAGAAAATGTAAGAGATATAGGTTGTAATCTAGGAGTAATTTTTTTTGTTTATTCATATCTTATCCCACTTTTTGTGATATCAAAATGAATGATTGAGTAGTGAGAAAAAACACATTTACTATAGCCCATTGAGTTGATAAAATGAGATAATATAGATCACTAAAAGAATAAATATTTGGCATTTACTTAAGAGAATCAGGAATAAAAATTCATAAACCAGGAAGATATGGAATGAAACAATCATACATCCATAATAAAATAGTCAAGATAAAAGAATATGAAAATACTGAAATTGCAGAGAATAAGTAATGATATAATTTCACTGAGATGTAAACAGTTTGTACAATCAAGATAAGTGAACCAAAAAATACAAATTTTTCAAATTTTTTTCTCTAGAGTGGGTTTGGATAAAGATTTAGGATCTGTATGTTTGGGATCAAAGGTTTCCTTTAAATTTTGTTAGGATGCAGAATATCTATCTGGAGGGGTAGGTCTTAGAGATTTTCTACCTCTGATCTGAAAAAGCGCATCAATACACATGTCCATACCGTTGATGCTAGATTCTTTGCAGAATTCAAGGATGAAAGTATACCCTTTCCAAAATTTCTATCCATATATCATTAGGGAATCTTGAATATCAGACTTCTGGGAACAACTAGAAAGAAAACTCATTAAAACTTCCATATGAAGAACTAAAATTATGGAAGAACCAGTTGGGGATATAGAAACAACAAGAACAATCTAAGATTATCTTTGAATAAAAAATTCCTTTTCCCTTGGAAGAATACCTCTAAACTTTAGCCTCTTTCTTAGAAGCCTATTCAGAACATTCCTCAGAACTGGACTCTAATGTAAAAACATTCTCAAACTCTGTCTGAATCTCCTTTATCCTATCAATCATGATGTCAAAGTTGGAATATATGGTAAGAGCCCACTTTTTCTGCATGTTTACAGCGATTTCAGTGTTGGTAATATTATATAGAGGTCTGTTTTAGAGAGACATGACATTATTTAACAAAAGTATTAAGGTCAAAAATAGATTTTTCAAGACTTTGAATCCTATGTCTATAGTCAACTTGAACATCCTTAACAGGAGATGATATGCAGATCTGATGAATTCTTAACTATTCGTAAAGAGTATCAGTTTCCATCTCAACAGGAGATGATATGTCTATGGGAATAGATAGAATCCTTTTTGTATACTCAAAATAAGTTTCCATCATTTTCTTTATCCGATCAAAATCTTTTTTAGTCACCAACTCAACTGATATCTTCTCAAAATAAGATTTACAAATTGATCTTTTTTCTAGTTCTTTCACTTCTCCAAATTCTTTAATCTTAGCCTTTAAACCAACCATTTTTTCTTTCATTGAATTTGAAGTGCCCTTGGGTTGATTTTGTATTTGTTGTCAATGAGCTTTGTTGTCAGTGTAATCATGCAAAGGTGATGTCTTGGGCGATGGATGGAGAGTCCACCCAAAGGAAATGAAGAAGTGGATGCTGCCCATATATACATGGTTAAAGGAGATCGTTGAAGTGATGTTGTTATGTAACGATTGTGAGAGGGAGAAAAGAGAAGTAAAACAGTATATATTGATGTAGCAGCAGAATTACAGGAGTACAGTAGGGAGAGAGAGAGAGAGTATAGGTGTGGAGGAAGGAGAAGATGAAGGTAGACAACTCCCTGGAAGACCACTTCTAGAAGGGGTAATCCAGTCCTCCCAAGGATCGGTCCGTGCAGCAGCTCCCAAGCTGAGCAATTAGTAGAATATTCGTATCCCTCTCTCCCGCTTCCCCCCCCCCCCATTTATTCTCCCAACTGCCCGCTAGCAAACC
The DNA here is from genome assembly GCA_963277665.1 of Viscum album. NCBI lineage: Eukaryota > Viridiplantae > Streptophyta > Magnoliopsida > Santalales > Viscaceae > Viscum > Viscum album. Next base: position 178,065,440 of record OY728119.1, on the reverse strand, counting down.
CCAACCACTTTCTATAAGAGATTACAAAGCTGCCCCCACTAAACAACTGGCTGTAACAGACTAACAACTGACAGCTAACAAACTAACAACCGACAGCTAGCAAACTAACCCAAGTACAACCCACACTTGTGCAGCCCCCTATATTCCTAACAATTCCCTCCCACCTAAAAACCATCTTGTCCCCAAGGTGGACCAACAACGGCTCTGCTCGACTGTTCACTGGTATGACAGTCCTTGACTCATCATTACTTCCAGCACCACTCATTCCATAGCTTGCAGTGGGCCATGCCACAACAAAGCTCTCCATTGCAAAGATAAGGCTCAAGTGCATGCCCCTGGCAACAACTGAAGCTTTCCATTCTTCCCAAGCGGTATTCAGCTGATCAAACCCATCAATCACTATCTCCCATTGCGCTTTGTAACCGGCAAGAACCATCTTTTTCGGTCTGTTCAACTTAGTATTAGCAGAACCATAAACCAGTTTCGTGGTGGCAATTTCCCCTTTCGTGGGAATATTTCCTCTTCTGTAGCTTTTGCCTCTGCAACAGCAATCTGGTTCAAGAATTCCCCAGTTTGACAAATGGAAAACCTCTGTAGAGTAATTTTCTTGTCATCATGGCCTTTGGTGCCACCCGTCAGTTCAGTTTCAGTTTCAGCTTCCCACTTTCCACTGATGCTGCCAGCTAAAATCAGTTTAGCTCGTCTGTTGTCAACATATTCTGCATCAAAATATTCCGCATCAAAATATTTTGTAGGCAAGATGGGAAAACCATGGGATAAATATTTTCTTAAGCTTCTAATAGTAGTTTCTAGCCCACTCTTTCTATGGTTTGATCCAGTTCTCGGTAGGACCATTGCCATGTGAAAAAATCATGAAACTGTGAGCTGCTGTCGACTTTGTGGGCATTTGTTAAATCTCCTCGAACATTGGCATGAGCTTGGCCTAAGACCGCCAATATACCCACCATCCAGTAAAACTGTGGAACGAGCACTCTCATAGTGGATTTTAAATCACATCTTTTGGTGGTCCCGACAAAACTGAAGGCCGAACCTCCTTCCAGTAAGGTTAGTGAACCGGAATGGATGTAGTAACCTAGAAACCAAGTGAACAGAACACATGCTCCAAATTCGATTACCAAAAGTCGCATATGCCTTGAATTCAAGTTCCCACTAGACACTAGAACCTCTACTATAGAAGTCACATCCTATCCAACATCAATTACAGCCATGAAAAATTCCAAATGATAGGAATTTTCCTTTATTTTGCTACCTTCTCAACTGATATAGCAGTATCTTCAAGGTCCCCATGGCTGTCAGCAAAAGTTGATGTCAATTTTTTTCCCAGATTCACGCCATATATGGTTGCAACAGGCGTTGATCTTACGGCCTTTCGGACAAAAGAGTAGCAGCTTCCTGTGTTTAGACTATGTCCGGAGCCCGCTTGAGCGGAACAGTCTACTAGTATGAAAAATCGGCTGATAGTAGGGGCTGGCCTAAACCCAGAAACTGTATTGCTTTCAGTACCTGCAACAAGAGAGAAATAGGAGCAAAGTGTACACTGCAATCACCACCAAAGGAAACTCCGCATGTGGAGGAGTAAAACCAGAGTTAAAAGCCAAAGAATATGCACTGTCCCGCCCTTTAGTGGCAGGATTAGAATATGCAGCAGTAGTAGACACCACTTCCATAGCTAAAACATTAGGTTTATATTGGTAGACCTTCTGATATAGTGGTGTTTGATCCTCCAAGCCTCCCTTTCGGCTCCCTACATCTGCAATTTTTGTTAGTAGTCATCCGTAGCTCCCAACTGCTGCTGGCTGTATTGCTCGCAATCCCTTGTTTCCAGCTGTATTGCTCGCAATCCCTTGTTTCCAGCCTCAACAACCACATTTTCTGTTTTGAACCACTCGCCCAACTCATATGTTGTCTCAGACTCAAACTTACTTCTCGACTCACCCACAGTAAGAAATTCATCAAGCTTAAACAAACTAAAATTTGGTCCAACGTATACCACAACAAGCCATTCTGGACTGTTTTCAAGCTGTTCCTCCAGCTCTTCACTGCTGATCCCTTTCTGTCTAGCTTGAAAACTCCTCAAGCTTTCTCTCTAGCTTGAAAACTCCTCAAGCTTTCTGTCTCTCCATTCGCAGTCATTTGATCCACTTCCATGCTAAAATACGGATCAAATATTACCTCTTCAGGACTTACCAATTTATTTTCAAGCTGCTTTTCCTTCGCAGGATCGTTACCAAACGTACATGCAATAACTTCGTCACCCCGCTTTCCAGAATCTGAGCATTGAGACTCTTGCGACTCCAGCTCTTGTGCTTCTACTTGCAAGAACATTAGCTGTTCTTTTACATTCGTAAGCAGTTCTTGTATCACAGCCGCCTGAGCCTGCATAAATCGTACCTCTGTAGCAAAATCCAACTCCATTCTGAAAAGCCTCGTACAACCTTGTTGCGAAATCGTCGGGAGTCACAATGACAGAAAAGAGAAAACGAAAGGAAATGCAGAAGAACAAAAACAACGAGAACACAACGATTTACGTGGTTCGGAAATAATCCTTACGTCCATGGGAGAGACAGAACTTCACTATTTTTGGAGCACAAAATTACAGAGGGTTTTCAATGGTAACCCTAGCCCGAAAAAGGGCTATAAAATAGAGAAGACGATCACTGCTCCGAAAAGTAAGTCCGCGTCGCTACAGTTGCGGGCTACAAGCATTCGACCCAACTGGATCAGGCAACACCAATTCAACAATCTCCCACTTGGAGCCTGATCCGCTGCACTGCTATGCTTCGATGCAACTGATGAAGACAACTTACTTAATTTGAGTTCTTCCTCTTCTTCACTCACCAGTGGCGTGCTTTCCATTCACAGATTCATGAAATACAAATTGTTTTCCTCTTGTGCTCCCATCATGTCCTCCATTATTCTGCCTCTCATCCTCCGTTCATCAGTGGAGACCAACAGAGGCACAACAGTGTCTCAACTTCTGTATCACCATAGGCTTTGTCAACATGTTTGCTGGATTGTTGGTTCCACAGATCTTCTGCAAAGTCAGCAACCCATCCGGTATCAAACCTCTGATGAAATGGTACTTCAACTGAATGTGCTTCATCCGGGCATGAAACATTGGGTTCTTGGCAAGATGTATAGCACTCTGACTGTCACAGTGCAATACATTCTCCTCTCGCTTTCTTCCCAATTCATTCAAGAAGTTCTTCAGCCAAACCATCTCTTTCCCAGCTTCTGTTACAACAATGTATTCCGCCTCTGTGCTAGATAAAACCACCACCTTCTGCAATTCTGATATCCAACTTACTGCAGTTCCTCCACAGGTAAACACATAACCCGTGGTACTCCTCCTGCTGTCGACGTCGCCTCCAAGGTCAGCATCCACATACCCCTGCAATGAATTTCCTTTCCCAAAGCACCGAGATACCTCCTTGCTGCCCTTCAAATACCTCAGTATCCACTTCACAGCTTCCCAATGTTGCTTTCCAGGGTTAGCCATATACCTGCTCACAACTCCCACTGCATGAACGATGTCAGGTCGAGTACAAACCATGACATACATCAGGCTTCCAACAGCTGATGCGTATGGAACTTTGCCATGTACTCCACCTCTTCTGTCGTCTTCGGTGATTGCTCCTTTGATAGTTTGAAATGGCTCGTCAGGGGAATAGAGACTGTCTTTGCTTCCATCATACTGAATCTTCTCAGGACCTTCCCAATGTAATCAGCCCGTGACAACATTAATGTTCCAGCTGTGTGGTCTCTCTTGATCTTCATCCCCAGAATCTTGTCAGCTTCTCCAAGATCTTTCATTTCAAACTTCTCAGCCAACTGCCCTTTCAGCTCATTAATCCTCTGCATACATGATCCTGCAATGAGCATGTCATCAACATACAGAAGCAATATAATGTATTCATCACCAAAGGACTTGATGTAGCAACAATGATCCATGCCACTTCGTTTATATTCATTTTTTAGACATAAATGAATCAAACTTTTTGTTCCACTGCCCCGGCGCCTGCTTCAGTCCATATAAGCTCTTCTGGAGTTTGCACACCAGGTTTTCTTTCCCAGACACTACATATCTCTGGCTGCTGCATGTAGATATCCTCCTCCAAATCTCCATGAAGGAAAGCAGTCTTGACATCAAGCTGCTCAAGGTGCAAGTCCTCTGACGCCACAATGCTGAGAACCACCCGGATGGTGGTAGGCTTCACTACTGGTGAGAATATTTCCGTGAAATCCACTCCCTCCTTCTGTTGGAAGCCTTTCACCACCAGCCTTGCCTTGAACCTCCTCTTGCCATCATGTTCTTCCTTCACCCGGTAGACTCACTTGTTCTGCAATGCTTTCTTTCCTGTTGGCAAAGGTGTTAGCTCCCAAGTGTTGTTGTCATGCAATGAGGAAATCTCCTCCTTCATAGCCAGCTCCCACTTGTTCGACTCCTTCAGCTGCATTGCCTCTTCAAAGCATTCTGGTTCTCCACCGTCAATCAATAATAGATAATGCAGGGATGGTGAATACCTCTGCATAGGCCTTTTCACCCTTGATGATCTCCTCAACTCCGCTGGAGTAGTAGGTTCCACCAGTTCGGATCTCTCAAACTCAGATACACCTTCAAGCTCCACTTGCTCTTTGCACTCTGATTCAATGTTCCCATTTTCATCTTCAGCTACATGACGATCTTTGTACATGACACCTTTATTGAATACCACATTTTGGCTCATGATGACCATCTTCTTGAGATCATCCCAAAAGCGGTAACCAAACTCGTAAACGCCATAGCCAATAAAGAAACATGGCTTGGACTTAGCATCAAGCTTGTCCCTTGAGTTAACATCAATGTGTACATAAGCTAAATTGCCAAAGACTCTTAAATGTGAGAGTTTTACCTCCTTACCAGACCAGAGCTCCTCGGGTAGACGTTCTCCCATTGGCACAGATGGACTCCTATTGATCAGATACACTGTCATGTTCACTGCATCAGCCCAGAAGGTTTTGGGCAACCCTGAGTGTAACCTCATACTTTTGGCACGTTCATTCAACGTCCTATTCATTCTCTCTGCTACACCATTCTGCTGTGGTGTTCCTGGGATAGTCTTCTCCCACCGAATTCCATTATCAGAACAGAATTCTATGAATTCCTGACTGCCATACTCTCCACCGTTGTTAGACCTTAAGCATTTCAGCTTTGCTCCTGACTCATTCTCCACCATGACCTTCCACTTTTGAAACATTTTAAACACATCAGACTTACTTTTCAGAAAGTAAACCCATACCTTCCTTGTTGAGTCATCGATAAATGTCACATAGTATTGTGACCCTCCAAGGGAAAGTACTGGTGCAGGCCCCCAAACATCAGTGTGTACCAGGTCCAGCTTCCCAGCCTTTGGTGTTCTGCCTCCTTTTGCAAATGACACCTTCTTCTGCTTTTCGAAGATACAATCTTCACATAGGCCAACTTCCACTGACTTCAGCTCCGGTAGCAGCCCTTTTGTTGTCAGCACCTTCATCCCATTCTCACTCATGTGGCCTAGCCTGTTGTGCCACAGTTGTGAATCTCCTACAGCTTTGAGTGATGCAGCCATGTCTATGCAAGTTTCTGTCATGTTGTATAAGGTACCATTCTTTGCTCCTCGAGCTATGACCATAGCTCCTCGGGTGATCTTCCATGCACCACTAGTGAATGTGGTACTCAACCTTGCATCATCAAGTTGTCCAACAGAAATAAGGTTTCTTCTCAAACCAGAGATATACCTCATGTTTTCCAGAACCAGCAGACTCCCATTGTTGGTCTTGATTCGTGCATCTCCTTTCCCCACAATCAGCAAGGGCTCATCATCAGCAAGATGTACCTTGCCGAAATTTCCTGAAATGTAATTTTTTAGAAATCCCTTCTCCGATGTAGACGTCCCAGAGTCTAAAATCCAAGACTCCATTGGGCTGTCCACGCTCAGCAGCAGCACGTCATCAGTGCCTTCAGTTGCCGCATTTGCTCCACTGGTTTCAAGGCCCTTTCGATTTTCTCTGCACTCTTTCTTGACATGTCCTTTCTTCTCGCAAGTCCAGCAGGTTGGACCAGGCCCCTTTGCCTTGTCTCTGCTCTTTCCTCTTGACTTAGATCGTCCTCTGCGATTGTCCCGCTGCACACATCTTCCTCTTCCTTCAACGTTCAGAGCAGAACCAGAGAATCTGCTTGATTCTCTTTGTAGATGGTGAATTCCCCTTACCTCAATGTGAGGTGAGGATGTTCTTTTATAGATGAGTAAAACTAAATATAGAGAGGGTAAGTCCGATGTGGGACTCAGAAATACCCAATTAAATGAAATGGGGTCCAACACTCCCCCTCAAGCTGGACATGCCCAGATTGGATTGAGTCCCACAAAGAAAAAAAAGAAGACAAGATAGAAGAACTCATACTCCCCCTCAAGCTGGGCTATGGAGGCTGTGAATACCCAGCCGGGAAGTGAGAGAGTCAAGACGAGCCCCTGGGAGACCTTTGGTGAAGAGATCGGCAAGCTGATCTGCCGTCGGTACATGGCCAAAGCTGATATGGTGCTGCTCCAGATGGTGGCGGAGGAAGTGACAGTCCACCTCGATATGCTTCGTCCGTTCATGAAAGACGGAATTCGAGGCAATCTTCGTGGTGACCTGATTATCACACCAGATATGAGCAGGGGTGTGTGCCGGGAAGCCGAGCTCATATAGGAGATGACGAAGCCAGAGGATCTCAGTGGTGACGGTGGCCATGGCGCGGTATTCAGCCTCGACACTCGATCTGGAGACGACAGTCTGCTTCTTGCTGCGCCAAGAGATGAGGTTACCGGTGAAGAACACGGCGAACCTCGAAGTAGACTTGCGGTTCGCGAGGCAACCTGCATAGTCGGCATCACAGAAGGCCTCAATATCCAAGTGAGCATGACAGGAATACTGAAGGCCACGTGCAGGGTCTCGTTTGATGTATTTGGCAATGCGAAGGACAACATCCCACTGAGATTGGGTTGGATGCTCCATGAACTGGCTGACTTTGCCAACGGCGCAGACAATGTCGGGTCGCGTCATGGTGAGGTAGTTCAGTTTACCCACCAGACGTCGATAGCGCTCGGGATGAGGAAATGGTTCCGAGTCGGAATGGAGAGAACGTTCGCCAGGCTCAAGTGGGGTGTCCACGGCAGTGGCGGTGCTCAGACCGGCATCCTGCAAGATATCAAGAACATACCTACACTGGCAGAGAGAGATCGAGTCCTCAGAATGGGAGACCTCGATGCCAAGGAAGTAAGTCAGGGGACCAAGATCTTTGGTATGAAAGTTTTGGTGAAGGTGCGCCTTGAGGCTGGCGATCCCTCTGGAGTCGCTTCCTGTGATGATGATATCATCAACATATACCACGAGCAAGATACAGCCGTGCGGTGTCGTACGGAAGAAGACGGTGTGGTCCTTCAGACTGCGGGAGAGGCCAAAGGCCGTGACGACAGTGCCGAAGCGGCCAAACCAAGCTCGAGGAGACTGCTTGAGGCCATAGAGGGACCGACGGAGGCGGCAAACATGGGAGTCGGCACCGGAGGCAGAAAAACCAGGGGGCTGCTTCAGGTAGACTTCTTCCTCAAGAACGCCATGGAGAAAGGCATTCTTGACATCCAGCTGATGAAGTGGCCAATGATGATGGGTAGCCAGAGAGATGAACAGGCGGATAGAGGCCATCTTGGCGACCGGAGAATAGGTCTCAAAGTAGTCGATGCCATATGTCTGAGCAAACCCCTTCGCCACCAGCCGGGCTTTGAGGCGGCAAAGAGAGCCGTCGGGATTGAGACGGATCGTATAAATCCATTTGCTGCCCACTGCCTGTTTGCTGCTGGAAGGGGGACAAGATCCCAAGTATGGTTTTCCTCCAGAGCCTGCAATTCATCTCGCATTGCAGCTAGCCACCCGGGGTGAGATTTGGCTTCACCAACCGTGCGAGGTATAGAAACTGTCTCCAGAGCGGACAGACCCCTGTATGAAGAGACAAATAGAGGAGTACTATGACAGGAGCGAGTACCTTTCCGTAGGGCAATGGGCAAGTCCTCAGGTGGCGGAGCAGGAGCAGCGGACGAAGCGGGAGCATCAGTGTCACTGGCCGGAACGGGGGATACAGTCGAAGGACGGCGGGAGTAGACCTGACCAAAATGGGTGTCAACAGGGGTTGACGTCGGTGGAGGAAGGATGATGAGGGGAAGACAGTTATCAATAGCAGAGTCAGGAGGAGGAGAGGGAAAGGAGAATGGAGAACTCTCAACAAAGGAGACATCCGCTGAGATGACATACCGGCGAAGGTCCGGGGAGAAGCAGCGGTATCCGCGCTGAGTGCGGGAATAACCAAGGAAAATGCAGCGGAGGGATTTGGGAGAAAGTTTGGTGCGGCCAGGGCGAGTGTTACGAACATAACACAAGCAGCCAAACACTCGAAGAGGGAGGGAATAAAGAGGGAGAGTGGGGAAAAGAGCCCGAAAGGGAGTCTCCCCCTGAAGGATAGAAGAAGGAAGGCGATTGATGAGATAGGTAGCAGTAAGAATGAAATCTCCCCAAAAGAGCAGAGGCACCTGTCGGTGGAAGATGAGGGCACGAGCAGTTTCCAGAATATGTCTGTGTTTCCGCTCGGCCACGCCGTTCTGCTGGGGTGTATCAGGACAGGAGGTCTGATGAAGGATACCATTCGTCTGGAGAAACTGCCGAAAGGAAGTGGAGAGATACTCGCGCCCATTATCCGAGCGGAGACATTTGACAGAAATAGAAAAACGGTTCTTAATTTCATTGAAAAAGGTTTGGAAGGTGGAAAACACTTCGGAGCGTTCTCGAAGAAGGTAAAGCCACGTCATTCGCGAATAGCCATCAATGAAAGATATATAGTATTTATATCCCAAGTGACTCGGAATGGTACACGGGCCCCAAACATCTGAATGAACCAGATCAAAGGGGCGGGAGGCCCGTGTATCGGTGCGAGGAATGTAGGAAGAGCGATGATGTTTCGCAAAAGAACAGGACTCACAATGAAAAGTAGGAGTCCGACTGAAGTCTGGAAACATCTGATGAATGGTGGATGCAGGCGGGTGTCCTAATCGGGAATGAAGATCTAGTGCCCGAGAAGAGGTAGACGTGCAAGCAATGGGTGCTGGTCCCTCGAACATGTAGACCCCGTCTCGAAGCCGGCCTCGACCAAGTTCCCGGTTCGTAGTCTGCTCCTGAAACACAACACCAGAAGAGGTAAATATGGCCGCACAGTTATAATCCTTAATCAGTTTACTGATGAAAAACAGATTAAAGGGACTGCGGGGCACATGTGCCACAGAGGGTAGGTGTATCGATGGAGTCAGGGAGCATGCGCCGAAGCCCGCTATGGGGATAGTGGAGCCATCAGCGACGGTGATGGCTGAAGAACCGGCATATGGGCAGTAAGACGTCAGCATACCAGCATCACCGGTGAGGTGGTCGGAGGCACCGGAGTCCAGCAGCCATGTAGGGGAGCAATAGCCCACAAAGGCAGTGGGGCAAACAGTACGGGCCAGAGAGGCCGAGGAGGGACCGGGTCGGACAGAGGTCGGAGGATCATGAGGCCGCCTGAGGTCGGCCATAGAAAGGGCCAGAGACGGGGAAAGAGAGGTGATAGTCGAGGACGCGTCCTGGACCGCGGGTTGTCCCTGCCGCGGGTGCTGAGATGGTCGTGCATGCAGGACCCAACATCGGGCGAGCAGGTGGCCAAACTTGCCACAATGTTGACAGAAGGGACGTGGACGACTTGAAGCACGACCACGTCCCGAGGAGTCTGCCATGGAAGCGTCGGGTAGCTGATGCAGCGGGCCGGCGGGATGAGCGTGCGTAGGACGTGCACGTGCCGGAAGGGCCGCCGGAACGAGGGCGCTCTGCCGGAACGAGGGCGCGCTGCCGGAACAAGGGCGCGCGACCGGGAGGGTCCGCCGGGACGAGGCCGAGGGCGCCTGCTGGGGTGAAGGCGGCGGAAGGGGGGTCCAGGGCGAGAGCAGCGGAAGCATGCGGGAGGCGCGGGGGCAGCGGGAGGCGCGGGAGCAGCGGGAGGCGCCGGGTGAGGGTTGCCGGGAGCGCGCCGGGCAAAGGTGGCCGGGAGGCGCAGGAGGCACGGGACGACGGGGAGCCGGGACGCCGGGGAGCCGGGAGCCGCAGGAGGGTGCCGCGCCAGGAAGGAGGGCCGTCGGGGAGCCGGGAGCCGTGGCCGAGGGCGGGGCGTCTGGGCGAGGCCGAGGGCGGGGCGTCGGGGCGAGGCCGAGGGCGGGGCGTCGGGGCGAGGCCGAGGGCGGGGCGCCGCTGGGCGTGGTCGAGGGCGTGGCGCCGCTGGGCGAGGGGGAGAGCGCCTGGGCGAGGCGCTGGGAGGGAGAGCCGCCGGGAGAGAGGGCCGGGAGGGAGAGCCGCCGGGAGAGAGGGCCGCCGGGAGGGAGGGCCGTCGGGAGGGAAGGCCGCCGAGAGAGAGAGCCGCTGGGAGGAAGGACCACCAGGAGAGAGGGCCACCAGGGAGGGCCACCGGGAGATTAGGGCAGAGCCAGAGGGGAAGAGAGGCAGGGCCAGACAGAACCGGGAAGCCGCTGGGAGGGAGGTTTGAGATTAAGATCGCTCTGATACCATGTAGATGGTGAATTCCCCTTACCTCAATGTGAGGTGAGGATGTTCTTTTATAGATGAGTAAAACTAAATACAGAGAGGGTAAGTCCGATGTGGGACTCAGAAATACCCAATTAAATGAAATGGGGTCCAACACTCTTTTTCGCACATCCTCACTAAGGATTAGGTCCCGTATATCTTTCAGAACCAGCTTGGTATTCCCCGAGGTACTGCTCACAGCTGTTACAGTTGCTTCCCAACTGTCAGGTAAAGAGGACAGTAAGACCAGTGCACATACCTCGTCACCAAGATCAATCTTCACCGATGTCAGCTGACTGATGATGGTGTTGAATTCGTTGATGTGGTCTGCAACAATTCTCGCTTCAACCATTTTCAGGTTGAACAATCGCCGCATCAAATGCACCTTGTTTGTCACAGAAGGCTTCTCGTACATATTTGCGAGAGCTTTCATCAGGTCCATCATCGTCTTCTCCTCTCTGATGTTGAACGCCACGTTTTTGGCCAACGTCAGGCGCACAACACCCAGAACCTGTCGATCCAGCAGCTCCCACTCCGACTGCTCCATGTCCGTTGGCTTCAATCCCAGAAGCGGCAAGTGCATCTTTTTTTGATAAAGATAGTCCTCGATTTGCATCCTCCAGAAACTGAAATCAGTTCAATCGAAGCGGTCGATCTTCACTTTGCCTTCATCCAAAGCCATCGTTGGTGAATTCCGAACCTTTCTTTGATACCAGTTGTTGCGAAATCGTCGGGAGTCACAATGACAGAAACGAGAAAACGAAAGGAAAAGCAGAAGAACGAAAACAACGAGAACACAACGATTTACGTGGTTTGGGAATAATCCCTACGTCCACGGGAGAGTCAGAATTTCACTATTTTGGGAGCACAAAATTACAGAGGGTTTTCAATGGTAACCCTAGCCCGAAAAAGGGCTATAAAATAGAGAATACGGTCACTGTTCCGAAAAGTAAGTCCGCATCGCTACAGTTGCGGGCCACAAGCATTCGGCCCAACTGGATCGGGCAATACCAATCCAACAAACCTATATGGAGAAGGAAGAGAACTAACTATTGCTTCTTCCAAAGATCGTCCTACAACGTTTCAACCACACAGCCTGCAAACTCCACCTAGGTGACGTACGGTTTTCAAACTTCCACACTGTGCTGGACACCACTGTTCACCGCTACCATCCAGCTCTGTTCGTCGCAACAAAGTTTTGGCTCTCTTTACAACATGTGTGTCCCCTTCCTGCGATCACAACACTCAACAACCTAATGATCGAGTTTTTTAGCTGCAATTGCGTTCTCCTGCTATTGCTTCGCTTCTCTCACCCCGACGTTCGACCTCTCTCGCGAGTTCCCAGCGATTCGTGTCTCACAACAGAAAATAAACCAAAGAAAGAGGAAGAACCTGCGCGCGCTGCAACACACCAGCGTTTTCCTCCTCAGCAGCGACTTCTCTCTCCAGCATCCGGTAAGCTCAGATCGTTTTCCCTCGAGTGATCTCCCCAGCAAAACGTTCGATCAGCAGCGTGCGCGGCTTCCACTGCACTCACGCGGCTCCAGCAAAAAGTTCGACCAACTCCTGCGACGCCTTTCCTCCAGCGAATGTGTCTCCCACAGTAGATCACACCACGATCGTCCATAGCGTCGTTCGTCTCTCCGCAGCGATCATTTTTTTTAACGTACTCCAAGCTGTCGCGCACTGCGCACAGCTGTGATCGATGCTCTTCAAGTAGCCGTGTGCAATGTCTTGAGAACAACTGTTTGCACCTGCTCAAGCTGCTCCTACAGAAATTGCTGGCTGAATTCTCAGGACGATCGCTAAGCTACAATTGTCCTATTGACTTCACAGCAGTGTACAACTCCCTCTTCAATCGTCTCTCCCACTTTCTTTCCCAGCAGAGTCACCAAAATGTTATGTTACGATTGTGAGAAAGGGAGAAAAGAGAAGTAAAACAATATATATTGATGTAGCAACAGAATTATAGGAGTACAGTAGGAAGAGAGAGTATAGGTGTGGAGGAAGGAGAAGATGAAGGTAGACGGATCCCTGGAAGACCACTTCCAGAAGGGTAATCCAGTTCTCCCAAGGACCGGTCCATGCAGCAGCTCCCAAGCTGAGCAAGAAGCAGTAGAATATTCGTATCCCTCTCTCCCGCTGATCCCCCCTATTTATTCTACTAACTGTCCGCTAACAAACCCCAACCACTTGCTATAAGAGATTACAAAGCTGCCCCCACTAAACAACTGGCTGTAACAGACTAACAGCTGACAGCTAACAAACTAACAGCTGGCAGCTAACAAACTAACTCAAGTATAGCCTACACCTGGACAACCCCCTATATTCCTAACAGATGCTGCCTTTGAAGAGCTTGGTCATACAAATTCAAAGGGTATCCCTTAAATCATGAGATTTTATGTACCAGTCTTCACGAGAAATAACAAGTGATGAAGGAAGTGTTCTAGTGTTGTCTATAACTATTTGGAAAGAGTTTTAGAAGAAGCCAACTATTGGGGAGATTCTAATCTTGCTGAAGAATCTGACTAATCCATTCTCGAGTGACCGACCATGAGGGCTATTTCTAATTGTTTTGTATATCTCTTGGATGATGATTTATAAAGGCTAAAAGGTGAGAAGGCAATGGAGTTATTGGAAATACTATATCATGAGTATTTTGTATACTCCAAGGCTTTGGAATAAGATATAATGAGTTTGGAATTATTTTAATAATTTCCTCAAATAAACTCTGAGCATCCTTTAATCATATTTGGAACTTCTCAATTTGATTCTAGAGATATTTTTAAGTGTTTCAAACATCATGATGCTTTGTGAATCCATGATTTGATTTTGAGAAACTGATCTTCAAGGTCGTGATGTAGAAGATCAAAGTGTGGAAGAAAGTATGCATAATTTAGTGATGCTGAAATGAATTTTATGTATTTTCAAGAATAATGCAGATGAAGTTACATCATTTCTTAAACTTTTATCTAAAGCTTATATCATTATGATTCGAGCTAAAGTATGTTGAGAAGAGTGTTAAGTTGCTGCTTTTGTGTACAAACTCAACCCAAGTTTTGGAAAAAAAATTATATTAAGCTATCACTCTATAATAAAGTATATCACGTCATAAGATACGTGTGTTGTATGATTTTCAAACAACTGTGAATATTGAAGTGTAGATTTTAATAGTGGTGTATTTTGAGAAAGATGAAGCCAAACCTATTGAATAATAAGAGAAAGTTTTATTCAGCCATGTGAGGTTTATAAATGAGGGTATTTTTGGTATACCCTTTGAGTGGAAAAATAGGTCTACTCTCATAATGCCTTATATTGGTAGGATCGAGACATCTTATTATATTCCAATTTAGGTATATTAAATAGTCATGAGGAATTAATGAAGATTCCTTTATAGGAAAAGTGGAATCGAGAAAATAAAAATAATAGAATATATATATATATATATATATGTATATATATATATAGTGTTATGAAAGTGTGATTGTGCTGTGTTAACATGGGAGCACTCGAAACAAGAAGTTTTCCAATACTGAATTGAACAAGACCATCTTAGTATCAAAGAATATGGAGGAACTGCTTCAAGCTAATAGTAAGGAAGAAGGACAGTCGATCCTGTGCTAAAGTTGTACACTGACCGAGTTTGAAAGAAAGAGAAAGAAGAGAAAAAGAAGTTGAGTGTGCCGATTTGTGCAGCTGGCCAATGCAGTTGATGTTGAGAGGAGTCCAACAAACAAACTTTGTAGAGGATATAGGAGCTGTGCATTGTTCAGAGACTGAGTTGCATATGCTTTGTTTAAAAGATATTCAGGTATTCGAAGTTCTTTGATTGAGGAAGCAGATCAATATTTTGAGTGCAGCGGCACCCCTGGACAGACTGCTGATCTACTTCAAGTGGAGAAGGAAGAGGTGAAGTGGAACTAGTGGGATGTCAATATAAAAAAGTGTAGTGGGATTCTGCAGTGGTCACTTGTGTAGTATAGTGATCTCATACCTCTATAATATCGTGTTCCTGGTTTAAAGATGATACCTGGAAAAATCCACTTGTATTGATAACAAAATTTACAGTGTAGAATCCGTGTCTCTATGGGAGTTGAACACGACAAGGAGCGGTTTTTAAGTCCAAACCTTGTAAATACCACATTCCATATTTATTTTCTTTCTATTACTACATGTGGTGTTTTATGTCAGGTTAAACAATAATTGATCCATAAGTACTAACTGACTACAGAGGTTTAAGAACCAACAGGTTTTTAAGTATTTCAATAAGAATCGTTTTTTGATCAAAAGAATTTGACTACACTCGATTCACCCCCCACTGAAGTGTGTATGCACCAGTATACTAGGAAAAAAAAAGTTGTATCAAAGCATAGGTTCTCTTTTATTGGATCTCTATTTCTTATCACAACTGGAATCAGAAGTAAAAGATTCCCTCTGATAAGTTTCAAATGTTTCCCAGTTATATTTACTGAGATATATGAAGTGTAGATTTGATGTTAGTTTAGAAGAGAATGAAGTGCCTTAGATGGAAAATTCAAATCCCATACCTGTTAAAACATATTTGGAAGTCTCTTCCAAGACTTGAAAATAGGAGAAATAAAGAGGTCAAGAAGCTTAAAGAGATCAATAAAGAAAGAGGAACAACCGGTAACAGAAGGTAGTCAGAGTGGTAAGTGATTTGTTGAATCTGTTGAAAGTGATTTGTCTAGTGAATCCAATACAAGATATGATAAGGAATGCCTTGTGAAATATATTAAAGACCTATACTTCAATGTTAAGGAATATATGCAGAAAATCCATAGTGAAGTTGTCACATACTTACTTATTTGAGTTTATCCATGATTTTTATGATGATAAATCACAACTTATAGTTGATGCCAAAACAATGAAAAAAGAATTGGATGAAAAGTTGCAAAAATACAACTCTCTCATCAAGGATTTGAAGGCTAAAGAGAATTCTCTAAAAATCATAAAATAAAAATTCTCAATGCTTAAAGAGAACTTTCAAATCTGCTTGGGTGAGAAAGTAAAGGTTAGCAAAATCAGTGAGGAAAAATCCATTCTCAAGATGAATTTCATAAAGCTGCTATTGGATTCAAGGAAGTCCAATTGTATGTCAAGGATAAAAGAATCGAGGACCTTGAGAATTCTTTAAAGGAAAGTATAAAATTGTATGAGGATCAACTACAAAATATGGAAATAGAATGGGAAGCTAGATTGAGTTAGTGGAAGCTCGAAAAAATATCCCCAGTTTAAAATATCTTGTGCTTGAAATCAAATTAAAAAATCTGGAAGAAGGAAAAACTGGAACTTCACAATAATTTGAGATGATAAGTGATACCAAAAAAAATTTAGAGATAAGTCCCATATCTATGAAGACTCAAAATGGTGGAAAGATGAGCTCAAGATTATCTGGAGAAATATCCACCTCCAACTCATATAAAAAGGTATCCTACAATATAATTCATTCAGTTGACATTGAATCTTTTCTTTTTGGGAGTGTTGGAAAAATGTTAAAAAATGTATAAACTTGGAAGATAAAACATGATAAACCACTCGTTACATCATCAATGGTGAAGGTGAGCATTTCCTAGAAAAATTTCCCTCTAATTGGAGCCCAAAAAGTTGGAGTTTCTGCCCAAAAATAGCAAGGTTGTAAGCCGGGATAGTCAGTACTCAATGCAAAAAGGACAAGGATAATTGGAAGATGTTGGTGCTATTGGATGTTTAGGCATAGGGATATTGAATACTGATATAATACGTCAGTATCTAGAAATTAGAGAAGCCCTAAATTAAGGGAGAGTATAACTAAAAAAACAAGTAAACCTACTGGATGAAAACAGTCTTCATAGATGAAGAAGAATCTGTCCATAAGAAATAGATTTGAATATATTGATGATGTTTGTGAGTATTCTAACAAAACTATCCATTACTATGAGGAGTGTTGGTATCTTCCACCCCATTCCAAATCTCAAGCCGATGAAATGAAAAGGCCAAAATAGCTAGTGAGGAAGCTAAATAGAAGTAAGTCTGCATTGAGTTTCAAATAAAAGAAGAAGAGTATACCCAAGAATTTCATGAAGAAAGATGATAAGGATGTCAAACCAACAGGAAAAAGATGATTCTACTATGGAAAGAGAGGCCATATCATGGACCATTTCACGATGTCCATGAAAATTAGTGATAAAGAGATGAAGATGAAATTAACAAGAAAAGGGTCAATCGAAGAGAGAGATACTTAGATCGACATGGTAGTTGAGACTCCCAATGAATAAGTTGAGAAACTTCCCAATAAGGGAAAGTTAAAAGCTAATGAAAGTGTGTGTGGAAGGTGCAAGAAGTCTGGTCATTATGCTATCAGATGCAAGACGTGGATGATTGAATAAAAAGAACCGTTGAAAACTAAATGTAAAGAACTAATGGCTCATAGTTCTAAGAAAACTGCTACAAAGTAGTCCTCACATACAAATGACTCCAGATAAGTGAAAAGGGAATGTTTTGTCATATGTCCTGATCAGTTGGAAAATTCCAAGAAGATGGAGCAATCTAAAAAGAATGAAAGTTATCTAATTGCTCAAGTGAAGAAATCCTTTCCATTTATGAATAAATATGAAAATAAGAGGAAGATCATACTACCCGAACATGTTTAGAGTTGGAAAATCAAGGGAGGAGACAACATGAAGTGTTCTAAAAGTATTGATGTTGTCAAGAAGAAGTTGCATGGGTTGAGAAATAAGTCTTAGCCACACTACTCCAACTGAGAAGCTGAAGTTGACCCACATTATTCCCATCTCTATCTAGCTTTTCTCAAATGCTGGGAATCTAAGGTGATAAAGAATGGACAGAATCCCTTGAGGGATAAGGTATGGTTTTCAATTCCCCAACATTATTTTTACTTATGTTTAACATGTTTACCAAGGGGGGATGCTTATCTAACAAAATGGGATAAGATATACCTTGCACTTTGATTTTCTTGATGTGTGTGTGTTAAAGTGAACTGCAGGTTTATGAAATCTTCTGAAAATATATATAAACAACCCCTAAGAAGTTGAAGGTTAATTTGATATCACATAGTGAAGTACTTCATAGATAGTTTTTTTGTCTAAATTAAATTCTCTTGTTTTCTACATTGGGTTAGTCTAAGTAGACTTAGAGTTGGTTGGTTGATGACACATTGCTGAGTTACATGTGGTATCGCCCTATTAATGGAAAACTTGGAAACTGGATGAGAACATGGAGAGAATATGAGTTTTTTAAAATTATTAGAGTTTGTCTGAGACAAGAAGACCTCCCTTAGAAGATGTGAGATTACTAAAGGAGAAGAAGAACATTATCGATTCTTTTCTAAAATGTCATTAAGGTGTGTGTGTGGGGGGGGGTCCCTATGTATTTATTATCAATTAGGGGGAGAAAGAATTACATTAACTGTTGAAGAAAATTTAGAATTGAAAATATATCCAAATGGGGAGATTGAAGTACCCTTGGGTTGAAGTTGTATTTGTTATCAACGAGATTTGTTGTCAATGTAATAATTCAAAGGAGATGTATCGGGTGATAGATGGAGTATGCACCAAAAGAAAATGATGAAGTGGATGATACCCATATAAACATGGGTAAAGGAGATTGTTGGAAGTGATTATTCCCTTGAATAACTTGTCCGGATAACATTTAAGGGTATCCCTTACATCAGACGATTGTATGTACTGGTCTACATGGTATCAAAGGGAATTGAACTACACATAGGAGAATTGATCTATGCACATGTGGTTTTCTCATAATATATTTATGAACCGCCTATAATATTTATAAACTGCAAATGAATTTTTGAGATTTGTATGATAATTGACTTAGAAAAATTTCAAATTTCTATGGATTGAAAAATATGAGATTTCCAAAATTATAATTCTAAAGAGGAAATGAAATATGTAGATAGTGGAGCTATTATTAAGTGTTTTAAACATCACGAATCTTTTTGAAGCCATGATTCGAGCTTGAGAAACTAATATTCAAGAATATAAAGTGGAAGATCAAAGTGTGGAAGAAAGTCTGCATAATTTTAACGTGCTGAAATAAATTTGTGGAATTTTCAAAAATAACACGGATGAAGTTCCATAATTTCCTGAACATTTGTCTAAAGCTTATATCATTATAATTCAAGTTGAAGTAAGTTGACGAGAGTGATGATTTGATTCTATTGTGTATAGACTCAACCTAAATTTTTTACATAATTTAATGCTAAGCTCTCACGCTTTAAGAAAGTGTGCAACACAATAAGATACGTGTGTTTTATAATTTTCATACAGCTATGAAGATTGAAGTGTTCCTTTTAATAGTGGTGTTGGACCCCATTTTAGTATAATGGGTATTTCTAAGTCCCACATCGAAATATCCCTCATTGTAATTATTTTTACTCATTTATAAAAGAATATCTCCACCTCACATTGAGGTAAGGGGAATTCGCCATCTACATGGTATCAAAGGGTACTTTCTAACCCGATCCCTCCCTCTCTTTTTTTCTCTCCCGTCTAGGGTTGCGAGAAATCTCCTGCGGATTCCCGGTTCTATCCGGCCCCGCCTCTGCCCTAACCCTTCTGGTTCCGGCGAGATCCTGCCGCCCCTCTGTCCTTCCTCGGCGCGGCACTCCTCCGGGTGGCTCCCCCGACGCGGGCTCCTCCTCCCGGTGACGCTCCCTGCGCCACTCTGCGCCCCTCCTGCACGACGAAGCCCCGCGTCCCCCGTCCCTCCCGACGGCTTCGCTCTTCCAGGTGGCTCCCCCGACGCGGGCTCCTCCTCCCGGCGACACTCCCAGCGCCCCTCTGCGCCCCTCCCGCGCGACGAAGCCCCGCGGCCCCCGTCCCTCTTGACGGCTTTGCTACGACCCGCCGACGTCCCGTCCCTCCCGCGGCTCCTCTTCATTTTTCTAGGCGACCCCCCCTCCCTCCCAGCAGGCGCGCTCCGCTCCGACGGGGTCCCAGCCTCCAGCGGCTCCTCCATTTCCCAGGCGAGCCCCGCGCGACGACCCTCCTGACCGACAGACTCTCCCAATTATGCCCGATGCCTGCCCTCCCGGCTCTGTCCAGGCGGACCCCCCCACCTGCCCGGCGCCCTTCCTGCGGTCTCTCGGCCTCTCCCGGCGTCTCCCATTCTGCCGACACCCGCTCATAGTGCGTCCTTTCGGCGTTGAATGCCGACTTCATCAGCAACTCCCGAAGATCTCCCTCCGATGGCTGCCTCGGTCCTGCCTCCTCTTATCACCGCCTCCACCCGCTTGGTCGATGAGCGGCTCGACTCCACAAATTTCTCCGTCTGGCGAAAGACCGTGCTGATGTCACTAACCGACATTAACCTTGATTCCCACCTCGAGGATCCACCACCTCTACCTACCGACCCGAAATATCGTCCGTGGAAGCTTGCGGACAACAAAATCTTTGCTTTGCTGGTCAATTCTATGGACCACTCTGTCAAAGACGTCACCCGGACAACCAACACCGTCAAGGAACTCTGGGATTCCTTGACACTCATGTACTCCGAGACCAATAATTTGGCTCAGGTATCCGATCTTTTTCAGCGGTTGTCTTTCTTCCGACAACAAGCTCGTCCATTTCTAGCATACTTCATGGAATGGAAGGCTCTAAGGGATGAACTGCTTGAGCTTTGGCCCATTCCACAGACACCTGCGGAAGCATTAGCCCAGCGGGACCAGCTATGTCTTTTCAGCCTCCTTCACGGCCTCGACCCAGAATATGCGACGGCAGCTACAGAGATGCTAGCCAGCCCCTCGTCTCTAGAGATTTTGTAGGTCTATCATCGCCTTGGGAAGACTCATCGGGCCCTTGCCCCACCCATCCCTAGCCTTGATCACACTGCTCTTCTAGGTCGTGGCAATAACCGCTCTACCGGACCTCGTGGACGCGGACGTGGAGAGAGCCGACCTCGTCCACTCTGTCAGCACTGTGGCAAGCTCGGCCACCTGGTTGACCGCTGCTGGGTCCTTCATGGCCGTCCCGCTCAGCACCCATGGCAGGGCCAAACTGCGGTCCAGGATGCATCCCTGTCTGCTGCCGCTCTTCCTTCATCGTTGGATTTCTCCATGGCTGAGATCCAGATGATTCACGATCATAGGACCACCTCCCTACCGGGCTCTTCATCAGCATCTCTTGCCCACTTGGGTGGCTCCACTGCATTTGTCAGTCATCGCTCCCCTGCTTGGATGCTTGACTCAGGTGTGTCCGACCATCTTACCGGTGATGTAGGTATGCTCTCCAACTACAGTCCCTATACTGGTTCCTCAGCCATCACTGTCGCTGATGGTTCCACTATCCCCATTATCGGCTTTGGTACATTCTCCCTGACCTCATCTCTTCACCTATTATCGGTGACCCATGTACCACACAATCCTTTTAACCTTCTCTCCATTAGTAAGCTGATCAAGGATTTCAATTGTAATGCTATCTTTACATCGTCTACTGTTATGTTTCAGGAGCGGACGACGAACTGAGAACTTGGTAGAGGCCAACTTC
Organism: Viscum album; assembly: GCA_963277665.1. Classification (NCBI taxonomy): domain Eukaryota; kingdom Viridiplantae; phylum Streptophyta; class Magnoliopsida; order Santalales; family Viscaceae; genus Viscum; species Viscum album. Next base: position 178,044,255 of record OY728119.1, on the reverse strand, counting down.
AGGATGAGGTGTACATGTTCGATGGCCCGACATCCGTCGCCTGCATGTCTGTCTCTGCTCGTGCCTTGGACCTCCATTCTCGGTTGGGTCACCCCCCGCCTCCGCCTTTCATCAGCTCTATCCAGATATTAGTCAGCATTTATCTTTTCATTGCGAGTCTTGTACCTTTACGAAACACCATCGCACTTCATATATTCCTTGAGTAGACACACGAGCTTCCAAACCCTTTGATTTGGTTCATTATGATGTACGGGGTCCCTGTGCCACCTCGAGTCAATTAGGGTATAAATACTATATCTCTTTCATTGATGATTTTTTGCGTATGACGTGGTTGTACCTTATTCGCGATCGGACAAAAGTATTTTCCACCTTTCAGACATTTTACCATGAGATCCAGACACAGTTTTCCATCTCTGTAAAATGTTTACGCTCCGACAATGGGCGAGAGTACTTGTCCACACCCTTTCAGCAGTTTCTCCAGGCACATGACATCATCCATCAAACTTCCTGTCCTGATACCCCTCAGCAGAATGGAGTGGCCGAGCGGAAACACCGGCATATTCTGGAGACTTCTCATGCCCTCCTCTTCCACCGCAAGGTGCCTCGTCTCTTCTGGGGAGATGTCATCCTCACTGCTACTTACCTCCTTAATCGCATTCCTTCTTCCATCCTTTAGGGGGAGACTCCTTTTCATACTCTGTTCCCCTCTCTCCCTCCTCACTCACTTCCACTCCGAGTCTTTGGATGTCTCTGCTATGCCCGGGACACTCGCTCAAACCTTTCTAAACTTTCTCCCAAATCCCTTCGGTGTATTTTTCTCAGATATTCCTGTACTCAGCGTGGATACCGGTGCTTCTCTCCAGACTTACGGCGCTATATCATCTCTGCCGATGTGTCGTTTATTGAGAGCTCTCCTTTCACTCCGCCCTCTCCTCATCTAGACACTACCATCGATGAGTGTCTTCCTCTCATCATTCACCCTCCTCTGGTGTTCTCCCACTACTGGTCATCGCTTTGGGATGGTCTACTCCCGTCACCCATCGACTGTGCCCCCTGTCCCGACTGAGGACACCATCGTTCCCACTTCGTCCGATGCTCCTGTCACAGCACCAGCCGACTTGCCTATTGCACTCCGGAAAGGTACTCGCTCTTGTCAGACTAGTCCTCTCTTTACATCTTCATATAGCGGTTTGTCAGCACTGGAGACGATATCTATCCCCCGCACATTTGGCCATGCCAAATCACATCCGGGGTGGCTACAGGTTATGCGGGATGAACTGCAGGCTCTGGATGACAACCATACATGGGATCTGGTCCCCCTCCCTGCAGACAAACAGGCGGTCGGGTGCAAATGGATTTATACGATCCGTCTCAATGCCGATGACACTCTTCATCGCCTCAAAGCCCGTCATGTGGCGAAGGGATTTGTTCAGACAGATGACATCGACTACTTTGAGACCTTCTCTCCGGTTGCCAAAATGACCTCTGTCCGCCTATCCATATCTCTGGCCGCTCATCATCACTGGCTGCTTCATCAGCTGGATGTCAAGAATGCCTTTCTCCATGGCTTTCTTGACGAAGAAGTCTACCTGCAGCAGCCCCCTGGATTTCGTGCCTCAGGAGCCGACTCCCATGTCTGCCGCCTCTTTTGATCCCTCTATGGCCTCTAGCAGTCTCCTCGTGCTTGGTTTGGCCGCTTCAGCACTGTCGTCACAGCCTTTGGCCTCTCTCGCAGTATGAAGGATCACACCGTCTTCTTCCGTACGACGTCAAACGGTTGTATTTTGCTGGTGGTATATGTTGATGATATCATCATCACAGGGAGCGACTCCACTGGAATAGCCCAACTCAAGGCACACCTTCACCACCACTTTCACACCAAAGATCTTGGTCCTCTCACCTACTTTCTTGGGATCGAGGTCTCCCGTTCTGAGGACACTCTCTCTCTGCCAACAAAAATATGCCCTTGATATCTTACAGGATGCAGGGTTGAGCCAGTCGATTGCAGTGGACACTCCTCTTGAGCCTGGGGAACGCTCTCTCCATACCGACTCGACACCCTTTCCTCACCCAGAGAGCTATCGTCGTCTGGTGGGCAAACTCGACTACCTCATCATGACACGACCAGACATTGTCTGCGCTGTTGGCAAAGTGAGCCAATTCATGGAGCATCCAACCAGATCTCAGTGGGATGTTGTCCTCCGCATTGCCAAATACATAAAGAAAGACCCTTCACGTAGCCTTCGGTACTCACATGATGCTCATTTGGATGTTGATGCCTTATGTGATGCGGACTATACAAGTTGTCTTGCTACCTGCAAGTCTACTTCTGGATTTGCTGTGTTCTTAGCCGGTAACCTCATCTCATGGTGCAACAAGAAGCAGACTGTCGTCTCCGCGCCATGGCCACGGTCACCACTGAGATCCTCTGGCTTCGTCATCTCCTTCATGAGTTTGGTTTCCCAGCACAGACATCTGCTAATATCTGGTCTGACAATGAGGCAGCCACAAAAATTGCATCGAATCCCATCTTCCATGAACGGACGAAGCATATCGAGGTGGACTATCACTTTCTTCGCCACCATCTGGAGCAGAACCATATCAGTTTTGACCATATTCCGACGACAGATCAGCTTGCCGACATCTTCACAAAAGGCCTCCCAGGAGCTCGCCTGGACTCTCTCACTACCAAGCTGGATATTCACAGCTTCCACGGCCCAACTTGAGGGGGAGTATGGATGACCTTGCTTGATGTCGTCTTTTTTCTTTGTGGGACTCTTAATCATGTCCAGCTTGAGGGGGAGTGTTGGACCCCATTTTAGTATAATGGGTATTTCCGAATCCCACATCGGAATATCCCTCCTTGTAATTATTTTTACTCATCTATAAAAGAATATCTCCGCCTCACATCGAGGTAAGGGGAATTTGCCATCTACAAGTGGTATATTTTATAAATGATGGTTAAATAATAATAGAAATTTTTATTCATCCATGTGAAGTGTATTAAATGGGGGTATTTCTGTTATACCATTTGAGTTGAAATAGAAAATCATGGTTGAGAAAATAGGTATACTCTTATGATGCCTTCTATTGGTAGGCTTGAGATATCTTATCATATACCGATTCTGGTATATGAAAAAGACATGAGGAATTAATGAAGCTGCCTATATAGGAAAAGTGTAATCAAGAAAATAGAAATAAGAGAAGAGAGTGATATATAGTGTTTTGAAAGTGTGAGTGCGTTGTGTTAACATGGGAGAACTCGAAACAAGCGGAAGTGTGCTGATACTTCACTAACCAAGAAGACTGTTCGAGTATCAAATAAGGGGGAGGAACTGCTACAATCTGTAGCAAGGAAGTAGAAGGAAATCTGAGCCTATTCTAAATCTGTACACCAACTATGCTTTGAAGAAATAAAAAGTAGAGAATAAGAAGTTGAGTATGCCAGTTTGTGTTACTGGTTAGTTACAGTCAAAGTTGAGAGGAGTCTAACAAACAAAATCTGTAGAGGATCAAGGAGATATGCATTTTTCAAAGACCAAGTTGCATGTGTTGTGTTTAGAAGATATCCAGGAAGTTGAAGTTCATTGATTGAGTAAGAAGGCCAATATTTTTGGTGCAATGAAATCACAGGATGAATTATTGATATACTTCAAGAGGATAATGAAGATCTGAAGAGGAACTGGTGGGATGCCGGTACAAAAAAGTGTAGTGGAATGTTATAATGATCACTTGTGTAATATAGTGATCTCACAATTGTGTAATATGGTGTTCTTAGTTTCAGGATGATACATCCACAACTCAACTTGTATTGCTAGCAAAATTTATAATAGATAACCTATGTTGAATGGTATTTTAACACAGAAAGGAGTAGGTCTTAAGGCAAAACCTTGCAAATATCATGTTCCATTGTTATATAATTTCTATTACTGTATGTGGTGCTATGTATCAGGTTAAACAAAAGTTGATCCATAAGTCCTAACCGGGTACAGTGATTCAAGAACCAATAGGATTTTAAGTATTTCAAGAAAAATAAGTTTTTGATAAAATGAATTTGACTATACCTGATTCACCCCACCTCTTAGGTGTGTCTATGCCGGTCCACTGGGTTCAATAGAATTGAATTCAGAAAAGATTCTCTAAAAAAAAGTCTGAATCTATCAACTTGATTCAGAGATTTCTTCCTCTTTGGTTCCCAAGGAAGCTTCTCCCCTTTCCTCTTCATTAAGAGAAGGCTCAATATTCACTATTCTCCTTTTAGCTTTCAAAACCGAAGGGGTTTCCACACTCCCTTCCTTTCCCAAGACAACGATTTCATTTCTTACATAATTTTTTTTTCAACTTTTACATTCTTAGAGACCTGACCAATTAAAAATTCTTAACCTGGCCTTGACATTATATCCACAATTGCATTGATTCCAGGTATCTTAACATTGGCACAACCATCAATTAGAAAATTGAGAGTTTTCTTCTCACCAGATGGAAAAGATACAAACCTCCTTAGAGTAGCCACCAAAGCTAATTTATCTGGCGATATCTTATCATCACAAGTAGTAACTACTTCTTCCAGACTTTTGAGGTGTAGCTACATCATTGGTATAAACCTGGACCTCATATTGATTTGAAACAACTCTCTCCATGAGAAATGTTTTTTCCCGCCCTAGCTCTAGCTTCACCAACAGAAGGAATCACCTCAGAAAGAACTTCTCTACTTCTCGGAATAAGAGCTTCAGATTCCTCTAGGGAGTCTTTAAGCTCATTTTTTTCTTTAACAATAGGTTCATTTTTAGGAACTTGAACCCTTGTAGCAATAGTAACAGTAAGTTGCTCCTCTTGAGCAGATTCTCACATATCATCTTGTATTCCTTCTATAACGGGGAAAGAAGGTCTGTCTGCCTCTCCTTCAGGTAGAGTAGCCTCATTATCAGTTTTCATAGAGTTATCCTCATCAACATTATCCAGGTCCTCTTCAACTTCTTCAGCCTTTAGGGGAACAAGATTCTTTAAAGAAAATCTCCAGGAATAACCAATATTCTTTAGTAATCCTACTTTTAAACTATTTAAACCATTGAATTTAGACTCCATAACTTCACTTAGTTCCACCTCTTGTATTTCAAACATTAGAGTTATAATCCTTCCAAATAGATAAAAACACAAATCCTTTATATATCTTAATATATACATGGTAAACTTAACCTTATTCTCAATCAACAAAAAATAGAGTAGGTAATTGTCTTGGAATAAGAATTTCTCAAATTCTCCATTTTACCAGGAAATCTTGATTAAATGAACTTAACTAAAATCTTTCACCCAGCTTCGTGATCCTTAACAGGTTTCTTCTCAATAGTAGAATCATCTATAAACAAAGAAGACATAATTTTAGTGTGACTTCATCTACACCTAGAATAGATGAATTGAACTGATAGCTTCCCTCATGAGGACAATGAAACACTTTATCCAACTCCACTAAATAAATCATAAACTCCTTTATCTTACCCTTTGAGACAACTATGTCCTAATTCTTACCAAAATTGAATATGGAATGCTCATAAAAGTCTTTGAAATTCAGTCCTTTCCTAAAAAATAAATTCCCATCCTTGGAAGTTCAACGATTTATTCAACAACAAGTCTATGCGATCCGACTAGCCAAAATTGATAGTTTTTTCACATAACAACTCACAGAACTTTCTCTCTCTTTGAGATACCTGAAGCAGTATCTTCTATTTTCATCAACTTTCTTATGGTCAGTAAGAATATGAAGCTTGTGGTTTATAGGTTTGATGTTTTAGGTGAGAAAAGTTTAGATTTGGGAGAGAGAATATTACGGTTTTCAAATGAGCTTGTGTTTCAAGCCAAAATATTGATTAAATATTTTACGAGGAATATGAGGAGTCACTTAAAGAGTGAAATGACAAAAGAAATAAATAAATCCTTAAAACTATTAAAGTTGTGTGTCACTTAGTGGAACGATAAAGGATTTAAGTAAATAAAAGGTAATTGCAATGTTAAAAAGAGGATATTTATTAATAATATCCAGAAAGATCAATTAAACATAGATGTCGTTTAAATTTGAATAAATCTAATTCATTTTTGATAAAGATTATTTTTTCAATAGGTATAGGCTTTGTAAATATATCTGTTAGTAGATTCCATGTATTAATGAACTCAATAGAAATATAACATTTTTGGTTGTCATCTCTAAAGAAGTGATGCCTTAAATCAATACGTTTCGTTGTCAAATGGATTGTCATATTTTTAGAAATATTGATAGCACTTGTGTTATCACATTTAATTGGTAAATGATCAAAAATTAAATCTAAAGTCTATCAAGGTGTGTTTCATCTACAACACCTGGGCACAACAAATACCAGTTGCTTCTTTATTAACTAAGAAGTAGCAGGTTTATGAGGTACCTTTCTTATCTAATATACACCCACCAAAATTAACATCAGAATATGAGATCAAATCAAAACCAGATGTTTTTGAAAAAATTAGTGAAAGAGAATCAATTCTTTTTAAATACCTTAAAATTTTTATGGTAACAATTAAATGAAACTCTTAAGGATTTTCTTGATATCTAGAACATAAACATATAAAAAACATAACATCTAGTCTAATATCAGTTAGATATAATAGCCTTTAATGATTCCTCTATAAATATTGTTTTCCATTATTTTACCAGCTTTATCCGAGTTAAGTTTTATATTAGAACTCTAACAGAGTTGCATAAATCTTACTGTTTTCCAGTACAAATTTTTTTAAGTAAATCATGCATGTATTTATTTTGATTCAAGACATTCTAAAAATCTTTTTAATAAATTTAAAATTCAAGAATGAAATTTAGTTCTCCCATCTCACTCATCTCAAATTTATTTTGCATGAGTTTTGAAAAATCATTACAAAATTTTTGATTTGTTGATCCAAAAACCACATCATCAGCATAAATCTATACAAGTAAAATATCTTTTGATTAATGTTTCTTAAAAAAAAATTGGGTTTATCAAACCCACTAAAAAACCATTTGAAAAAAAAGAAAATAACCAAGCCTTTCATACCAAGCTCTTGATGCTTGTTGAAGACTATAAAGAGATTTACTAAGTTTGAAAATAGAATTTAGAAATTGGGGTTTTTTAAAACCTGGAGGTTGTTCAACATAGAATTCCTCCATAAGAAATCCATTTAAAAAAGAAAATTTAACATCCATTTGGGAAATCTTATAGTTCATATGAGATGAATAAGCTTGAAGGATCCTAATGGATTCTACTTTAGCTACAGGTTCAAAGGTTTCCTCATAATCTATTCCTTTCTCTTGATTATACCATTTATATACCACTCTATCCTTATTTCAAGTTATTATTCCATGATTTTCTTTCTTATTCCTAAATACCCATTTAGTTCTAATAATAGGATAATCAGAGGGTCTATGAACTAACTCCCATACCTTGTTCCTATTGAACTAGTTTAATTCTTCTTGTATTGCTAACAACTAGATCTTATCACTCAATGCTTATTCTATTGTTTTAGGTTCAAGTTGAGACATAAAAGCAGAAAAAGAAGCTATTTTTCTAGAACTTTCTATTTCTAACTTCTTCATTTAGGCTTTTTATGGCATTTTTAAAGGATTTTTTTCCAGGATTTTAGGTTGTCTTGGTAGAACACTTTCAGGTTCTTGGGATTCTATCCTTTCAGGAGTAGATTGTACTTGATCAAGTTCCATATTATCACCCCTTTTTGTGTCAAAGAGAGGATCAAGTCTCAGTTTTTGAAAAGAATCACTAAGATCATCAACTTGAATTTTCTTGTGATCAAATGGATTACTTTCATCAAATTTGACATGGGTAGATTCTTCAAATTTCCTTGAATTTTTATCAAACTTTGGATTGAACTTATCAAGATTATCCTTGGTGTTCAAATTGTAAAATTTTCATCTAAATACTTTGAAGTATCCAACATTTGAGTTTCTATTATTCCACAACTCATAAGGTTTTTTCTTTAAGTTATGCTTTATTAAAACTCCGTTAATGAAATAACATGCTATGTTAGTAGTTTTAGTCCAAAAAAAAGCAGACATTTTATATTCAGATAACATTGTTGAAATTTTATTCAAGGTCTAATTACTCCTTTCAAAAACACCACTCTGTTTAGGTTTTCTAGGGGAATAAAAGGTATGTTTAATGCCATGTTTTGAGAAAAATGAATTGAATTGATGATTATAAAACTCTCCCCCATGGTTACTTCTCAAAGAAACAATTTTAGCAACTTTTTCATTTTGTACTTATGGAAAAAATTTATAAAAATAGAACAAGCTTCACTCTTAAGCCTCAAAATGTAAACCTAAGTAAATCTAGAGAAAATACTCAACTAAAACATAAACAAATGATTTTCCGCCTTGGATTGTAGTTCTAGATGATCCAAACAAATCCATGAGGATAAGTTCCAATGTTCTAGAAGTAGAAACCTATTTGATTGGTTTAAAATATGATTTATGTTTCTTACCCATTTGACATGTATCACATAACTTATTTTTATCTAATTTTAGTTAAGGAAAATCTGAAATCAAGTTCTTAGATAATTATCTCACAGAATAAATATTACAATGTCCAAGCCTCTTATGCCAAACCAAAGATTCTTTTATTTCAGCATTCAAACAGCTCACATTCAATTTATAAAAAGAATATAGATCTAAGGTGTAATCATTTTCAGTTCTAGATGCTCTAAATTTAAGAAATTTATCCCTAAATACAGAACATGGATTGTTGAAAAATCCAACTGAAAATCTATCATCACAGAGTTGAGAGACGATTAGTAGATTTTCTATCATAGCCTTCATCAACCTTTGGGAGTGAGTGGATGTTTACAAAGCCTCCACTCATATGCCTCAAGCATCCACTATCCATGTACCACTTTATATGTCCGTCCTTGTAGATTTTCCCTATAAAAAATCAAACAAGAAGATTTTTTTGGGTGCCTAAATTATCTTGGGTCTAGTAATGTTAATAACTATAGATTTTACAATCCAAATCTATTAACATTGACTAGAATTTCCAACCCTGAATTTAGGTAATTTATTTTAAAGAAAGTATCACAAAATTGAAGTTTTATTAGACAAAGATCATTTACATAATTTTCATTGACTCTAAAGTGAAAACACATGATAGTAGACGTGTTTGTTTCTTAATAACTAGGCACAAAGTAATTTATATATACCTTAAGACTTTCACCATTACTTCATATCCCAAGTTTATCTTTTCTTTGTTCTTACCAATGATTTGATTGAGGTAATTACCATCGTTAGTAAAAAAACTTGTAACATATTTTTGGGATTTAACCTCATCTAAACAATTCTTAATCTTGTGGTCATGTTTAGTAAAATAAAAAAATAGATTTATCAAAATTTGAATTCAAATCTGAAATATAGTTAGTCAAGATGTCTTTTTCTCTAATAAAAACATCATATGATTTTTTTAAGAGTCTTATCCTTTTTCTTCAAAGATTCATATTTTTATTCTAAAATTGAAAAATACTCATTCAATTCTTTAAATATACAGTTTTCATTTTAAAATTTAGATTTAGAAGAGTAAACAAATTATACCTCTTCAGATTGATGCATAAAGAAAATATTTTATTTTTGATTAGAATGTTCATCTTCTAAGCCAGTTGATGAATCACTAATGTCTTCAGAAGTACTCTAAGTAGCATTCATAGCCTCTGTCTCCTTTTTCATATGTTCAGATTTTTTTAAACCATTATTTAGATTTCTTCCTATCTTTCAGTTGAGGGAAACTGAGCTTACTTGCACTCATAACTTCTGACTTACTTTGAATTTCGTTTAAACTTCCTGTACTTATTAATTGATATTTTGAATCCTATTCTCTTATTATATAACTTTTTGAACATCCTAGAAAATTGAGAAGGTTCACTATCAGAATCTAGGTAGCTTGAGCCTCCTTCATCAGATGAGTTGGATAATGATTTTTCTTTGGATTTCTTCTCATCTCCTAGTGTAGTAACTTTCAAAGAAACATTCTCATTTTTTATCATCTTGTGATCATTATCACCTACTTTCATGTCAGCTTCATATATCATAAGAGTTCATATAAGATCCTTTATTTTCAAGCCTTTAACTATTTAGTTGGTAACACTCTGAGACCTTTTAATTCCTGAACTGATTTTGGAATTGGAGTACCCATGAAGCTACATCATTAACAATATCAGTTAATCTTTCATTCATTTGAGTGATGCATTTACCTTCAGACATCCAGAATGTGTCGAAAATTCAACTTGGCAGTGTTGTATCCAAGTTTGTCAACATATGTCCCTTCCTAAGAAACATAAATAGCAGTCTACATCTCATGAGCTATATCACATTGATAAACTCAATTGAATTAATTAGGTCCTAAAACACATATAATAGCATTCATAGACTTTGAATTTAAATCATAATCAGCTTTTTGAGTAGCATCCCACTTCTCAAGTTCCCCTTTAGGAATTTCATAAGGCTTGATAGCTTACAAGTACACTTTCAAGCTAAGGTTTTTCAAGTAGATGACCATCCTAGCTTTCCAAAACCCATAGTTTTCTCCATTAAATTAAGGTTATCTAACCATAGAAATTTTTTCTTTGGAATCAACCATTATACTAACAAGAGAGATATTTAGACTTCAATTGGCCAATGGTTGAGAACTAGAAAGCTATAACTCTGATACCAATTGTAGTCCTAGAGGTGTTACACAATGACTCAAGCAGGGGTGGGATAGAGTTCTTTAATTTTTCATGAACTTAAAAATACCATCTTTAAAATTGCTTTTGGAATTTAGCCTTAACTCTTTTATAAGATATGTAGCAGAAAATAAAACAAAAATGAAAGAGCATGACATAAAGAATTTATAGTGGTTCAGGGCAAGAATACCTCTAATCCACTCCACCAACACTCAATGTGAGTTTTGTGATTTTTAATCAATCAGCCCTTTTCCCAGGGGATTATCATACGAGCGAAAGTTGGTGTCACCTAATATAATGGTCCAATATCTTTCAACCAGGATCTTCATTTACAATACCTATCTATGGTCTCCACTACACTCAGTACAAGGAGTGTATACTTTTACAAAGAATGCGATGTAGAAAAGATAACATCTTTGGAACACAGTTGTAAGCAGCAACTGGCAAGTAGATGAAGAACTCTCAAAGGATGAATATGTTTTAAAAGTTTAGATATGAAAGATTCTTCAACTGTAGTAGATGATATTGAATCTTAACAGTGGAAGTTTTTCTTTTCATAGTAGAAGAGTAAGCTTGAAAAATAGAGCATGTGGTTCTTTTTGCTTGACAATTATTCTTTTTTGTATTCAAAATTCTCTCATTAAATTCAAAAGACCAAGAAAAAATATAAAATCCTTTGAAAATTAAGCTATGTCTTTTCCATGTGACCTGCTCCTCCGAATATAGTAAAACAAATGTAGTTGCTGCATGCAGCTATGGTATCACTTAAAGCTATATAATTTCCTGGAAATTACAGTACACATTAATCCAGTCTTTCCTCGTTCAGACAACTCCATTTTTTATAAAACAAAATTAGAAGTGGACTTTTCCTAGAAAGCTACAATGGTAAGAAAGTGCCTTGAAAAAACAATAAGAAATCAATTGTAGAAGCAACTGGTCTTCCTTTGAATCAGTGTACACCTTAAACAGATCAAAAAGAAACTTCAATATTAGTGAGGAACTCATTTTATTAGAAATGTATAAATGATCAGATTAATTTAGTTGAAATAAACAAAGTTTATATCTTAGAAAACTTTGTAAGATGTCTGTTCTGATCATATGACTTTACTTTCTTTGTAAGCCTTTTTCTCCCTCATAATACATTTTATACTTTAAAGACATCTCCGTGCCTTGAAAGACTTATGTTTCGCATAGGAATTTTTTCCTTGTAGGATATTATTCGTTGTAGGACATTTGAACTCCACTTATGGAAATTGAGATTGAGATAATATGGCAACAATATCCTCATAGAATAATTTTCTCTAGAATATGCTATTTCAAGAATGCGTACAAGTTTTCCAGTATGCGTAGGATATTTTCATCCACATTGGACATTTCTAGACTTTATAGGATATTTGATTTTTCTAAATATTCACCGTGTTTGAGTTTTTGAGCTCGCAAGGCATTTCCTGTAAAAAAAATTCCTCTCGTAAGACAATTCTTGATTGAAGCTTACTCACAAAGAATATTTCCTCACTGTAAGACATATTTTGTATGATGTATGACATTTCTATTGCAGTGTATGAAATTTCATATTTTCCATACGATAATTTACTTTTCCTAAATCTAGAATTTCCAGTATATGATATTTGAGACTTAACATAGGACATTTCTTCAAGTGTGTAGGATTAAATCCTTAGGAAAATTTATTTAATGTTGAATACCACCTGATTGAACTAAAAGTTCCCAAATGAAAGAACACTTGGGAAAATATTAATTATTAACCTGAGATCATTTAATATAAACTCATTAGTAAAATAGACGGGGATTTTGTGAGTATCAAAACACGTGAATTATTCGGATATATTGAAACAATATTAGTATGTCCAACAAAATTGTGACCCTACGGGCATTTGTAGTATAGAAAACAAATATAAATTCTAGAATTCATAAATTTAAGTAAATAGAGATCTCTAGAAAAGCATCAATTATATTTGTTGGAGTCTGCATCCCACATCGGACTTGAGGTCCGGTGTGGTCTTTACTATTCATTATAAATTAACCCCAAGGGCTCCTTGAGAGAGCACACCTTGGGGGTTCGGTTTCTCTCATTTTCTGAACCTACATGGTATCAAAGGGGGTTTGATCCAACCGGATCCCTCCCTCATATTTTTTTTCCCATTTAGGGTTTCTATTTTTTTTTCATTTGCGGGGGCGGCGGCTCTCAGAATGGGTCGGCCGCCCCCCGCCCTCCGCTGCTCCTCTCGGTCGCGCAGGCCCTCCCCTCCAGCGCCGCTCCTACCCTCGCCGGCCTCCTGCGCGTCGCCATCGGTCGAGCGGCCCTCTGCGGCTCTGCGCGCGACGCCATCTCCCTCCTGACGCCGGCCTCCTCCTCCAGCGGAGGCTCTGTTTTCCGTCGCCGGCGCCTCCTGCGGACGCCCCATCTCCAGTCGCCGACCTCTCCTCCGTGGCCGCACCCGCCTCCCGTCGCCGGCCCTCCCGCGCGACAGTCTCCTCGTCCCCCTCCCTGCACGCCACGGGTCCCTGCGCCTCCTTCTGTATCCCCCCTAACTGACCTCTGGATTCCCTTCTTCTCCAGGCCCGGCGTTCCTTCCTTCCGGCTCCCGCTGCGCCCGCCTCCTCAGCGGCTCCCGCTTTCCCCGACGGCCGTTCCGGCTCCCGCAACTACCCGCAACCGCTCCCGCTTCTCCAGTCGAGAGATACGGCCGGCTCCACCTCTCCCGCTACTGCTCCGCTTCTCCCGCCACGCACAACCGCGCCTCCCAGGCGGTTCTCCTGGGCGCGCAGCACCTCCAGCGGATCCCCTGGCGGCCCACCCTCGTGTCGGCGCCGCTTCCTCGCGCGCCGACCCCGATATCCCATGCGGATCTCCCGGCGTGGCTCCCGTCCTCCATGCGCGCGGCTCCCGCTTCCCCTGCCGCGGATCCTCTAGCAGTCGGCCTCTGTCCGGCGGATTTCCCCCTGCCGGCTCCCCCAATCCCGGCGGATCCCTCGCGCGCGACGGCCTCGCCCTAGGCTGCGCCTCCCGATCCCGACGGGATCCCGTCGCGGCTCCCAGCCCTTGCTTCCCATTGCGGCTCCACCCTTCGCTTCACCCCGCGACGTCCCGACCCGCCCTACGCGCGACTTCCCGGCTACTCTCGCCTGTGCGACGCGATTCCCGCCCCCCAGGCCTCCGGCTGCGCCGATCCGCCCGTCTCCTCGCCTCCTCTACCGCGACTCTTTTTTTTTTCTGGCGTTTCTCCCGCACGGGACTCTCCAGCGGCATGCACTCCATTCCTGCCGGCTCCTCCAGCAACCGGCCTCCAGCCCTCCCGACCCCTCTCTGCGCGACAGCCGGCCTCTATTCCTGCCGGCTCCTCCAGCAGCCGGCCTCCAGCCCTACCGGCCTCCTGTACCGGACCGCTGCTCCTCCTGTGCGAGAATTCCGACGGACCAGGTTCCCCATCCGTTGCTCTCCCTCCTTGCCGGCCTCCTCCTGCAAGGCAGCCCTCCCTCCGACCGGATTCATCTGCTCCCTTTCGGCACCTCCTTCGGAATCCCCGCCTCCCTGCCCGGCGCCTCCTGCGGAATCACCGCATCCCATCGCCGGTGCCGCCATTGCGGATTTCCCGGCGCTTCGACGACCGGCACCACCATTGCGGATTTCTCGGCACTTTGATGACCGGCCCTCCCGATCGGATTTCTCGGCACTTTGACGATCGGCCCGACATTACGGATTTCCCAGCGCTCTGACGACCGGCCCGTAGTGCGGATTTTCCCGACGCTCTGACGACCGACCCGCCAGTGTGGATTTCCCGGCGCTCTGTTGTTCGGCCCCACACTTTTCCGGCAATGACCCATCCTTTTTTTATCAGCGGCATCACATTACCATCTTCAGGGGGAGCAACATCAACAACGATTTTATTATTTTTGTTTCGTCTATTTTTTCTTGTATTTGTCATCAAGCTGGGCATGTCCAGCTTGAGGGGGAGTGGTAGCGTCTGTTTAGTTGCTTTCTTTTCATTATGTGTCCAAGCTAGGTACACCTAGCTTGAGGGGGAGTGTTGGAGTCTGCACCCCACATCGGACTTGAGGTCCGGTGTGGTCTTTAATATTCATTATAAATTAACCCCAAGGGCTCCTTTAGAGAGCACACCTTGGGGGTTCGGTTTCTCTCATTTTCTGAACCTACAATATTCAAGTCATAAAGGGATCTAACAAAATCTCTATTAAACATCTGTATCTTAATACCTATGTCCACCAGTTGTATCATATATAAGCATACATTTCCAGATGATTCGTTTGTCTTAAACATTGAGCAACCACCAGACATGACGTATGTCAATTGTATATAGCTACTCATACATTTTAGATTCTCTAAGTTTAGATTGAACAAATAGATGAATACATCATGTGTAACTCACCTCGATGGATGATAACATCACTTTCCCATTATCTAATAGATAAACATATCACATTTCACTTATCTAGGTATACACTTCTCCAGTCTATCATAATTGAGGGCCCAGATGTCATACTCGTCATATGAGAGGAAAAATTCTATCTTGATTAAACTCAACCGGTGTCATGATTAACAAGATACCCAACCACCCCCAATTAGCTCAACCTCAAGGTTGACATAATAAACGTATCAAAGTATGAAAAATCTGTTATGTATCTTATACAACCTTGGCTATAAGGAAATATAAATATGAAACATGCACCCCTAGTATTCCAAAGACATAGTGCACTACATTGCATACATTTATAATTGTTTTTTACTTTGTTTCATTCTTTGTTTGGGTTTTTTCTATATTTCAATTATTTTATAGAAATTTGTATAATTTTTAGTATTTTTAGAAAAAAGATCTTAATTTAGAACATTCATTCACAAATTTTCAATCATTCAAGATATAATTTAAATATTAATGTTTTAAAGATGAGCCACTATTTTATAAGTGTTTTGATGTAAGGGAATAAGTTGCGTAAGAGTAAATGGGAGAGGAAACAAGACATGTAACAGTAAACCGAAAATGGAAAAATCTTAGAGTAAAAATTTAGGGTTAATGTATATATTGTTGTCAATATAGTCTTTACTAATTACTTGAAAAGGTGTCAATGTGCCAACACGGGACATGCCAAGACTATGACCAACACAGGACATGCCAACATTCCAACATAGCCTTGGGCACGCTAACTGTAGAAGGATAAAATAAGAGGAACCCGAACCCCCAAGGTGTACTCTCTAAAGGAGCCATTGAGGTTAATTTATAATGAATATTAAAGACCACACCGGACCTCAAGTCCGATGTGGGATGCAGACTCCAACACTCCCCCTCAAGCTAGGTGTACCTAGCTTGGACACACAAAGAAAAAACAAAGCAAGCAACAGGCTGCAAACACCCCCCCTCAAGCTGGACATACCCAGCTTGATGACAAAACAAGACGAAATAAAATAAAAGAAAAAGCTGCAAGACTGATGCTCCCCCTCACGATCGCAACGCCTCCTCAGAATGATGGATGGATGATGTTGCAGGCGCAGCAGAAGAACCACACAGAGATCGGGTTGGTTGACAGAACGCCAGGAATGCCGCACTAGTGGGGCCGGTCGATGAAACGCTGGGAAATCCAAACTAGCACCGAGAAAACCGCACTTGCGGAGCCGGCGACGGGAGGTGGGGATTCCGCAAAATTGTTGCGGGGTCTGGCGGTGCCAAATGGCCCTGTTTAAGGTGATCAAAGTGCTGCGCCAGTGCAAGGGCGTGCCGACGGAGAGAGATGCGGCTGCCGGGAGTCGTCGGGAGATGCCGACGAGGCGGGGATTCCGCAGGAGGTGGCCGACTTGGAAGGAGCAGCGGACGGGGGAGGATCTGCTGGCCGGGATCGGCACGGGAGGGCTGTCGCGCGGGAGCGGTGCAGGAGGACCGTTGCATGGTAGGCCGACGCGCAGTGGAGGGAGACCGACTGCTGGAGAGATCCGCCGGGAAGGAGGGATGCCGACAGACAGGAGGGGGCCCAGGAAAGGAGGGGGGGGGGGGGCGACGCTGTTCACTGAGCAGGAGGGGGGGGGGGGTCGCACCGCTGGAGCAGGGAGCTGCTGGGAGGTTGGTCCGCCGGGAGCCGCTACGGAAGACAGGAGGCGGGACGTCGCGCGTTGGGAGGGCGGGGCTGTCGCGCTGGGAGGAATCTCGCTCGGGATCGCCGCGGGGAGTAGGCGGGACGGGAGTTGGGAGCCGATCCGCCGGGAGCCGCGCAAGATGATGAGGCCAGTGCGCGCAATGGAAATATGGCGACATAACAGGAGGGTCGCCGGGAACTGGAGCCGCGGCGGGGGAAGCGGGAGCCGCGGTTGCGCAGGAGGTCGGGAGCAGCGGTGGGTGATGCGGGGGCCGACGTCATGCAGGAGTCTCCCACAGAAGGAGCGCAACCGTCGGGGTGGGAGAAGAGATCCACCGGACAGAGGGGGAGATCCGTCGGGAAGAACAAGGGCGCCGGGAAGGGATGGCCGACAGGGAGCAGATCCGCCGTGGAAGGAGATGCCCGCCGGGAGAGAGGGATAGCCGACAAGGGGGCGGCGGGAGAAACCTAGGGCTTGCGGGCCATGGAGGCCGCCACCCCCCAACCGGGAGAAACCCTAGATGCTGGTGAAAAAAAAAAGATAGGAGGGGGGGGGGTCGAGTTTATCAAACCTCCTCTGATGCCATGTAGGAGAATAAAAGAGAGAGATCCGAACCCCCAAGGTGTACTCTCTAAAGGAGCCCTTGGGGTTAATTTATAATGAATATTAAAGACCACACCGGACCTCAAGTCCGATGTGAGATGCTGACTCCAACACTAAGGGGTAATAACATCGAAAAGGGATATGGATCTGATACAGTTGTACTAAGGGGTAATAACATCAAAAAGGGAGCATTGAGATTTGACTCGATCGTCATCTAGTGTACAACAAAGAGGCCTTACTCCACACCTGGTTTGACACTCTCAGGGGATATGTTTTTGTAAATTCATAAGTTCTTTATGAAACATTATGAAGGGAATAAAAATGACTATAAAATTTTATGAAATAGACCATGGATAACTTAGATTGAAACCTATAAATTCATAAGTTAAGGAATTTATGTCATTTATGAGCTATCCCTTAAATCATCTTAGTTTACCATTTATTTGTTCAATAGTTTAATAATTCTCATCCCTAATTTTCCCCTTTATTTTAGTCAATGGCTGGAAATAGGAGGAACCGAGTCAACAACCAATGTGATAGGTAATGCCCAAATGAGATACCCAACCAAATGGGAGCAGGAGTCAAGAACTTCATGATAATACTTACTCAATTAACTCATATTCTAAATAGAAATTTCAATCAGGGGGAAAACATACACCCCTAAGAAAGAGAAAGTTGCAATAGGGACCTTTATTGAAAAAGGTCTTTGAATTTCAGTGGATCTTATGATCCTTTAATCATGGAATAATGGATCAACTCCATTAAAAAGATCTTCTCTATCCTTCAATGTTGTAAGCTAGAGAAGTTCATGATGACTATTTATCATATGGAGGGAGAAACTGGTTGATGGTGGACATTGGTAAGAAATCTGAAGCTCGAGGTAGAGATCAAAGCAACAGAGTATAATTAATTTAGGAAAATGTTTTTCAATAAATATTTTTTTCACACTCTGACTTAAAATGGAGAGGGATTTCCTTGGCATCAAGCAGAAGGATGATGAATCCATCAGGGTGTATGAAGGAGACTTCACAAGACTTGAACGATATGCCTCTAACTTTTTCATTGAGCTCAAAAGTAAAGTTGACCACTTTTTGTTGGGATAAAGTCGAGTATATGAAAATCATTGGCAATTCAAGACTTTGAAAGTTGCGAAGAAATTTTTCGATGTTTCTACAAAGTCAAAATAGAGATCAATTAATCTCACGGGTCACATGGGTCAGGAGATAAGAAGTAGAGGATGGATTTTAATTATGGTAGTGCGATGGAGAAATCTCATGGGGTAAAGAATGTCCAACATACCACTTGTCAAAAGTATGGGGAGAAACATGTCATAAATTGCCTGAAAGGGACAAGGAAATGCTTTAGGTGCAAGAAAGAGGGGTACCTAGCTAGCGAATTCCAATGAGAGAAATCCACCAATGTAATTGAATAAAGGAATGCTCTGGTCAATCCTCAGTCGACTATCCAATGTTTCAACTACAATGAACAAGGACACTGTGAATCAGTGCACTAAACCAAGGGTTGTTGATGATAACTTAAACCAACAACCTACTTGGTCTAGATAGAAAGGGAAATCTTATGCCATCACAACTGCCAAGGTGGATCCCAACAATGATGCAGTGATAGGTATGATAGTTATTCATTAAAGTATTGTGAATGTACTATTTGATTCTGGTTCTATTCATTCTTTCATATCACACAAATTTAATAGAACTATTCAGAAACCACCTCAAAACATGGAAGTGGATCTATTGGTGAAAATGGAAATGGGGAAATTATTTCATCCCAATTATATAACTTCTCCCCTATCCATATTTTTGGGACAAACTTCTTAGTGAACCTGGTGATACCCCCTTTAGTGGAATTAAATGCAATTCTGAGTATAGATAGACTTTACTTATATAGAGAAAACATAAATTTATGGGAGAAAAAAATTACCCTCTGTATCACGAATCAACCTTCGATTATATACTAGTATAAGGAGGAGATTAAATATCCTTTGGTATCATCATGTCAAGCATGGATATTATTGCCTTATAACCAATCATATCTAGCTCAAATGATTGAGACTAAAGAACATATCATCCTTGACGAATTTCCCATTGTAAGATAATTTATTGATGTGTTTAATGAAAAATTTCTTAGTCTTCCTCTAAGATGTGAGGTTGAGTTCTCAATCAATCTTATACTCAAGGATTTTCTAATATCCAAGACTCCATATAGAATTACCATTTTTGAACTTAAAGAGCCGAAGAAGCAACTTCAAGAGAATCTAGATAAATGAAATATATGCCCAAGTGTTTCACCATGTGGTGCATCATTCCTTTTATTCAAGAAGAAAGATGGGTAAATGAACCTCGACATCGATTATCATGTGATCAACAAGATCAAAATAAATAAAAATTATCCACTACCATGGATTGATAACTTGTTAGATCAGCTATGTGGATACCTTTACTTCTCTAAGGTGTATCTTTGGTTGGGATAATATCAGGTAAATGTGAAGAAAGAGGATATCACTGCTTTTCGTATGAGGTACAAGAACCATGAGTTCATAGTGATTCCATTTGGACTCACTAATGCTCTGACTATCTTCATGGACTTAATGAATAGTCTTTAGGTATTACCTCAAAAAAATTATGGTAGTTTTTATAGAAAATATTATTATCTACTCTAAAAGAAAGGATGAGCATGAGGATCATTTGAAAGTTATACCGAATGTATTTGGAAAAGAAAAGTTATATGTGAAGTATAGTAAATGAGAGTTTTGGATGAAGAAAGTTACATTTCTCGGGCATGTTATCACAAACAAAGGAATATATGTAGATACATCAAAAATAGAGGAAATTGAAGGATGGAAAAGACCAAAATCCATGATGGAGATAATTAGTTTCCTTGGATTAGCTGGGGACTATCATCAATTTGTGGGAAACTTATCATGATTTTCATGCTCATTAACCAAGATAACTTGAAAAGGAGTGACTTTTTTCTAGACTAGAGAATGCAAGGAGAGATTTAAGGAGTAAAATAAGAGGATGATCACTACACCTATGCCCACATTACCCACCAGTGGGGAATGATCTTTGATCTATATCGATGCATCCAAAAAATCCTTGGGTTATATACTCATTTAAGATGAAAAAGCGACATCCTATGTCTCCCTACAATTAAATATCCATGAGCATAACTACCCAATTCATGATGTGTAATTGTATGCAGTGATCTTCGCGTTGAAGATTTGGTGACATTATCTATATGGAGAAAAGTGTCACATATATAGAGATCAAGAAACCCTCAAGTATATATTCACACAAAAGGAGATCAATAAGCGTCATCGAAGGTGGTTGGATCTGATCAAGGATTAAGATTTTTCAATCCATTGCCATCCTAGGAAGGAAAGTGAAGTGGAATATGCTTTGAGTAGAAAGGATCCTGCAACCCTATCCATGATAATGATTAAAAGGGATCCAATCTTCTTGGGCATGAAAAGGATGGACATGGGAATAATAAAAGAATATTCATCCTACCCTTATTAAATAAATTCTCAGCCATCTATTCTTGAGAGGATCAAGGTGGACCAACATGATGATGTGGAGCTACAAAAAAAGTAACAAATATTCCAAACTTTAACTTTTCTAAAGATGGAGTTATATGATTCAGAACTCGGATATGTGTCCCATCAAAACTAGATTTGAAGAGAGAATTTTTGGATAATGCACATAACTCATCCTTCTCTTTTCATTTGGGAAGCACTAAGATGTATAAATATTTAAAGCAAAACTTATGGTGGGATAACATGAAGAGGGAGATTGTAGAATTTGTATCTTGATGCTTGGTATTCCAATAAGTGAAGGGAAAAAAATTCTAAGGGTATGATGAAACCATTCCCCACGCCAGTATAGAAATGGGAAAATATAACCATATATTTCATTATAGGAATCCCCAAGACATCTAAAGGAAATAATGTCATCTGGATGGTGGTTGATCACCTTATAAAGTCACCACATTTCATTACCATCATGGAAGATTTAGCTATAGACTAAATATATAAGATGCACATAAGGGAAGTGGTAGGAATGAATGGAGTACCACTCTCTATTGTATCTAATTGAGATTTGAGGTTTACTTTGAGGTTTTAGAGAAGACTTCAATAGTCACTGGATACAAAGATGATTTTTAGTACTGTTTATTACCCTCAGAAAGATGTTTAGTATGAGAGAACCATGAAGACTCTATAAGATATATTGAGATCTTGTTCAATGGATTTCTAAGGATGTTAGGATCAACACATTCTCCCAGAAGAGTTCTCATATAACAAAAGGTTCCATTTTAGCATTCAAATGGTACCTTATGAGGCCTTGTATGCGAAGAGGTGTCAGGCTCCAACACGATGGGATTAAGTTGGAGTGAAAATGCCTATGGGTATTGATCTTATATAAGAGATGATAGAAAAAGTTAAAAGCATTCAACATCATAGTAAATCCACACAAAGTTGACAAAAAATCTATACAGAGAATTTTTGATGTGATATAGTGTTTGAAGTTGGAGATAAGGCTTTCCTTCATATATCTCCATGGAAGAAATTCATGAGGTCTGAGAAGAAGTAAAAGTTTATTCTAAGATACATCAACCCCTTTTAAATCCTTGATAGAATCAGAGTTATGACCTATCAAATAAGACTCCCACCTAACCTTTCCAAAGTATATGATTTGTTCCATTTATCCCTTTTGAGGAAGTACATATCAGACCCCTCAAATGTACTGAATACATAGGTGGCACCCTTGGAGAATGATCTATCATAAAAGGAGCATCCATTGAAGATCTTAGATCGTAGAGACAAAGTTCTATGAAACAAGACAACTCACCTGGTCAAAGTGCTGTGGCAGAACCCCAAGTTTGAGGTAGCAACATGAAAACTGGAAGGGGTGATGAAACAGAAGTACCCTCAATTGTTTTAGTGTTTGAAAAGAAATTTTGAGGGATAAATTTCTAAAGGGGAGAATAATACAACGACCCGAACTTTTATAAATAAAATTCTCATTTTAATTAATTAAATGCTTTATAATTATAAAAAACACATGCACTACTGTGGTTATTCTGGACCGATATATCTTGTTGAATTTGAAATACCGTTAATCATATTAACCATTCATAATATTGCCATTGTGCAGTGACCATTAATATTATTATATATTATGGGTTATGATAAAGTCTAATTGACATATAGGGAAGGATTGATGGCCTCGACCAGTAGGATACCTTATGAAGCCCATTTATCAGAGCTTTTGAGGGAGATAGAATCACTGAGATTTTCCCTTGACCAAGACCAAGTTGTAATTCAATAACTAAAGCATAGAAAAAACCATTTATGGGAGAAGTTCAAGCTTACCGATATCATGACTCAAACCATATTCACCGAACCACTCAAAGAAAGCCCCATCATCGCACACGTTACCCTTAGGACATACTCTAGTGTATTAAGGGTTTATGTATCTAGACCCCAGTAGAATACATTTGTATATTTATTCCCTTTTTATTATTATATGAACAATTATTATAAAATGTGTTTCATTAAAATTAGATTTTGATATGAAGAAAACAAAATTGTATTTTTGGAGAATATATAGTTTCAATTTAGACACCATGTTGATAAATTCAAGAGTTTTTGAAATAAATAATATTTTAGTAGAATATTTTTATTAGATAATAATTATATAAATAAAAATGACAATATAATTTAATGAAGTCCAATGCAATTTTTATAAGAGCCAAAAAGTGGTTAATATCATAAATACTATTATTTTCCACTAAATAGGGATTTTTATTCAAAATTGAAAATTATCATATTTAGAAAATTATTTTGATAAAATAAATATTATTTTTGAAATCTTCATTTCAAAATTATCCAATGGTGATTTTTTCTCAATTTTCTGAGACGGTCGATTTTTAGGTAAAAATTAAATATGGTATAAATATAGTCAGTATTATAACATCATAATGGCATAAAAGTGATTTAATAAATGACATAGAATTCATCCAGGACCAAATATATATTTATCCTTTAAAATAATGCATTTTTAAGTTATTTGATTAATTTTATAAACCATTAACAAATCCTCCAGAACCTATATTATATTTTAAGGTTTTAAAATCATTTCTTTATAAACATGTCTCACTTCTACATCACCAAGGGTATTATTTTAAAGAGTTCGGTTCTTTTTTAAAAAAATATTGAAAACCACTCCCCTTTGATAGAAACCATGGGAAAAAACCATGGGAAAGTTTGTGATTTTGATTATTTTATCATATAAACTCCAAAACCTATATTTTGAAATTAATAAAAAAATCCCACTATTTTTGCTATAAATACCCACCAAACTCCCCCCTTATCTTCACTAAAAACCCATTTAGAATAAAGTTACTCTACCTATCCCTATATCAATACCTCCCAAGGTGTTCACAATCTCTTGAGAAGCTCCACCCAAGATTTAAAAGCACCATCTCAAGGTAAGGGATCCTCTCCTCTTCCTTTTTAATTCGAGTACTCTCTATGTACTAAGCCTTTTGATTTCCAATTCTTCATGTTGTTATATGATGACGCACATTGTTGAGCGCACATAAATTAAAATTTATAAAACCTACTTACTACTCAGTACTGTTCTAAGACAGGGTCGAACCACATGGAATGACATAATTTGTGCTTAATGACCAAATGAAAAGAATGATTGTCTGAATAGTGAGATAGAGAGACATCCAGTAAGTGATAAATGCACAAACCAGGAAAAATATGATTAAAATTGGCTCAGCCTATTCCCCTGAAGGTGATTAGCCAAACATCATGGTCAATACAGGCAGATTAACAGATGTAAAAAAGGACGAGTTCAAGTTGTATAAAATTGCAGAAAAATAGAGCAAGGGAGAAAAAAAATAATACTCTCACTTCCTGCTTGATCTTCATATGCTCCGATATCCTCTGTTTACTGCTCAATGTTGATGGTGAGGTGTTCTGCAACGGTGTGATCCGATCTCCCACCCTGGGAATCCAGAAGTGTGCTGGTGATGGTGATCTGCTCCTGGATGTCGAAGTGGTACTCTCCTACTCGTTGGATCTACTGCTCCCTGGTTGTGGAAGTTGTGAATTTTGGAAGTGGTCAAGTCCTGAATGGTAACCTCCTACTACATGAAGTGGAAGTCTCTCGAATCTCCATGAGGTACCACATCACATACTACTTCTAGATCCTTCTCCTGCTCATTGATTGATCTCCCATCACTACTCTTGGATAACTCCCTTGGCCTTCGTGCGGCACATTCATAGTGTCCCTTACTCCTCACAAGTGACTGAATCAGAACCCCTTAACATAATGAAAGTTCGCGCAATGAACCACGATTCTCTCCCCTACACAATGACACAAACAACAAATAAAAATAATTATTAATTATTACTGGAATAAAATATGAACATAAATAAATAATTTAATACTAAATAATATAAATATGTTTAAAATATTTATTGGTTTATTTAAATAATAAGTTATTAGGTAAAAATAATTATAGTTTTTAATATAAAATAATATATTTATATTTATTATTAAAAATCATTTTCTTAAAAAAAATTAAAAAAAAGACCAAAAAAGCAATAAATGTTATTATTAAATACTTGGGATCCCATTTTTCTATTTTAATCTTGTTACAAAGGACTTAAATAATTATTATTTGAGTTGACTTCATAAAGTGATCACACACACACTTTTCTATTTTAATCTTGTTACAAAGGACTTAAATAATTATTATTTGAGTTGGCTTCATAAAGTGAGACGCACACGACGCGCACGCGGACGCGCACGCGGACGCGCACACACACATGCACACGACCTCAAATGGGAGCTTCCAGTCAGGGGCAGTGATCACATGTGAGGTTTTTAGCTTCTCCTTAAGAAGGTTAATGGACTCCATACACTTCTCATAAAAAACATAAGGGGTGTCCTTAACCAACAGAGAGCACAGAGGCCTTGTGATATTAGAAAAGTCCTTAATGAACCACCTGTAAAACCCAACATGACCCAGAAAACTTCTAATCCCCTTGATATTTTCAGGTGGAGGCAATTTTTGGATGAACTCAACCTTGAAATTTTTAACCTCCAACCCCTTCTTAGAAACCTTGTGTCCTAACACAAAGCCCTTTGTATCCATGAATTGTAACTTTTACCAATTGAGAATTAGATTTTTCTACTAATATATCTCCAACAAAACTTCCAAATTCTACAGGCATTTCTCAAAATTACTTCCCACTGCTGAAAAATCATCCATGAAAATTTCAATTATCCTTTCAATCATATCAGAGAAAATAGCTATCATGCATCTTATAAAAGTGGCTGGTGCACCACACAATCCAAAGGGCATCCGCCAGTAGGCGAATGTCCCAAATGGACAAGTGAAGGTGGTTTTATTTTGATGCTCAGGTGAAATAGAAATCTAGTTGTAAC
The DNA here is from genome assembly GCA_963277665.1 of Viscum album. Lineage (NCBI taxonomy): Eukaryota > Viridiplantae > Streptophyta > Magnoliopsida > Santalales > Viscaceae > Viscum > Viscum album. Next base: position 178,018,350 of record OY728119.1, on the reverse strand, counting down.
CAGAGTAACCATCAAGAAAGAAAAAAAATACATTTCTAGCCAGCCACTCCAACATTTGGCCCAAAAATGGCATGGGAAAGTGATATTTTCTTTTGAAAGCATCGAGTTTCCTATAATCTATACAAACTCTCCATTTTTTGACAAATCTTGTTTGGATTTGTTCACTTTTCTCATTGGTGACCACTGTCACACCACTCTTTTTGGGGAAAACTTGGGCCGGACTTACCCAGGGACTATCAGAAATGGGAAAAATAATACCAGCATCCATCAACCAGATAAATTCTCCCCTAACCACTTCCTTCATGTTTGGGTTGAATCTCCTTTAGGTTTCCACTCTAGGCTTACACTCAGGTTGCATGTGAATTTTGTGCATGTAGAAGGATGGAATTATACCCTTAATATCAGCAATTGACCAGCCTATAATAGATTTGAATTTCCTCAAAACACTCAGTAGGTTTTCTTCTTGGGTTACCTCCATCTTAAATGAGATGATTACAGGCAGTGTGGAAATATCCCCTAAAAAAGAATATTTATGATTGGCAGGGAGGGGTTCGAGATCTAAAATGGGTGGTGCTTGAATTGAGGTAAGCCAGTTGGGCCTAGGTGGACCAAGGTCTTCATGCTACCTCTTGAAGAAGGCAGTGTAGAAGGCTTCCTCCTCATCGATGTTGCTACTAGAAAATTTTCCTCGCACTTAGAATCCTCTTCGGGGGAAAAATGTTTTCCAAAGAAAACTCATCAAGGTGCTCAAAAACTCTCCCTCATACTTGTCAACAGGTTCCCTCTCTTTACTTGAGTTAATCCCCATGAAAGTGGTAGGAGGGATCTTAGGTTCACTATTGATCTTCTCCAGTGTCCTTAGAAACTCCTCTTCATCCTCATCAATAGAAATTTCAGCAAGTAATAACTCATCTTTGGGAAATACTGGGTGGATTCTTTGATTTTCTTAAAAACATTGAATTCCTCTTTTTGCTCACCCAAGTTGAAAATTAACTTACCCTTTGAGACAATAATCATAACTCCCCCTGTGGCTAGGAAGGGCCTACCAAGGATGATAGAACCCCCTGGTCACACTCCATATCAAGGATCAGAAAGTTAGTAGGCAATAAGAGTCTCTCTACTCCCACTATAAAATCATCAACCCTACCCACTAGGTGAGTAATGGATCTATCAGCAAGATATAATACAATAGTGGTGGGTTGGGGAACTCCTAATCTCAAGTGTTGAATGAGTGATAAAGGGATCAGATTTATGCTAGCTCCCAAATCACACAAGCAGTTAAACTTTCCACCTATATCCCCAAAGGTGCAGGGGATGACAAATCTCCTCGGGTCACGAAGTTTAGTAGGTATCCTATTTCACAAAACAACACTATACTCCTCTGTTAGATTATAGGTAGAAAAATATTCTAGGGGATTTTTGTTTGAGCATATTTTATTGAGTGATTTTAAGTATGATGGGCTTTGAATTAGGGCTTCAAGGAATGGAATGTCAATGTTCAAATTTTTAACCACTTCTAAAAACTTTAGCAGCTCAGAATCATGTTTTTTATTCTTTGTGGGAAAGGGATTACAGAGGAAAAGTTTTCAACAATTGGGGGCATCTCTATAGTTTCTTCTTCAATATTTCTCTTGTTTTTATTTTATTTATTTTTAAATCCATTTTCTTTGTGTTTTTCAGGGGTTTCCAGTGATACTATCCAAATTTCTAGTTTCATCATTTTCCAACTTTAAATTTATAGATTTATGAAGAGTTTTATTTTCAGTAGTTTAAGACACTTTATTAGGTTCTTGGTGTGTCTAGAGACTACTTCTGGTGGTCACAACCATTGCATTTTCTCTAGGGTTGGCTTCAGTAGTACTAGGCAGCTTGCCTCTGTCTCTACTGCCCACATCCCTAGCCGACTGACCCATTTGTATTTCCATGTTTTTCATTATTGCATCCATTTGAACTTTATCAAAATCATTTTTGGTCTTTTTTTCATCAAATCATTCTATCTACTGTTGAAAAATTTCTCTCACCTCATCTTGTGAATTGGAAGAGTCGACCTTGGGTTGGGGTTGGGGATGGAATTACCGCCTAGGAGTCTATAGGAAACCAGGAGGGGCAGGAAGTCGAAGGAATCCCTGCTCCCTACAAGAAAGGTTCAGATGGTTCTTATACCCTTGATTATAATTGTTGGAAAATGGGTCATCCCTAGGTTTCATCCTTGGACCATATCCAGCAAAACTAGCACTCTAATGAGCTTGGAAAGACATGTCAAAATTGGGACAGTAGGTCTGTGAATGCTCATACATGCCACAATGATGCCATTTCTCCCTAAGGGTGGTGTGAGTCTTCTCATTGAAAAAACTAGCAGCTTGGGATTCAGATTTAGGGGAAAGGGTGGTCTCCTTCCCAGAAATGGTTCTTCTTCTAGAGCATTTGTGTTGGGAGTTTTATGCTAAAGTATTGAAGATCTGTTTGAGCTCCTCAGTTGTCCTATCACTAAAGTCTCCTTTAGTAGACTGATCCACCAAGATTTGTTGGTAAGGGGTAAGGCTATTATATAATGTTTCCATGAGGAACAGTGGGGGGGGGAGGGTGCATTGGTGATTTATACATTGTCTAAGTAAACCCATAAACCTATCACAGGCTTCATGAAACGACTCACCCTAATCTTATATGAATTTAATGATCTTGGGACTAATCTCAGATGTCATTCTCTTAGGATAGAATTTTATTGTGAAAGCATTTTATACTTGATCCCAGGTGACAAAGATGTCCTCCTCTAATTGTTGGAATCAGGTCCTAGAATTTACCTTAAGGGAAAAAGCGAACACTCTAAGCTTAACCTCTTCCCCACTCATACCTCTCAATGGAAGCTACTGGATACTATAATAGAAACTCCAAATGAAGTCAAGAGAGTATTCACTAGTCATTCCATTGAAGGTTGGTAGTTGAGACATCATGGATTATTTAATTTCATAGTTTTGGGACCTACGAGAGAGCCTAATATATGAAGGGTTACTAGACATAGAGGGTAGAAAAAACTCCCTCAGACTATGTCTCTCCACTATTTAATTTCCATGTTGATTCACATTTCCTGGAAGGTTCACATTTCCAGAAGGTGGGTTGTTCATGTTCTCATTCTAAACCTCTGTTAAATCCATTTTGGTTTATTGCTTGTTCTCTTTCAGTTCTCTAAGGTGCTTCTCAATCTTAGGTAAAGCAGGTTCTAAGGTCTCAGACATTGACCTTGTTTTCATACAACAACAAGTTCAACATTTTTTTTTGAGTTTTCTTTGGGTAAATTTTTACAGTTTTTGTGAAAGGTTTTTTTGTATTTCTATTTTTTATTGTTTGTTTATTTCTATTTTTTAACAATTTTTTGTTTGTATTTTTTTGAATGTTTTTGTGTTTTATGTTTTTTTTAATTTTTTTGTTTTGTTTTTTTTAATTTTTGTTTTTTTATAATTGATCATACACACCTTTCCTAGAAACAATACCAAAATTTGATGACATGCATCATTGAGAATGCACAAATTAAAATTTATAAAATCTACTCACCACATAGTATAGTGGTAAGATAGGGTTGAACCACAAGGAAAGACTGAATTTGTGCTTAATGAACGAACAAAAAAAGAAACAAAACCAAAAATTAAAAACACACAAAAACAAACAATGGATGGCGATGTGAAGAAAATGATGATTTGTGTGTGAGAGTGAACAAGTGAGTGCGAGTGCAAGCAGAAGAAACCAAAATAGTAGGGACACTGAGAATAACAACAAGATAGACAACAAATACACTAAGATCAACCAATAGATGATACAGGAGAATTTAGCTAGCCAACTTCAATACCGCCTTCCCTTGTTCATGCACTTAAAATTAGCACTTTTGGATCTGATTAAATATAGCCAACCAGATTTTTCGTTCGGTAAACTTGTGACAGAGTGAATTCTACAGTTTATCAAGTACAGAAATCATTCGATCACCAGTTAAGAGCCAATCAGAAAAGAACTGGGTTCAAACTGTTGGTTGAACTCGGTGTTTCCTCTATTTTGATCACGATTCACTTTTTAGTAGAATTATTAGGTTAAATACATTTAAAATTTAATTCCAATAATGACCAGTTTTTAATGATTCTTGAGGTTTTGAAAAGAATGACTATCTGAATAGTGAGAGAGAGACATCTAGTAGGCGATAAATGCATAAACTAGGAAAAATTAGATTAAATTCGACTCAACATATTCCCCCAAAGGTGATTAGCCAAGCATCATGGTCAATATAGGCAAATAAATAGATGTAAAAACAGATGAGTTCATACTATATAAAATTGCAGAAAAATAGAGTAATGAAGAAGAAAAATAATTCTCTCGCTCCCTGCTCGATCCCTAGATGCTCCGATGTCCTCTGCCTACTGATCGATGGTGATGGTGAGGTTTTCTGCAATGGTGTAATTAGATCTCCTGCCCTCAGAATCTGGAAGTGTGCTGGTGATGGTGATTTGCTCCTGGATGTCAAAGTGGTACTATCCTACTCACTGGATCTGCTGCTCCCTAGTTGTGGAAGTTGTGAATTCTGGAAGTGGTCAAGTCTTGAATGGTAACCTTCTGCTGCAGGAAGTGAAAGTCTCTCGAATCTCCGTGCGGTACCATGTCACCTTCTACTTCTAGATCCTTCTCATACTCATTGTTTGATCTCCCGTCACTACTCCTGGATAAATCCATTAGCCTCTGCGTGTTGCATTCACAGTGTCCCTTCCTCCTCTCAAGTGACTGAAGTAGAACCCCTTAACAGAATGAAAGTTCACGCCATGAACCACGATTCTCCCCCTGCACAATGACACAAAGAAAAAATAAAAAAAATCAATTAGTACTGGAATAAAATATGAATATGAATAAATAATTTAACACTAAATAATATAAATATGTTTAAAATATTTATTGATTTATTTAAATAATAAGTTATTAGGTAAAAATAATTATAGTTGTTTAATATACAACAATATATTTATACTTATTATTAAAAATAAATTTCTTAAAAAATTTAAAAAAATGATTTGAAAAGTAATAAATGTAATTATTAAATAAATTAAATTAGTAATTATATATATTATAATTATTAAGTAATTATTTATTTTATTATTATTATATGTTATGATTATATATTATATGTTGTTATATATAAATTATATTGTATAAAATAAATAAAAGGACAAAAGGGGAGGGGGAGTTCAGTCACATAGACAGGGAAAGGGAAAGGGGTGGTTCGCGTATGGAGGGAGTAGGTCTAGCCAGTGCATGCAGGGGAGCTTAACGGCGTAGGTTTGAGTGGGTAGGAGGTTCTAGATCTCGTAATCCTCGGTGGCAGCATCTGTGCTCGTCGGTGATGAAGACCTGCATCAGTGGTGGGGGTTTTGGTGGTTGGGAGAGAGCAGGTGGCTGCTTCGAGCAACGGTGGCACGACTCTCGAGCTCGGCCGGTGACTTCGTCAGATGTGGTGGGTTCTACTTCTACTGATGTGTCCAGATCTGTTTATGATTCCAGATTTTATTTGCTTAGTTCTGGATCTAAATTTGGTGAATGAAATCTATTCTGCTTGATTTTCTGCTGCTACTGTGAAATTCTTGATCAGCTGCTAGTCGATTTTATATTTTTGCTGTTGATTGTGTTTGGTTTTTCTACTTCTGTTGTGATGGCAATGAATCACCTGAATCGACGGTGTGAAATAGAGACACCTCCAGGTAGTCTGGCGGTGTGAGGGAAAGGCAGTGGAATAGTGGAATGGAAGGTGGTGGTGCAACAGGAGACACCGCCATCATAGTCTGGTGGTGTGAAAGAAAATGAAGGTGGCTGTGTGGTGGTGTGTCACGACTCACCACTGGGAGGTGGAGTTTGGGAGGGACTAGCAGTGTGAAGAGGTGAGAAGGATGACAATGTGAAAGTGGGGGAAAGGCACAGATGATGGCAGTGTCTCACGGAGTGGAAGGTGGAGTGGGATGCTAGTGGTGTGAAGAACTCACCACCAGCATTGGCGATGACTGGGAGACACCACCAGAAAACCTGGTGGCATGTGAGGTGTGATGATGTGAAATGAGACACCTGTAGGTAGTCTGGCAGTGTGTGGGGTATGGCGGTGACTTAGGTCCCACCATTGGCGGTTGCCAATGGTGAGTCATCCGGCAGTAGCAGCACCTGGAGAAAACAAACAAAAATAAAGAACGTTACAAAGATAAATCAACAAATAAATTAAACTAAAAAATAAATTAAACAACAAAATTAGAAAATGAAATTAAAAATTCCAATTCACATTAAAAAATCATTGAAAACAAAACAATTTAAATAGAAAATTATTCTACAGATTTAGTGAAAATTAAAAATTATTAACAATAAAAAAATAATTACAATTCAGTTTGCATAATTTAATTAAAAAATTAAAAAATTAAAAAATTAATGAAATTAAAATAAAACTAAATATTAAAAGTATTTAGTGATTTGAATTAAATTATTTAAAGAATAAAAAATGAAATTTTATTTATTTACAGAAGAATTAATTAAATTAAAGAATTCGTAAAAAAATAATTATGAAAAAAAAGAAATAATGAAAGAATAAAAAGAATGAAAAAATTAAAATTTTAATAAAAAAATAAAGAATAAAAAATGAAAGTTAAATAGAATTAATAAATTAATTTAAAAATTATTCATAATGAAAAAATTACACACTAAAATACATATTTTCATAAAATAATTATTTTAATAGTTATGTACAAAATTGACAGCATTTAGTAGTTATTAATTAAAATAAATTATTTTGACATTTAAAATACACTAAATAACAATAAAATATGTGGAAAATTGCATTAAAAATTATCCACATCAAACTCTCCCACACTTAAATATTTGTTTTTCCTCAAAGTCTTTATAAAACAGAAGGAATGATTTGTCACAATAAGTTCAAAAAGAGCATGTCAGGACTTTTAAAAACAGAGGCACAGAACTTGGTCAAGTTTTTTAAGTTTTTCAAGAATGTATTCAAAGATAAAAGGGAACCTACCTAACTTCAAACTCTCACTAAAAATCAAAGGCTACACAGACCCATCCACTGTCAAGAATGTGATTCCCCCTATATGAAATCACTAACTACACTACTTCAATTCCAGTTCTAGTTCCAATTCAAAGAGCGGTGATAGGTTAAATCAAGTGGAATTAACATCTTACCAAAATTTACTTTCAATTCTCACTTTCTCTTAGGTTCCAAAAAAGTTCAATTATTTCTCCACTTTATTATTTCAACTTAAATGATTTTTAATTAAGTTAATTATTCCTTTCTTCATTTGTATTCAAAAGTCACCTCACGTAAATGAGTTCATTTTTGATAGGGAACTTTATTCTAAATTTTCCCAACCATATTTCTTATGTAAATCACTATGCATAACACTTATTCAAATTGAAAATGGATTTTATTTATTAACAGAAATGCACCCAGTGCACCTTGTCTCAAAGACTCACCATGGGATCCCATTTGTCCATTTTACTCCAGTTACAAACAAATTAAATAATTATCATTTGAGTTGACTTCCTAAAGTGATTGTATATTTTTTTTTAAAAAACGAGTCCCCTAGGTTTTAGTAAAAAATTCTAGTTACCTAAGGTCATGATCTTAATTCCACAAAAGTTATCCTATCACACTCCCTTCCTTAGTTCCTAAACAAAAAAAAATCTATAAGGATAGTGTGCTACTTCACTCAGCAATCACACACCCTCAACAGTTTCAGACTCAGTGCATCCCTCAACAACTAGTAGGTAGTTATCCACTAGGAAGGATAGAAATGATGTGCATATGGAAGCCAAAAAACCCTCAGGATATGAAATAAATTGATTTTTTTTGAAATAAGATACAAAATTTTGAAAAATATTTGACCAATTTTTTCTTACAAACTTCAAGGGGGAATTTGAAATGACCAGCAAAATGACCCCTCTCCCCCAAACTTAAAACTCAACATTGTCCCCAATGTTGACTCTCAAGTTGGGAGATAGAATTACAGGCTTTGAAACAGATTTTGAGGGGTGATAGGAAAGTTCAAAAAGATTTGTTTTCCACACCGAGAAGAAAAGAAAAGAAAAGAAGTAAAGGAATATATACAAAAGAAAACCTACAGACCACCACCGGAAAAAATTGATTTTTTAGGTTCCGGTAGTATAAATACATACAAAGTGAAGAAAGCAGTAGTTGAATGAAGGTGAAGGTAGTGGGTGCAAGCAGGTTTCACTATTCAAATCAAATAAGTTTTCAATTCTCTAGATAAAAGAAGCTAAACACCCATATAGAAAGCAATTCACAACATTTCAAAAGAAATCAAGGGGACTCTCCCACACATAGCATCATGTAGCAGGCAGTAAAAAAAGAGAATAAAATAAAAATTGAAACACAAAATAACACTTCCCTGGATATTTGAGCTTTGAAAATTAATATTCATTGAAAATATCCTCTTCTGCAGCACTAAGTAAATTTCTATAGTTGTTAAAATCCATTACCCGCAAGTCAAGAAAATGAATATAAGAATCCAGAATTTAAAGCTAAGAAAAATCATACCAAGGAATGAGTGGAAGAAATGTTATCCATATGATGCAGTATGGTTCTCTCTTGGTTCTATTTTTCCGAGTTTCTTACAGTAACAACTCTCTCTAGAAGCAGCAGGTCATGAGACACCATCAAACAAACAAGACAATAAACTGGAGAATCAAGCAGCAAGAGTTAAATTTATTGAAAAACATAAATAAAAGGAAAATAACAAAACAACTATGGGTCAGTTCCCATTAAACACTAAGTTTATAGTCCTCTTTTATACTTGAGACTACTTTATTCTTCCAATAGAGAAATTGAGGACAAACCCTTTGGATGCCCTTTATAGAAATGTTTGATCCTTTGACCATTGACCAAGAAAGTTTTTTTCTCTTCTCTAACTAACTCCATAGCTCCATTGACCATAACTCTCATAATGGTAAAGGGTCATGACCACTTGGTCTTCAACTTACCAGAAAAAAGTTTCAGTCTAGAATTGAACAGAATGACCCTCTGACCTACCTTAAACTCCCTATTTTGGATGATTGAATCATGACAAGCCTCTGTTCTCTCTTTTTAAATTTAATCATTCTCATAAGACTCTATCCTTATCTCCTCTAGCTCACTCAGCTCTAACCGCCTTCTCCCATCAACTGACTTGAAATCAAATTTTAGGGCCTTCACTGCCCAAAAATATTTTTACTGTAATTAAACAGACATATGACAAGTCTTACAAAAAAGTATCATGTATGGTGACATCCATATGGGAGTCTTGTAAAGAATTTTGTAGGCCCAAAGTGCCTCATCCAGCTTCACTGACCAATCCTTCCTAGAGCTAGAAACCATTTTCTCCAAAATATACTTAAGCTCCCTGTTAGAAACTTCTTTCTACCCACTAAACTGTGGGTGGTAGGTGGTACCTGTCCTATGAGAGAATCCATATTTCTCTATAAAACTCTTGAAATTATAATTTTTTAAATGAGTACCATTGTCTGTAATGAATTCTCTAGGAACACCAAACCTAGAAAATATATTTTTCTTGATAAATTTAACCACACTAGCAGCAACATTGTTGGGAAGAGCTACTTCCTCACCTCAGTTGGACACATAGTCCACAAAAACCAAAAATGTACTCATTACCATAAGAGGATGGGAATGGTCCCATGAAGTCCAAGCCCCAAATATCAAAAACTTCTTCCTCCAAAATTCATTTTTTAGGAATCTCCTGTCTTCTTCCTATATTTCCAAGCATATGACATTTTTCACAGCCTATGACCAAACTCTTAGTATCTTTGAACAAATTAGGCCAATAGAAACCAACCCGTAGAACCTTTTGAGCAGTCATCTCTCTTTCATGGTGGCCACCCCAAGGTGATGAATGGAAACTCTCAGGTATGGGAAACATTTATTCTTCATCCATACATCTTCTTAAAATCCCATCAGCATATCTCCTAAATAGAAGAGGATCATCCCCAAAATAATATTTCAATTTAGATATAAACCTCATTATTTGGTTATGTGAGAGGTCCTTGGGAATGAAACCTACTGCCAAAAAATTGGAAAAGTCTGCAAGCCAAGAATACTACTGCACAGAAGTAGCAAACAACTGTTCATTAGGGAATTAAGTGTTTAACTCTCCTAACTCCTCACTTTGGGTGTTTGGTAGCCTAGACAAGTGGTCTGCCACAACATTTTTATCCCCTTCTCATCCTTAATAACCAAATAAAACTCCTGCAATTAGAGTTTCCACCTCACGAGTCTAGGTTTTGAGTCATTCTTATCCAACAGATATTTAAGGGCTGCATGATCAGTGAAAATAATAAATATGGACCCTATCAAGTAATTTCTGATTTTTTCTAATGAAAACATCACATCATCCAGCCCCTTTTCTGTGGTGGAATAGTTCTTCTGGGAATCATCCAGCAGCTTGTTGGCATAAAAAATTACCTAAAAATTCATACCCTTCCTCTGACCCAAAACAAAATCTACCGCTAAATCACTTGCATCACACATGACCTCAAATGGGAGCTGTCAGTTAGGGGCAATGACCATTGGTGAGGTTTCCAGCTTCTTCTTAAGAAGGTTAATAAACTCCATCCACTTCTCATAAAAAACAAAAGGGGTGTCCTTAACTAGTAAAGAGCACAAATTCCTTGTGATCTTAGACAAGTCCTTAATGAACCTCCCGTGGAACCCAGCATGACCCAAAAAACTTCTAATCCCAATGACATTTTCAGGTGGAGAAAACTTTTGGATGAACTCAACCTTGGAATTATCAACCACAAACCCCTTCTTAGAAACCTTACGTACTAACACAATTCCATTAGTATCCATGAATTGGCACTTTTCCCAATTGAGAATCAAATTTCTCTCCTGACATCTCTCCAGCACAACTTCCAAATTTTTCAGGAAGTTCTCAAAATTACTTCCCACTACTGAAAAATCATCCATGAAAACTTTAATTATACTTTTAATAATATCAGAGAAAATGGCCATCATGCATCTATGAAAAGTGGTCCACACAAGCCAAAGAGCATCCACCGGTAGGCGAATGTCCCAAATGGACAAGTGAAGGTGGTTTTATCTGGATCCTTAGGTGAAATGGAAATCTAGTTGTAACCAAAGTAACCATCAAGAAAGAAAAAAAAATCATTTCCAGCCAGTCTCTATAACATTTGGCCGAAAAATTATATGGTAAAGTGATCTTTTATTGTGACAACATGAAGTTTCCTATAATATATACAAACCCTCCATTTATTGATAGCTCCTTTTTGGATTTGTTCATTTTTATCACTGGTGACCACTATCACACCACTCTTTTTGGGGAAAACCCGGACAAGACTTACCTGGGGACTTTCAGAAATGAGAAAAATAATACTAGCATCGAGAAACCTAATAACTTATTCCCTAACCACTTCCTTCATGTTTGGGTTGATTATCCTTTAGGATTCCACTCTAGGCTTATACTCAGGTTCCGTGGGATTTTTTTGCATGCAGAATTATGGACTTATACCCTTAATATCAGCAATTGAACAACCTATAACAAATTTGAATTTCCTCAAAACTCTCAGTAGGTTTTCCTCTTGGGTTACCTACAACTTATATGAGATGATTATAGGTAGTGTGTAACTCTCCCCTAAAAAAGAATATTTAAGATGGGTAGGGAGGGGTTTGAGCTCTAGAATGGGTGATGCTTGACTTGAGGGAAGAAACTTGTTCCTAGGTGGACTAAGGTCTTCATGCTGCCTCTTAAAGAAGTAAATGTAGAAGGATTCCTCATCATCACTTTTGCTACTATAAAAATTTTCCTCACACTTAGACTCCTCTCTGGGGAAAAAATTTGTTCCAAATAAAACTCATCGAGATGCTCAAAAAACTCTCCCAGATACTCATCAATAGGTTCCCTGACCTTACTTGAGCTGATCCTCATGCAAGTGGTAGTAGGGATCTCAAGTTCACTATTAATATCCTCCAACATCCTTAGAAACTCCTCTTCCTCCTCATCAACAAAACTTTTAGTAACTAACAACTAATCTTTGGGAAAGACTAGGTGGGTGGGTGGGTTCTTTGATTATCTTGAAAACATTGAATTATGCTTTTTTCTTACCCAAGTTGAAAATTAAATTACCCTTCGAGACATCAATCACAACTCCCCCCTATGGCTATAAATGGACTACCAAGAATGATAGGTACCTCTCATCCACATTCCATATCAAGGATCAGAAAGTCGAAGGCAAGAAGAGCCTGCCTACTCCCACTATCAAATCATCAACCCTACCCATTGGGTGAGCAATGGATCTATTAGCAAGATGTAAGACAAAAATATTGGGCTGGGGAACTCCTAATCTCAAGTTTTGAAAGAGTGACATATGGATCATATTTATGCTAGCTCCAAAATTACACAATTAGTTAAACTTTCCACCTCTATCCCCAAAGGTAGAGGGGATAGAAAAGCTCCCTAGTTCTTGAAGTGTATGAGGTATCCTATTTTGAAAAACAACACCACACTCCTCTGTTAGATTATATGTAGCAAACTCTTCTAGGGTCTTTTTGTTTAATCATATTTTCTTGAGTGATTTTAAGTATTATGGGCTTCGAATCAGGGCTTCAAGGAACATAATATCAATGTTCAAATTTTTAACCACTTTTAAAAACTTTAGCAGCTTAGAATCATGAGTTGTTTTTTTATTATTTGTGGGAAATTAATTACAGGGAAAAATATTTAATAATTGGAGGGAATCTCTATAGTTTCTTATTCAATAATTTTATTGTTTTTTATTTTCTTTGTTTTTAAATCCATTTTATTTGTGTTTTTTAGATGGAACAACAGGAACCAAAGGGTTTCTAGTGCTTCTGTCCAAACTTCCAGTTTCATCATTTTCCAGCTTTGAATTTTTAGATTCATCAAGGGTTTCATTTTCATTAGTTTGAGTCTCTTTATTAGGTTCTTGGTGTGTATATAGACCACTTATGGTGGTCAAAACCATTTCATTTTCTTTGGGGTTGGCTTCAGTGGTACCACACAACTTGCCTCTATCTCTACTGCCCACATCCCTAGCTAACTTCCATATTTGTATTTCCAGGTTTTTCATTCTTGCAACCATTTGAACTTTATCAAAATCATTTTTGGTATTTTTTTCATCAAATATTCTTATAAAATATTGAATTTTTTTCTCACCTCATCTTTTGAATTGGAAGACCCGGGCTTGGGTTGGGGTTAATGTTGGAATTACTGCTTAGGAGGCTGCTGTAAACTAGGAGGGGCAACAGGTCAAAGGACTCCCTGCTTCCTCCAAGAAAGGTTTGGGTGGTTTCTATACCCCTTATTTTAAGTGTTGGAAAATGGTTCATCCCTAGAATACATCCTAGTACCATTGCTAGAAAAACTGGAACTCTCAAGATCTTGGACAGGCATGTCAAAATTGGGACAACATGTCTGTGAATGCCCATATATTCCACAGTGATGGCATTTCTCCCTAAGGGTGGTGTGAGTGATCTCATTTAAAAAAACCAACATCTTGGGCTTCATCTTGAGGGGTTGGGGTGGTCTCCTTCATAACAATGGTTCTTCTTCTAGAGCACTTGTGCTGAGAGTTTTGTGCTAAAGTATTGAAGATCTGTTTGATTTCCTCAATTGTTCTATCACTAAAGTATCCTCTATTAGACTGGTCCTCCAAGGTTTGGTGGTAAGGGGTAAGGCTATTATAGAATGTTTACATGTGGAACTGGGGGGGGGGTGAATTGGTGATTTGGACATTGTCTAATTAAACCCCTAAACCTATCCCAGGCTTCATGAAACAGTTCACCTTCATCTTGCAGGAATCGAGTGATCTTGTCTCTAATCTCAGATGTCATTCTCATAGGATAGAATTTCATTGTGAAAGAATTGTATACTTAATCCCAAGTGAAAAAGACCTCCTTATATAATTTGTGGAACCATGTCCTAGCATTTCCCTTAAGATAAAAAGGGAACAATCTAATATTAAGCTTATCCTCACTCATAGCTCTCAATGGTAGCTGTTGGAGACTACAATAGAAAATCCTAATGAAGTCAAGGGAGTCTTTACTAGGAATTCTGTTAAAGGATGGAAACTGAGACAACAAGGATTGTTTAATTTCATAGTTTTGGGACCTGGGAGAGAGCCTAATACAGGAAGGGTTACTAGACACAATAGGCAGAAAAAACTTTCTCATACTATGTCTCTCCACTATTTTATTTCCAGGTTGATTCACATTTCCTAGCAGGTTCACATTTCCAGGAGGTGGGTTGTTCATGTTATCATTCTCAAAGTCTGTCAATTTCTATTTTCATTTCTTGCCTGTTCTTTTTCAGTTCTCTAAGGTTCTTCTCAATCTCAGGTAAAGAAGGTTCCAAGGTCTTATACTTTAACCTTGTTTTCAAACAACAACAAGTTCAACAGATTTTTTGAGTTTTCTTTGGGATTTTTTTGCAGTTTTTTTTTTGTATTTTTTCATTGTTTTTGAATTTCTATTTTAACATTTTTTTGTATTTTTTTGAATGTTTTTGTGTTTTATGTTTTTATATTTTTATATTTTTTTGTTTTGTTTTTTTTGAATTTTTGTTTTTTTGATAATTGATCACATGCGCCTTGCCTGGAAATGATGCCAAAATTTGATGATGCGTGTCATTGAGCATGCAAAAATTGAAATTTATAAAACCTACTTACTACCTAGTATAGTGGTAAGACATGGTCAAACTATAGGGATATACTAAATTTATGTTTAATGACCAAATGAAAAATAAAATAAAATAAAAACACACAAAAAAAGTGGACGATGATGTGAAGAAAACGATGATTTGTGTGTGAGAGTGAGCAAGTGAGTGTGAGTGATAGTAAAAGAAACAAAAACAACAGTAATGGTGAGAATAATAGCAAGATAGACAACAAAGACACTAAGATCAACCAATTGATGATACAGGGGAATTTAGCTGGTTGGCTTCAATACTGCCTTCCCTTGTTCATGAACTTAAAATTAGTACTTCTGGATCTGATTGAATATAGATGACTAGATTTTTTGTCTGGTCAACTTGTGATAAAGTGACTTCTATATTTTATCAACTGTAGAAATCATTAAATCACCAATTAAGATCCAATCAGAAAAGCATTGGGCTCAAACTGTCAATTGAACTTAGTGTTGCCTCTCTCTTTCGAGCATGATTCACTTTTTAGTAGAATCCTCAAGGTAAAGACAATTAAAATTTAATTCAAATAAAGATCAGTTTTCACTGATTCTTGAGGCTTTGAAAAGAATTACTATCCAGATAGTGAGAGATAGAGACACCCAATAGGTGATAAATTCATAAACTAGAAAAAATAAGATTAAAATCTGCCCATTATATTCCCCAAAAGGTGATTATCCAAGCATCACGGTCAATACAGTTAGATTAACATATATAAAAATGAATGAGTTTATGATGTATAAAATTTCAGAAAAACAAAGAAATGGGGAAAAAATTCTCTCGCTTCCTGCTCGATCTCTAGATACTTTGATGTCCTCTTTCTACTGCTTGATGGTGATGGTGTGTTATTCTATAATGGTGTGATCGGTTCTCCCACCCTGGGAATCTAGAAGTGTGTTAGTGATGGTGATATGCTCCTAGATGTTGAAGTGGTACTTTCCTACTCGCTAAATTTGCGGCTCCTTGGTTGTGGAAGTCATGAATTTCAGAAGTGGTCAAGTCCTGAATAGTAAACTCCTACTGCACGAAGTGGACGTCTCTCGAATCTCCATGAGATACCACATCACCTACCACTTCCAGATATTTCTCCTATTCATTGCTTGATCTCTCATCCCTACTCTTAGACAACTCCCTTGGCCTCCATGTGGCGCATTCATAATGTCCCTTCCTCCTCTCAAGTGACTGAAGCAGAACCCCTTAATAGAATGAAAGTTCACGCCATGAACCACGATTCTCCCCCTGCACAATGGCACAAAGAAAAAAACAAAAAAAAAACAATTAATTAGTATTGGGATAAAATATGAACATAACTAAATAATTTAATACTAAATAATATAAATATTTTTAAAATATTTATTGATTTATATAAATAATAAGTTACTAGGTAAAAATACTTATAGTTGTTTAAAATACAAAAAATATATTTATAATTATTATTAAAAATCAACTTCTTAATTTTTTTAAAAAATGACTAGAAAAGTAATAAATGTTATTATTAAATAACTTAAATTAGAAATTATATGTATTATAATTATTAAGGTATTATTTATTTTATTATTATTATATGTTATAATTATATATTACATGTTGTTATATATAAATTATATTATATAAAATAAATAAAATAAGAATAGGGGAGTGGGGGGGGGTCGGTTACATGGATAAGGGAAGGGAAAGGGGGTGGTTTGTGCAGGGAGGGAGTAGGTCTGGTTGGTGCACCCAAGGGAGACCAGTGATGAAGGTTTGAGCGGGTAGGAGGTTTTAGATCTAGAAAGCCATGGTGGTAGTGGATATGCTTGTTGGTGATGAAGACCTTCATTAGCAGCGGGGGTTCTGATGGTAAGGAGAGAGCAAACAGAGGCTTCGAGAAATGGTGTCACGACTCTCAAGCTCGGTCAGTGACTTTGTCAGGCATGGTGAGTTCTACTTCTTCTAACGTGTTCATATTTGTTTATGATTCCAGATTTGATTTTATTAATTATGGATCTGAATTTGATAAATTAAATCTATTCTTCTTGATTTTCTACAGCCACTGTGAAATTCTTAATCTTCTGCATGTCGATTTTGCGTTGTTGCTATTGATTATGTTTGATTTTATACTTATGTTGTGCTGACAATGAATTGCCCAAAATAGTGGGGTGAAATGGAGACATTTCCAGGTAGTCTAGTGGTGTGAGGGAAATGCAGTGGAATGGTGGAATGGAAGGTGGCACTGCGACAAGAGACACCACCAGGGTAGTCTGGCGGTGTGAAAAAATGACGGTGGCAGTGTGATGGTGTGTCACAAATCACCGTTGGGAGGTTGAGTTTGGGAGGAATAGGCGGTGTGAAGAGGTGACAAGGTTGGTGTTGTGATAGTGGGAGAAAGACAGAAATGATGGCGGTGTCTTGTGGAGTGGAAGGTGGATTGGGATGCTGATGAAGGTGGAGTGGGATGCTGGCGGTGTGAACCGACAACATTGGTGGTGACTGAGAGACTGTAACATCCCAGGTAAATAAAGAATATGAAATTTTTATATTTATTAATATTTGTGAATTAAATGTTAATTTTAATTTAAAGGGGATTCTATGTTAGATGGCATACCCGACGTGCAATAATGGGTTTCTTCGAAGCCTTACAACGTTGAGTTATACTGAAAAATAATAATATAATATTATTATTTTAAATGGTAGTTAACGCCTAGCCGTTGTATTGGCGGAAATGAAAAAAACTAACTACAATATGATTATATATTTTTGTTAATTTTTTTACATTTATCCAATAAATTTTAGAGGCTTAAAATAAGAAAAAATCTAATTTTAAGCATAAATACTATGCTATTCTTTAAATGGAGTTTTATCACCTTTTGATGGAGAACCCTTTTTAAATCTAGTTTTTGTTACTTTTATATGTTCTATTTGAAAAAATATTATTCATCTTTATAATCGGGACATCAAAATTTACTTTGGATAAAATTTTGGTATTTTTCTGATAAAGTTCATTTTTTATGAATAGTGAAAAATACTGTATTTTAATTCAAACCACCTTTTAATCAAATTTATTTATATGGTTAGATTATCTTTCAAAATGGGTTTAAAGTGTAATTAGATTTTATTTTTACCATTTAATCCTATTTTGGTCATTGAAAGTAATTTCACTTTGAAATTGGACATAAACTAGTGTCAATATTTTGATAATTATTATTTCTTAAAAACACGCTTTTTTGTTTTGACAACGGGAATTAATTTTAAATTAATTTCTTCCAATTATATGTTTTTAATTTGGAAAAATAGATTCCATATTTTTAATCAGGAGTTCCAAATTATTTAAATAGGTAACCTTTATTTTTTTGACATTATGAATGTTTACTTCAGTAAATATTTTATTTACCATGGTTAAAGGGTAAATCTGGTAAATAAGGGTAAAAAATATTATTATAATAATATAAAATTACCCTAACATGTGTCTTAATCCTACTGGTTGATAAATTTCCAACCATTTGTATCCTTGGGTCGATTTTGGGACCCCATATAGCCACTTGGGAGTGATAATGACACTTTATATTAATTAATTTAAAGTAAAGACAAAAATGACTTAAACATATATCTTTTAGTAAATCAATTTTTACATGGGGTTATATAAGTTATCTATTCGACTATAAATATTCATTTTAAATCTAAAAATATTTCATACATCATGGTATTTTTTTATAATTTTTAGATATCAAATAAATAAAATTATTTATGATACAATAATGATGCAGTGTTTACCTCATTAATGAATGATTTAAATAAATAAGATTATAAAGATTAAAACAATATCCAAAACCTGTAAAATTTTTATTGGATGATTTTATTTAGAATATGATTCATCTTATATTTGACTTTAATAATTTTTGGACCTTTATAAACCAAAAAACATTATATAATAAAATAATATTTTTAAACTTTCCTAAAGAGCCCCTCCTCCCCCTTATAAAAAGCCCTCACTTCTAACCTATTCCTCACACTTATCAAGCCCCTTGGCTCGTCCAAACTCTTCCCAATTAAGCTCCCTACATCCATCTCCTCCTCCTAGAAGTCTTCCTCGAAGAATAAGGCAATTCAAGTAAACCTTTTGGTTCAAACCAAAGGGAGATACCTGATTTAAAGGCAACGTCTTCTCTTAAGTTATTTTGTTTTATTTTACTTCTCCAACCCCATAAACTCTTTTTATTCCTTTATTTTATAAAAAAACTAGTATCCTCAATATACTAGGTTTTTTTTATGAGAATGATTCGAACTACACTTACACACACCTCCATATAATGGGTAAAGAACATATTGTATCTGTGGACGACGAACTACTACCTCACGAAATGATGATCGTTCAGTCTTTTTCTACCATCTATCATGGTGGCCATTATGATGGTACTATATTTATATATGATATATATTATGTTCATGTTTTCTCTATGATTATATAATTTTTATTTAGAAACATACCTTTATGCTTTCCAATATGTGTAAATACG
Organism: Viscum album; assembly: GCA_963277665.1. Taxonomy (NCBI): domain Eukaryota; kingdom Viridiplantae; phylum Streptophyta; class Magnoliopsida; order Santalales; family Viscaceae; genus Viscum; species Viscum album. Next base: position 177,999,110 of record OY728119.1, on the reverse strand, counting down.
ATAATTTCCTTTGAGGAAGTGCGGACTACCGCCCCCTCAAGGTGATATGATTCGTTCATGACATACATGGAACGTATAAAGGATGAAGTTAATGAAATTATGTAACATATATATCATATGATATTATACTGGAATATTAATATACCTATTTATCATTAAGTTTTCATTCCATTAAATATGAAATAGAAATGAAAGTAGCGTTCACGCATACGTACGACTTACCGTCTCCATGAACAGTGCATTTCATTTCTTATCTCCAAATGTTATGTAATATTATAAATACATACATATACTGGATATATATGATATATATGATATCTAAATCATGAATATAATTTTAGAGATAATGGAATTTTGATCACATGAATAACTTGTAATTATAAGAAGTTCATTTTTGACTCAAGTACCAAATATCGACAAAACGACCATTATTAACTTAAATGATTGAATAATCTTTATAGAATGGTAATAAGTGATATAAAAGGAATAATAAAATTTAAAAATGTTCTTAAGCAAGTAGAAATTAACTTTATATTATTATTATGGAGATTAAATAATGAACGGGTCAAGTCGGACACGAGGTAAGGGGTTTCGTATCTCACTTTTAATTCCAAGAGATTTCCATTGTTCGCCACTTATTTATTGCATGTGGTGTATTGTGTACACCCATTTGATATATATTATCATGATTATATTTATATTCATGGTATTTTATGATTAATTTGGTGGTTATTAACTTTTGGTCATACGACTCGATTAATTACAACGTGGTAAATGGTTTTCATCTCACTTTTTATTCCCGTGAGATTCATGCTATATTTTACACTATTTCCTTTTGTGTAGTGTATGTAATATCCATGATTGTATTCTTTGTATAATATAATTTAATTTATGGGTATTTACAATCATTTAATTATCCTTCTTTCATGGGGTGTATGTTTCGTATGTTACCAAATCGGTAAGGGAACCTTTCACCCTCCTCTTTTTAAAAGACTTATTTTTGTTATGTCTTTTAATTTACATCTTCTTATGTTGGGATATGATATTATATATCCTAATTGCTGTAAATTTTATGTCCAAGTGATGAGATACCTTTTTCTCTCTCATCAACTCATTTTCTGAATTTTAAAGTGACGCCGTTAGGCTGTCGAATTTCTATAAGAGAACTTCTTAACCCAATTTCAATTATTTGGGGTTAAACTTCTACTTATTGATTATGTCATGCTATAAATATATGTGAATGAACTCTGATTTTTTTACACTGAATATCAAATCATATTGAGTGTATTTATATTTGTCACACATAATTATATAATTGATTTATCCTTAATCTAAAGATACCATCTTTATAAGGGATTTCGTCTCAATTTACATTCCATTGAGACTTTATTGTTGTTATGAGCCAATTCACTTTTATATGGTGTATATACTATCATTTTTCATATTATATCATGAATAAATTTATTCTCATTATATTATAAAGTTTTTATTAAATGTTATTCCTCAATTATTTGTATTCAAACATCTCTCATTTGGTTAGGAACTCCTTAACTAAAATATTTTTTAAAGATTTATTCTTCAAAATATTTCTCATTAATGTCCATGTTTTAAAAATGGTTTTAAGGATTTATTTATATGAAAATTAATATTTAAAAATGTTAATTCCTTTAAAATCTTCAAAGTGGTATGAGACACTTTGATTAAAAAATATCTTTATTAAATGTTTTAAATGGTTTTGAAAATGGGTTGATACAGTATTGATTATGTCAATATCTTGAAATGATATATTGTGATTGCAATGTGGAAATGTTATATTTCTTTTATGCTTGTTTTATGTGTTATGAATATGTTATGGTTATTGAGCATTATTTACGTATACGGGTGGTTCTGTGATAAACCTAGGGTGGGTGAGCCCGAGATAGCTCTCCAATGCATTGGGTAACATGACAGAGGTAAACATTAATGTTTCTCCTAAGAGATTTAGGGAATATATTGTGATGGGTATTCCAACGTAACTCCCTACGTAGTTGTGATAGCTACAATGTAAGTATGATATGGATGCCATAAGTTACCTTTATGATTTATGATTTCTATGTGTTATTCATAAATCTTATGATTTCATGAGGTATGTTATGATTGAAAAGTATGGTTTCATTGATTTGTATTTATTGATGGGTTAATGTTTCCTTTCCTTATTTTATAACCCTTACTGAGCTTTTTATGCTCATCCCAAGTTTTTGAAATGTTTTCCACATGACTTAAAGATTAATAGGGTCAAGGATAAGATCAAGGAAAAGTCACGCTGTCTAAAACTTGGAACTAGACATGTTTATTTTTAAGAGTTTTTATTTTATGAAAAAAATGGATACTGAGTAGTAGTGTCTACATGTAATTTTCAAGTTGATATGTAATAGTTATGGCCTAATTCTCTAAAACTCTAAACCTAAAAAGATCCTCAATGTGAATTATTCATTTAATTCAAGATTATGTAATGTTTTAAGGCCAGGTCCTTATAGAGACACCACCAGAAAACTGGTGGCATGTGAGGCATGAAAATGTGAAATGAGACACTGCCAGGTAGTTTGGCGGTGTGTGGGGTGTGGCGGTGACTTGGATCTCACCCTTGGCAGTTGTGCAGTGAGTCACTCTGGTGGTAACAACAATTGGAGAAAAAAAAAGAATGTTATAAAGATACATCAAAAAATAAATTAAACTAAAAAATAAATTAAATAACTAAATTATAAAATGAAATTAAAAAATTCAATTCACATTAAAAAATTATTGAAAACAAAAAAAATTAAATAAATATGTATTCTACAAATTTAGTACAAATTAAAAATTGTTAACAATAAAAATAATAATTACAATTCAGTTTGCTTAATTTAATTAACAAATTAATTAATTAAATAATTAATGAAATTAAAATAAAACCAAGTATTAAAATTATTTAATAAATTGAATTAAATTATTAAAATTAATTAAATTATTTAAAGTATAAAAAAATAAAAAATTATTTATTTAAAAAAGAATTAATTAAATTAAAGAATTATTAAAATAATTATTTTTAAAAATAAAAGAAAAAAAATAATTAAAGAATAAAAAGAATGAAAAAATTAAAATTAAAATAAAAAACTAAAGAATAAAAAATGAAAGTTAAAACAGAATTAATAAATTAATTTAAAAATTATTCATAATGAAAAAATTACACACTAAAATACATATTTTTTTAAAAAAATGATTATTTGAATAGTTATGTACAAAATTGACAAAATTTAGTAGTTATTAATTAAAATATATTATTTTGACATTTAAAATACACTAAAGAACAATAAAAGATGTGGAAAATTGCATTAAAAATCAGCCACATCATTATATGTTTTTACACATCCCTTTCACTATCCTTATCATTCACATGTAATGAAAGAACACCTTTCACTATCATTAATCTCTTCCATGAACATTTTTGTACACCCGTTATGCTGCTAAAATTGTCTAGTGATTTTCAATGCCAAAATTTTAAATTGTGCATAACCATCCCCATTTTCACTCAAGTGAATTTACTTAGATAGACATATACTTCATTGATTTGGGGATTCTATTTATTTATTCCACACTTCCTAATAATGGGATTAAAATTGATGAAATATGTACTTGTGTTGTATAATATTTGTGGCACACAAATTCATGTACATGATATGAATGTGACGGGTGGGACCATAATTATATAGTCCTCCAATTCATTGGGTAATGTTTTTATCTCATGATATACCATGTATAGTTCATGTTAAGTTATCCCTAGTATACTATGTTATGTTTTTTCATAGGTTTTCCTTGACTTATTCTTATGATGTCGCATTTTAGGTTGTCTCCACAATTACATGTTTACTTGATGTTATCATCTTACATTACACTTTAATGTTCTTGTTTATGATTCTCACCCCTTTTATGGAACCTAGATATTCCTCTTGACATATATGTATTAATTTCATCATGTTGTACTTTAATTATTCCCTTATTAGAATTTATAGCTCACCCCTTTCTTATATATGTCCGTAGGATATTCCGTACAGTTTTAGAAGATCCAAGGAATATAAGAACATGTTATGGAGTTTTTAAACAATTTTGTTGTATTCTAGTTTCAAGTTATTGTGCTATGTATATAATTACCCAAACACACTTGGCCTCATGATATTTTGGGATTGCATTATGTTTATATTTATGTAATAAATCATGAATTAATGTGTATTAAAGATATGGGGTGACATTATCAAGTCACTTTATAGACTCCATTAGTGAAGGTCATTTTGTAGCTTATATCATCCAGGTTCCCCACATAGATAAGGTTCTTTCAAATACCTGGAATGTGTCTCACTTCCTTCAGCAATAGAAAGAATATACTCTTCATCTAAATATTCACATTTCCCTTTGAAATCACTTCCAAAGCATTATCTTTAGCCAGATAAAATTTCTCAAAACTTCCAGATGCATAGTCAACCATACATCTAGGATTTTCTGTTTAATGGAAGGATGTATTAGAGTTAACCACCCATGACTCTATTGGGAAAATGGTTCTAAGTAGTATATTTCTACCTTATTCCATTATGTTAATGAAATTTAAACTTCCATAATATGTCCTTATGATGCCTTCTTTGCAATTACAATAATTACTATAAAGATATAAACACTTCCCATATTTATCTCATGGGAGATCTAGATAGGTTCTATGATTTCCCCTATACTTATTTTACGATTTTGGAAAATTCATTCTCTGAGGTGATATTCCCTTCTATCGGCCTTCAAGGAATTATCAGAAGGTACTTTGACCTCTCTTATTTATAGATCCTTTTTGAGGACCAAGTTCTATACATATTCAAACATCAGATTATTCTTTAAACACGATTTCTTAACACCATAACCATACCATACCATGATTCTCGTAGATATGAGAGTAGTAGGATTACCCATACATCATTTATTAAAGTCACTCTCACTACTTTGAGCTGACTCTGGATCATGTTAAAACCATTCACATGATCCGCCGCTGATTATCCTTCTGATAACCACATGCTATATATCCTTTGAATTATAAAAAACTTGTTTAATTCCATCAGAGTTCATACATGTATTCTAGGGATACAATCAACTCAATTATATTCTTCTTCTCTAAAATGTTGAACGACACACCCCCTTCCAACAATATCCCCACTAATCAAATTTCCTTTCTATCCAAATTTTCTCATTCACCCTTATCTGTATTTTTGGGATTCTCTATACCCAAAATACGATCGTTCTAGACGATATAGTTTTCTATCTACATTTTCTAGAAGCCATTATTGGGTTTTCGAACTGACTACTCTAAACCATGCCTTTTTTCTGTTTTCATATATTCTGATGACAATATACCCAACTAAAATTAATATGACACTGAGGAAAGTGGGAATGTTACATGAGTTGTCAAGTGTGACCAAAATTTCTCTGATACAACTTTTTGGGATAATAATATTAATATGGTTAATGGATGATCAAACTTTATTTCTCTGGAATATCGCACTGGATAATGGTTCTACGTCATGGAATCAACCACTAGAACTCCCCCGTGTCTTAATGCACAAGAACTAGGAAGTATAATTTACCTCAATCACCTCCACTAACTCACCAATTTCACACACTCTTCTAAAAAACTCACAAATAATTCAAAGTGATAAAAGGAAATATAAAGTGGATGCATAAATATTTTCATGGTTCATATTTTCATCTTACGTCCAAGGGAGAACACTTCTAAACTTTATTTCACTAGAAATACAAGGATAAAGATCATTGTACCTTAATATCTAGTTATTACACTTAATCTCAAGCATATGTTAAAGTACATTGATTAATACACCTCAACACTAGTCCCACCTCTATTTTATAGAGGTCATCGACCAATCTTAGAGGACCATTTCGGGATATGTTCAACATTGAGAGGGATGGGGTGAATTATCCTTAGGGATATTTTAAACCAATTATAAATTTTATCCATTTACCAATTAGACCATTTAGGATTTTTATTATCTTTTTATATATTCATTATCATATGTATGTATATGAAAGAAAGTAAATAATAGCACATGATATTTTTACAAGGTTCACTAATCAATAAGAGCAGTTAATCCTTACTGCATATGGGGATGACTAGTACACAAATTCTATACTATAATGAGATACCTAGTTATAATATTTTGAATAGAAAATAATATTGTACCAATGTGTGATTCCATACAATTTAAGAGGGGGGATAGGAAAATAACCTACTTTTATGGACTGGTGAAATCCTAGTCCAACTTTCACATCCTTGCTGGTGTTTTATAATGCCCATGTATATAGTCTTTAACTTCTTTAAGTTTATTTGAAACACCAAGAAAGTATTCAAATTATTGATACTTTTGTTGAATTTCATAATGATTCTTTCTTATTATTCTCCCCCTTATTCTATTTTTACTTGCATAACAGCTGGAAAGAAACTCTCCTTCTTCTTCACACTTGTATACAACACAATATACACAACTTTATTATTCTTCATAAAAGAAACTGGAATGATTCTTTTTTATTCATTGGTTGAAAGACTTCTTTTTCACATGTTCTTATTATTCACTTATGTCCAGTACTTGTTCATCCAAATATTTTCTGTCTAATACAGTCCATTCGATATCAATTTTTTCGATACTAGTTTGTATGATAACTTCTTCTGCTCCCTATACCTTCGCTTCTTTGTTCGGTTCTTTACTGCTCTATCTAGTTCTTCTGCTTTGTCTAGTACCTCCCTTCTCTATTTGGAACCTCTTCATCCAATACCTCAACCCAAATGAAAATTACCCTCAGGATTCGTGGATGGAACCTTCATGCTAAAATTGTGATAATACCTCCTCTTCAAGATCAATCAGCTATTCAAAAAACATTTTCTCAATGAACTTTCTCCCCTTTATATAGGAATAGTTTATCCAAAACCTCAAGAGAATTTAAAAATAAAATTTTAATTTTTAGCTTCCAAAATTGAATATATCAACCAAATCATTATTCTTGTAGCTTATTTTAAACATCCTAAAATACAAGAGTCAATAATCTTCTTTGGAACTCTCCTTAGATCTCAAAATCAAAGACCTATTAATCCTTCATAAAATATTGACTAGAATAATGATATTTACTTCATGATTATTGAATCATTGATCATCCATATTAATATCTTCATACTTGAATAACTTAGTAAAAGGATTTGTAAATTTCTTCAAACTTTTATCTTGTACTTCTTCATAGGAACATCCCTATTAGTTAATTCTCTATCTAGTAGAATTAATATTTTCCCATCTCGTATGATTAAAAAGTTTCCTCTATCCAGAAATCATTGAGTTACTATGTTTGATGAAATCTTAGAGGTTTACTTGGGTTCTTATATTTGGTGAATCTTTATAAGTCTATCTGACATATTATGTCCGATGAACTCAACAGATATCTCTGTATGGTAACCTCAAGTTCCTCTTTGTTCATTATTTTTATCTATCTAGTTTTTCTTCATAAGATTTACTTTTCTATCAATTATTATATCTAGTAAAAATATCCTCAACCTTCTATATTATTAATACAATTAGAAATATATTTCATATGGATCTACTTAGAAACTTATATATATGATTTATTCACTCAGAAACTTTGGTCTGATGATCTTCACAAGTTTTCTTTCTCTAATTCATTAAGAAACTTACATCCAATCATTTGGAAACATTTTTATGCTATATTGGGATAAATATGATTTTTTAATTCTCCAAAACTTTTCACTTCACTTCTTGATCTTTTTACAAGTCCATATGGTAGGCTTCATATATATCTTCATCTAACACAACTTCTACAAAACCTATCTTTTTTGGGAACTACAGTTCCACCAAGTTTCATCAACTTCTTCATTTGAAAAACTTTATTAAGGACCAATAATTACTTAGAAAAATCATGATTTTTGGTACTTTTAAGATCAACAAATCATTTCCCAATTTCTCTCTATTTCTCAGAATATTTTCTTCTTCCAATATTCAGTTTTAATCACAACCACAAGGAATTGTGATATTTAATCAATGAGGAATATTTCACTAAGAAATGATCAATACTCATCTATATTTTTTTTATGTAACTAGGAATTTATTTGAGAAATAATTTGGTTATATCCTCCACCTAATCATCTCAGAATAATAGACTCCGTTCTATCACCTCAGTCTACTGGTCTCAATCCCCTAGAATCTGTCTATTAGCCTCAGTTTGATAGCCTCAATTTGATAGCCTATAAGTGGTTTTCTGTACCCATTTGACTCAAATTTCTTCATCTATTCATCTTTTTTCCATTAGACCCATTCATATATGATCAGAACATTCTATCTATAAAACTCATAAAAAAGTCATTATGTCGATAATAAATGTGCTTATCCAAACATCAAAACACATTGTATGATACATGAAAACCAATTAAACAATTATCTTATGTTAATTCCAAATCTTTAAATATTTTTTCACCTTCAAGTAGTGAATATATAAAGTAATGAATATACTAAAAGTCTTCTAAAGGAAAGAAAACAACTTATATTATTCTAAGATAATAAACTTTTGAACTTTCGTTTCTTCTTCAATAAGCTTGGATACTTCATCATCCCAATCTCAATTCAATCATCCAAGGTTCATATTCTTCATTAACATGCTTCAGAACTTCAACCAAACTTCCAAGCAACTTTTTATTTACAACCTATTCAACATATTGAAATTAATGAAATCACTCCAATTCATTGACAACCATTGACCACCATTGGAAAAAAATAAAATACACATAAGGTGGTCTCTTCAATCCCCCCCTTTGAATTTTCTATAAATACCTTTAATAAATGAATGTATCAATACATATGTATTATTATATTCTTTATCTCCCCTATCTCTTTTCAACCTTTAATTTAAACTTCTCTCCCTCTTATTGATAAGAAATATAAAGGTCTTGGGAAAAGGGTATCAATTCATTCTTAAGAAACATTCCATTAACCATCTCTCTCAAAGTGTACATGATTCATGCTCATTGTATAAAAAAAGAGGATTTGATTTAGAAAAAATATATTCTTTACCAATTGATATTGATACCACATGAAATGAGAACTCAAAATCTTATCTTCAAGGGATGTACAATTGTATTCCAATCCGAGGATACCAATTATGATTTAAAGTAATTATAAAAAAAATCAACCAGAAACTCCTATACTCACTTCAACTAACTAGTTAAAAAAATTAATTACAAGAAATAGGATAATCAAAATTGTAACTCTTTTATTCTTCAAATTTTCTCATGTTATTGATTAATTCTCCATTATATTAAGATATTTATTTTTATTAAACAAGGATGAGAGATTATGAAAGACGTACCATTTTCAATGACTCCCATTCAAGGAGATATTTCTCATGATCTTCATAATGATGATTCTCTTCAATAGATATGATTCAAGATCACTATGTTGATAAATCACCAAAATAGATCTTTAACTTGTGGATTTATATATTTGATAATCTCCAAACTTTACCAAGGATAATATTCTTAAATATATTCCTTTGAAATTATGAATGTAAGATCAAACCAAGATTGGATATTATTTAGTTTTCTATAACGTGTTAAAAAAACCACTTCAACTTCATCAAGGATGATCTGATCATATTTTTTTGGTGTACCAACTTAGGAATCATTCAAGAATGAAAAATTATTTATATAATACTATCAAAAATTGATACCCTATCCATTTCCTCAGGTTCTCCCCACCCGAGATCATGCTTTACCTTCAATTTCCTATATTGAAAGTATAAATACACTATAAAATTTAAGGGAATAAGGTGGATCTTCCTTGATTCCTAATTAAAACAATAGGTTTGAGATGATTTTCTCATCCAAATTGCTTAATTTCCTTTACTTTTCATGCTTTCACATCTAAATTTTAAATTTAAATATGACAGCATGAATCCTATTATTTCTTTAATTTCTTTACATGTGATATTTCTCTCCTCAAGATATTTTAAGGAACTTGTATCATCTGGTGAAACATTCATATTCTTTAAGAACTCTTCTTATGATGGAATTACTATAGATAAATCTCTAGGAGTGTTCCCATCCATGCCGCACCTCACACACAACACTAATTTAAAATAAGGGTTATATTTTTTGAAAACCTCTCATGAAATTTTGATTCATTATGTGGAATATTTTTATTTCATTTTGTACTATACTTCTCTTAGGATTCTTCCATTTTCATTTCTCTCTCCAAATATTCTAGCCATATTACTAGAATTTCATTGGGTATATTGGAAACAAGTTTGGGTGGTCCACAAGGATTCTTCTGAGTTATTTTTTTATTATCAATTATTTTAGGTGATGTAATATTCTTAAACTTCTTGGATTTGGAATCCAATGCCTTCTAAAATATCCTTATTGATATATTTTTGGGAGAATTATTGTTTGCAACATTATTCTACTTACTTCCCAAGGTTGATTATTATTTCTTCACCAACTATAGCCATCTTTTTCTTTTTATGATTTTGATTCATTTCAATATGAGAATGCACCAATCTTGTGATCATTATCTTTAACAACAACATAATAATATTTCAGTGCATCAAATCCATTTTAAGTAGACATATTCTTGTTATTATGTGAATGTTTTTTCTTCATCTCTGGTTTTCTCCCCATTGACATGGGATTAATTTCTGCCTTTTCATTTATAGGATTCTACCAATAATCTAATGAATAGTGTCTGAATCTATTACAACATCAACATTTACCCCCAAACCTTGTTTATCTTATATTTACTGCATACTATTTTTGGGACTTCTTCATAGCTTGTTAGGATGTTTGTGTGGAACCAGATTTTATACTTATTTCTTCACATTTGATTGGGATAGTTCATTAAATGATATCATGATATTATTATCACATTTTATAGGTCTCTTATCATTAGAATCCTCCATTTGGAATTGTATAGTATCATCGACTTTATCCTTATTTTGTAAAGACTCAATATGTGCCTTTTTTAGATTTTTCAGCTTAATTTTCTATTCTAGAAGTTTCATACTAAGGGTATTTTTCTAATATTCAATCATAACCACCTTCTCTTAAAAAATATTTTTCATTTTTTAACTTCTTTATCACACATCTTAACTTTTTTAATAAAAACAAGTCAAGTTCCTTGATTTTATTGAAAGAAAGTTAATTTTTTATTATCAAAGCACTTTTAGGAGAAAGTGAGAAACTGTAAAGTTCAGTATTACAACCAAAAAACCAAGAATGGAAAAAATAAATAAAAGAAGGATCTGCCTCACCCCAGAAACTACCTCATGTCGTCAAACCTTCACCAATTCATGACCATTCAGCAAGATGTCCCATGCAAGGTGCATGGACACAGAACCGATGGCAAATCCATACCCTATCATACCCACAATCCAAATGGTGTGAACAGGTGAAGGATTCTTGTTCTAATACCCATATGAAGAATATCCAAAAACAAAACTGAATGGCATCAAAATTCACTACAAAAAGCACAAAGACAAACCCAAAAGAAGATTCAAACTAAACCAGAAGACCTCCCAAACCATGAAACAACTTCCATCAGTTTAATCAGAGTCTTGGAAAATCATTTTTAGCATACCAGAATCCATTTCCCTAAATAATTTCCATGAGATAGATGGAACCTGAATGTTAGGTGCATCCCTCATCCGAATTTCAAATTCAGAGGCAATTTGATCCTAGGACTGTATGTACTCATCAATAATAATCTTTCCTTTGTTGAAGACCCCAATAAGAATAAGGCACTATTTGTCAATCCAAGCATATTTTTCCTCATTAAGGGTTTCCCTTAGAGGTCTCCCCATCATTTTAGTAGCATCATCCTCAAAAGCATTGAGTAGCAAGACCTACTCAACCACTTATCCCTTAGATCATAATAGTAATTCCAAGGGTTGATCAACCTGGGTCCCTGATCTTTGAAGACTCATATCCTTAGAGTCAACCTTTTTTATATTTGTCTTATTAGCAGAGCGAGTCTCCAAATGAGGTGGTAAGGAGGAGTAATCCCTCCCACCCTTCCTCCTCTTATTACTCCTATTCTCTTTCGGGATTGAATATTCTCTTATTTAATGACTGGGTTCAGCTACATTGAATATGTTCACACATCCCCGATCTATATCAGGAGGGATAATATGTTTTGAGTTCAAGACACCCTCTACAATCCCTTCAAATCTGTTTCTCAATTGAATTGAAGACTGGTTCCTTGAACCCGATCCCCCTGCTTCCCCAACATTGACTTGGTATGCTACCTCCATAACAAGGCCCTGGATCTCATTCTGTAAAGGATCACTACCCGGTTCAAACACCTTAGTAGGGGTATCTTCTTCACCGTCCACCGCCTGCACCGTGACAACGTTACTCCCACGCCCCTGTGATACCCATCACATCGCATCCTACTTAAGAGAACCTCCCTCCATTACACGATAAATGTGATGTAGTAAAGTGGGAGGGATGGAAAGGTCCATTTCAGCCTACTAAAAATAGAAGACACCACCGGGATGTCCTATGGTATCGATGCATTCTGCACTAGTGAAGGAGTTCGCAGTTCCCGGCTAGGCCCTTCCTCAATAACCGCTTCGCAAAAATCCTATACACGGAGAAGGCCTCTGTTCCGGACTCTCTGCCTAATCCTGCGCCTCATGGTCCTTGCCTCTAACATTGTTCCTCCTCAAAGCAGACCGATACCCCTTATGAAAGAATTCCAGTGAATGACCCAATCACGTGCACCCCAAACAGAAGTTCGTCTAGGTTTCATAGACAACTCGTTGATTGTAGTGGTATTCCTCCCCCACAGTAATCCACACATATTAAAATGGATCTCTTGACATATCCATTTCAACACATACGCATGGATTAATAGGGTGGAAACCTATCAGGTTTCCTAGCATATGCATAATAGTGGGGTTTTGAAAGGGAAGGGGGATATTAGAGAAGCCAACCTATGTCACCATAGAAGGAGGACCCCGCTTCATATGTAGATCGAAGGACTAACAAAGAAGGATGAATCTAAAACCATTAAAGCTATGAGGTTCGCTTGACCAGGACTTTATGAGGTCTGCCTCCGATGCAAAACAAATCATAATTTTTCGATTATCCAGGAGACCCACAATTGCCCTATCTTGCAGGTCCCAAGCACTGAAGATGTGTCTATCAAACAAATCTACTGAGGGACATCATTGATAAAATCTGGCAACTAAGTTATGCTTAATAAGATTAGAAGATTATGAGAACTCAGCATATGAAATCTGAAGGTTGGGGCACCCATCAAGCAAATCTGAGACTTTCGGTCCGAGTGATACTTGATGGAAAGAAGGGAGAAGATCGGGGTTTGAAAAGGGGTTGAAGGATGAGGACACACCTTTGAAGGATGTCGATGGTCCCTCCCCCATCAGTGGGGGAGGGACCGACATTGAGGCCGACGTCGTCACAGAGAAGAAATAGGGTTCTTCGAGAGATTCAGTCCCACACGTAGTTGGGTATAAAGACACAAATGACAATCCCACACCTTGATTTTATTGGACTTCAATTCCAATTTAAAATCCTTCAAATCAATATTTTTTTCCACTTTTCTTCAAGTGCATGGATAATCTCTTATAGAGTCCTCTTAAATCTATATTTCTCTTCAACTTCTTTGATCCATTTATATTCAAAATTTTAAGAACTTATTTTAAGCTCCAAATTTCTTATTTTAAAGGATCTAACATGCTTGGAGAGATTTATATATTTTTAAAAAAATATTCTAAAGCCTTCTCCATATTATCTGCTTCTTATTCATGCTAGGTGATATATTACTACATGATTTTAAAGACTCCACAAACAAAAGGGACTATTCTATGGGAATAAAATGAAGAATATCTTTCAATATACCAAATAATATATCTTGATAAGCTATATATAGATCATTAACACAACTTATTCTTGGTTATTCTTATTGAGGATAGTTTGTACATAAATTTTCACACATATCATGTTCACTTGATTTCCTTGATTCACTTGAGGTAGGAATGTTTCCCTTCTTCTTGGTGGTAACTTGAACCACTGGTTATTTACTTTTGAATCCAGATTAGTCTTCATTGTTAGCATGGAATAGAGAAACTGATACTTCCTCTCCTATAGAAAAGATGAATATCTTATTTATATCTCTATTATCATTTTTTATCATAGTCTTGGTAGAATTATAACTACTATTAGATATAATAGAATCTTAACCAAAATTTCACTTCATAGTAAATATAGAAAATAAGCTCAAATACTCAAAAAGACAACAAAATTCAATGTAGAGAATATAATAGAGGTGAAACTGCCTCTGATACTACTTGAGAGGACCAATTAGGGATATGTTCAATATTGATATGGGGTGGGGGATCAGTGTTGGGTACTTTTTAAACTAATTACAACTTTTATCCATTTTCCTCTTAGATATGTTAGGATCTTGATTGTATTGTTATCTCTTCATTAGTGTATGCATGTATATGAAATAAAGTAAAGAATAACACATAATATTTTTAAAAGGTTCACTACTAAATATGAGTAGATAGGATTTTACATGTATGGTGATGACTAGTACATGGATTCTATAATATAATAAGATATCCAATTTTAATGGTTTGGACAAAAAACAATCCTACTCTCAAGTATAATTCCCCACACTTTAAGAGGGGGATATGAAAAGATCCTACCTTCTTAGACTAGTGAAATCCTAGTATAGCATGAATATCATTTAAATTTCATTATACTTTCTATTTAAATAGTCTTTAACTTCTTTAGGTTTCTTTTCAACAGTAAGAAAGTCTCCCACCTATTGATATTTCTATTTAATCTTGCTGTGCTTCTTTGTTTTTCTCTTCCTTCTTCTTATATTGTCACTTAAAAAATAGTGTAAAAGTAAATCTCCTTCTTATTCTTCACACTTATATGAAATATAGTGCACAAAAATTTCTTCTTCTACACAAAATAAACTAGAAAACTTCTTTTCTTGCACTATTTTAAAAACTTCTTCTTCACATGTTCTTTTTCTTCACTTCTGTATAGTATATGTTTGTTCAAATTTTCTCCATCCGATACTATCTATCTGATTATGTTTATCTAATACTTGTTAATACAATACCATTAATTTGATCTCTTCATCATCTCCATGTACCTTCATTTATTAATTCAACACTTTACTTCTTTCTGATGCTTCTACTCCATCCAGTACCCATTGCTATATCCAACACCTGTTTGTCTAATACTTCAACCCAAATGAGAATTAATATTAGTATTCTCACCTCTACACTAAAATTGTGATAATAACTCCTATTTAGGATAAATCATTAGCTTTAGAAACCATTTATCAATGAAACTACACCCCTTTATATAGGTATAATTTCTCCAAAACTTCATAGAGAAGAAAGAACTCAAATTTGAATTTCTCACTTTCAAATTTGAAATTCCCACCCAAATCATTCTTAGTTTGACTATCTTCAAAATTCATAAAAGTTAGGATTCAATGATCTTCATAGGAACTCTCCTTAAATATTAGCATCGACTACCTCTTTAAAACTCTCTAGAATATTAGAAAGAATCATGATATTTAATTCATGATTATTGAAGTGTTGATCATCCAACTCAACATCATCACAATTGAATGAAATTATAATTTTTTATAATGTTATTTGAACCTTCATCTAATACTTATTCATAGGAAATTCTATGTCCACTAATGATTTATCTAATTGAATTCATATTTTTCCATTCGTTAAGCTTTACAAGTTTTATCTATCCAAATCTCTTCGATTTACTCCACCTGATGCACTCTTAGAGGCATGATTGGCTTCCTCTATTTGATGAATCCTTAGAAGTATATCCAACTTATTTTTTCTAATGAACTCAACAGATCCATTTTTTTGGTAAATTAATGTTATTATTCATTAATTAACCTTCTCCATTAGGTTCTGCTTTATAGGATTTCTTTTTTCCATCAATTATTATGTCTGGTATAAGATCCTCATACTTTTTTCTGATGGATACACTTAGAAATATATATCTAATGGATCAACTTGGAAAATTATATCTGTTTAATTCATTCAGAAAATTTTGTCTGATGATCTTCACATTTTTTCCTCTTTCAAATGAGTTTGTTAGGAATCTGTAATTGGATCATTCATTAAACTTTTCCCACTATCTTGGAAAACTCATTCTAATAAAATTTCTTCATTTTATTCACTGAAACATATTCACTTAATATATTTATCTTTGTATAAGTCCATATGATAAATTTTTTATAAATATCCATTCGACACAACTTCAAAAACACCTATCTTTGTTTGGGAACCATATTTCCACCAAGTTCAATAAACTTATTCCTTTGAATAATTTTTGTAAGGATCATGAATTCATTATAATAATTATAATGTTTTGTACATTGAATAACTGTAATGAATCATATGGTTTTACTCCATTTCTTAGAGGATTTTATTCTTCCAATATTTATCTTGAATCATAACCAAAAGTAATTGTGATGTTTAACCAATAAGGAACAATTCACCAAGAAATGACTGATATTCATTGAAATATCTTTGTCTGATGGAAATAGTAATTTATTTTAGCTATCAATTGGATCCATCCTCTGTCTGATCATATTAGTCTGATTGAATCCATACAATCACCTCAGTCCACTGGAATTAGTCTCCTAGCCTTTGTACACTAGCCTCAGTCCACTGTCCTTAGTCTACTAGCTTCACTCTACTACCCTCTATCCAGTTACCTATATCCATTCAAACCAGGTTTCTTTCTCTATTCGTATCTATCCATTAGACCCATTCATATTTTTCTGATACATTCTATCTGGAAACTTCAAAAGGAAACTTCATTACATTAATAACAAATGTTCTTCTCTAAACATCATGGCCCATTGTATGAGGTAGTGAGACCAACTCAATAATTGTTTTAAGTTAATTATAAATATTCTAATAATATTTCTCCTTCAAGTAGTGAATATATGAAGTAATGAATATAATCCAACCATTCTAAGGGAAAGAACATAACTTATATTATTCCATGATAACAAGACTTGTGAACCTCCTTTTCTTCTCCAATAAGCATGGATACTTCACCATCAAAATCTCCATTCAATCAACCGAGCTTCATCTTCTTTATTAATAGTCTTGGATGCTTTACCAAAACTTCTAAGTAACTTATTCCTTACAACCTCTTCAAATTATTAAAATTATTTCACCACTATCTGGAATTTTTGGTCAAAAATCCATTGGCATCACAATTCTTCAGTGGTTTCCATTAACTCAACTATTTTAGCTAGTAAACTGTTCATAAACTCCATATAGTGAACATGGGAAATCCTAATCATCCCATCATAAGTTCTTAAAATTTTGTAAACCAAACATGTATTTTGAAGATGTTTCCACTGCTTCCTTTACAAGGCTGTGATGAACTTCTAGAGTTACACTTTATGATAAGTTTATTTAGTACCTTGAAGAATATTTACATTCCCAATAAAATTAAAAAGTGAATATACCATGTATAGGGGAGGGTATCAAACTTAATATTTCAATATTTATAAGTTTTGAAGGATAAGGATACTCTAAAGCTTAGAAACTTGAAAATTGGAGGAGTCTACACCAATGATCACTAGGGAATTTTCTTCTTATTAGTTTTTTGATTATTTTAAAATGAGAATGTGTAGTTAAACACCTAGTGGGTGAATGTATCAAGGTGAGTAGAAGAAGATGGTGGGTCAGAGAATTTAAAATTTTATCACCATAACGATGGAACTTATCATCTCTAGTGATCTATGCCCTGATACAGTATGAGGATCTCACATGGTTTAATCGGAGCACAGAAAATAAAAAGAACGAGTACCTTATTCCAATTAGAAGTGCACACATTTGTTGTAAGTCATTAGTGACCATTGCTCAAAGGATCCGATTCCAAACCCCACATGATCATCCATACACACTTCTCAAATCTATGATCATGCTGTTCTTTAGATTCTAGGTTCTATCAAGGAGCTCTGATGATCTCTTCGATGCCGCGATGATCACCATGATCACCAGTATTCGATCCTTGAAGGAAAACCTAGATAGTTTGCTTGGATTGATTTATTATCTCTCTAGGATTTAGGATAAGATATAATTTATCAATTCCAGGATCATGAATAGTGTGTTGGAATTAGATTCTCTCTATTTATATAGTTTATGTTCAACATACCTGATTAGGGTTCCCCGACCCCTGTGTATTAAATGTCCACTAAATAAGTGATATAAATAATTGATTATGAAGAAATAACTGTGAAAAAAATATTATTTATATTTTACCACATACTTATAATATATATTAAATATATCACATGATAAACTCAAGTCTTTAACTCAACTCATAACTCCCAATAATATGAAACAAAATGTGAATATTAAAATAACATTCATTCTTATAATATTAATCATTGTATTTACTTAAACACCTGTAAATATTTTTAATAAATAAATTCAACCCAATTATTCTTTACTTGAATAATAATGAATTTATTTATTTATCAGTGATTGATAAACATGGACAACACTCGAGCCCCGTGATGGGCCCCACAGTGTCCTATATTCTTATTCACCAGAATATGCCATATTATTGAATACGCTATTGTGTGTGACCCTTTAGGACCTTATCTCGATAGTATTGAATAGTATTTATAGACCAAGTGTGGAGTATATAAACTCATCAAGTCCCCTAAATAGACAAGGAATAATCATAGCAATGAAAACCAACCTATGAACACACACTATATAATATAATTTCTTTTTATTTAGGTATCTCATAAAAAAGGATGCTCACTTGTGTCATCGTCCTTTCCTACTTTATTATTTTTTGATCTAACTGAACATATTTAACTTTTACTTCCACGACCATGAATGTATAAAGGTACTACCATCCTGATCAACTAGGCCTGAGATATTTATTCCTCAACTCAAAATAGAAAAATCATGTCTTGATCATTCAACCAATGTCATACCACCAATGACACACCCAACACAAGCTACCTCACCATGATTTCATTGTCATGGTTTTTTACTTGCATCAAAGTATGAGATAAAATGGAACACATTGATAATGATCTCAAGTTAGGAGACCAATACAGATGTCTGTAGATATGAACATCCAATGACACTCAAAACATGTGGTGTTCCTATTAGTGGGTCTGTCCTCATGTTCTCAACTACTAGAGATCACCAAGTGTGAAAGATTATAACCCCCAACACATGATAGTTAGAAATATATTGTGTCTAATAAATATGATGTATCTATACCACTGGACATATATTTAACATTAATGTCATAGTATCTTGAGGTTCTCATTATAGCTTGGGATCTACAATAATCTTTTGATACGAAAATTAATCTATAGACATTACTATTTAAACAGTGTATGTAGAAATGTCTACACTATAATGGTAAGAAAACATAAGGCATATCTCACTATATCCATGATATTATAATCAAAAGTACTGATAAAGTTGGGTCTAGGTAGCCCAGTTTTACAACACCCCCACTTGCACTAGAGACAACTTGCTAATTTTCCTTGTTATCTATCACATGATTAAGATCACATTTCTACTGAGTAATGGATTTAATTTCCGGGTCTTCCACATCTCCACTGCATGGCTATTCTTCCATGTGTGACCTAATCTCCTTAAGTAAAACTCATAAAGAGATGTAAACACCGATTGGATATACTTTTTCTCACTATCATAACATGAAATATTGGCTAGTAAGAATATCATAATTTAAATTATAATAACACTTAAATTACTATGTGTGATTAAAATAACTGAAACAAATTATTATGTATTATTACATTGCTTCTTTAGCTTCTTTAGAATTTGCAACATACTTGGTATTTGTATGTATGTATACCACTAGATTTAATGAGATTTTATTTCTCATTACTTTAGCCTAACTATGATAATAGATCATATTGACCTTATATGAAAACTAGTTTATTCCCCCTTGTAACTAGTATCCCTTCCTCTCCACATACCAAGTATATATCCCTTCTATAGGATATAGTACTATTGGATAGTTTTGACTGCTTCCCTTGTTGTTCTCTTATATATAACTGATATTTTCCTATCATAAAGTTTATATTGAAAATATCATGTATTGTAAATATCATGGCATATGTGATTGATCCATCATAGAAGCATATGGAATTAAACTCACCACATTAATATCCTCCTATGTGTATGCATGTATTCTTGAAGAGATATATTCCATGTGACCCTGGTAATAATCCACTCTTGAATTGTTCCAACTTGTATTTTTCAATACCATGTATGTATATGTACTATTGACTAGTTCTAAGAAACTGTTAGATCTACCATAGTAGATCATGTTCCCTAGATCTTAGGTTTCTTATTTAAGTTAATCTATGAAGTATTTATTTTATTCTGATCTTAACTAACTGTAAGACTAATAATTTTTTTCCATACGTTACCAAACATATTATACTTGGAAAACCATGATGTTCCCACTAACCTCAGGTAGAAACAAGGAAAAGATACATTCCAAATCAATGTTATAAAATATTGTTGCTTACTTAAATCCTAAACTGAATTTGAGTAACTTTCACCCCTTATTGGAATTCTATGATGTCACTATAACTTTATGGTTTCATTGTATTAACACATTCCATGATTAGTGGTTTTAACATCTAATGAATAATAAAATGATCATAGAAATTAGCTTTGACAAGTAAGATTCTAATGGATTTATGCATATCAACCTCGTATTACAAATCAAGCCTTATTGGTAACACACTTGTACCACCCATGTATCATATCAATTGAATAACCATTGCAATATTCAAAATAATAATCCCCCTTTACTTTGATACATGGAATCCATTATTTAAATTTGGTTGATCTCATCAATTTTATCTAATTACTATATAATGACTACTTATAGGAATTATTATTCTCAGTGAATAATTTATCACCGAACATGGTGAATGTAAAGCCATAACCATGGTGTTATCCTTCCTACGTAGTATGTGTCCATAGAAAATTCCTTTTCCACACCTCTTATGTAATTCATTTCTATGTAAACTATTTTTTCATCTCTTATCATTGAGTAAATCCAATTTAATATTTCTCCCACTATCTCAAGTAGAAATGTGCACCCTTTTACAGAAATGTAGTCTATCACCTTACAACAAATTTTCTATCATAGGTATTTATGTAATATCCTAAGAAAATTTTAGGATAATTACAATAGATCCACAATGTGTTTTTCTGAATTAAAGTTTGTTTATATATTAAAAATATCTTTTCATCTAAACAAATGTTCTTATGATAATCGATTTACATCATAATGCAACTAATATGACATCCATTTGTCATTATAGTTAACATATGATTATGGAATGATGTCATAATTTTCAAATCATGTATCGAAATATAAAAGTATCTACAATGCATGAGTTTTAACATTGGTTCTCCTTTTAATTATATCATAACCCTGATGTGTATAAGGAAATGTACATTTAAGAAATGATCCATGCTATATTTTTTGATCAATTTTAACCTGTAAGAATTATCATCAATCATCCTTATTAGCTTCATTTATACGATGTGGATAAGGTAATGTGCATTAGTAATTACTCCATGCTACATTATAATGATCGATGAATGCTTCATCAAGATATTCTTCAGCACACCAGCCTGAAGCAAACCATATCTTATGATCATGTATATACAATACTTCACTTTCAAATTCCTTAATAAGAACTTAAATAAATCAAATGAAGTATATTTAACACTAGAATACCCTTGGAATAGTTCATGCTCTCTAGGTGAACTAATTCTGAAATCTTTTTGGCATACCTTTATTTATAAAGGTTTTTTTATCCAAACTAAATAAGTATATACATCAATAATACATAAGGTATTTAGTTCCACTAAGTCTAAATACCATACTAGGTATATCCTTGGAATCTAATTTTAGTTTTAATTGACAATGAATTATCATGACACAATAAGGTATATTAGTCTTACAATTTATATCCATAAGGTATTGCAAATGATTCAAGCATCACTGAACTATTACTTGGGTAGTTGACACCACAAAAAAATCATTCCTAAACTAGAATAATGTCTCCTTGTTTCCAAAGGACACATGCGATAAATTTTTTGTTAATAATCAATAAAATTTATACTATAATCATTAAAATTGGAAAATAGAAGCTATGTGCTTCTCACCACTTACTTAGGAACCACCCTTTCTCAGCCACAAGGAGAATACACCTTAATTATAATAATGTTTCTATACTTACTTGGTTACTATATTTAAATAAACATATGTAATAGGCATATTGTATTTAATACCCAAGAAGTATGACCAAAACATTACCTTTTATACTGATGAATATTTACTGAAGAAGAAAAAGTAATTTCTTATTTAATTATGTTTATTGCATTTATATTCCATAGAATTTATTTCACTATATGTGAAGAAAATAACCTCCTATTTAATACCTCATTATTTGAAGGAAGTTGTAAAGGTTCCTTTGGTGTCCCTCTTTCCATTATATTTTTTTCCTTTTCTTTCAACTTGTTCACCATATGAATTAAATATTATCTTTCTTTAATGTTCTTATAGCTCAGAGAACCTTTACCTAGATGGAAAAGAAGCATTTAATCCCTACTATTTGTTTTGAAATCTTAAACAAAACTAGAGAAATTGGGTGAAAAAGATATAAGAATGGGATGTATTGAAAGACCGCGATCTGCCTTTGATATTTACATGTAACCCGTGTAATTATTACTAATTTATATCTCACTTCACTTTCTCCTCATAATCTTCTCGGAGATGAGATGACATGTAATACCATCCATTTTATGATGTAGTATCCACAACTCACATTAGATGTTGATGATAAAATAATGACATAACCATCATATGCGTAACACATGAGTCTCCTGTAAGCATTTTTAGACCCTTGCTTCCTTAGATGACTTAACAGATATTTGGGACACTAACACCTTGATTTTATGATATCATAGTATTATGCATAAGCATCTATACTACTCATTAGAAACTCATACCAGATAAGAAATTGACTTTTCCAATAGTTATCACATTGTGTCTTGTGGTATTAATTTCCATTTTCTACAAAAATAAAATCTAGAAGATTGTAATTTTATCTTGGTTACCAATTTAGACATTACTGATTTAATTATATCATTAAATGTCTCCCACTATTTTATCGAATTTTAGAAACCCTCTATACTATAATCATAATACTCTGTCGCTTGAGTATTCTATTGGAAAAGATCCTTGAACTTTCCCTCATAGTATAAAAACTTTGGCTACACCACTACTCAGAGAGTTCAAGGCAGACATTTGATTGACCAACCGTATTAACTCGCGACTTCTTGATCTATTGAGTGAAGTTTCAGCTTCTAAAATCATAAAAATGATTTACTCAATGCTTTTTTGTAAATTTAAAAAAATAAATCTATGGATACTCCTTTGCTGCTAACTTCAGTTAAGCCAACCCATTTCTCTCATAATAACTCCCCAGTAGTGGGAGGCACCCTCAACTATGGCTAATCAAGCACCTTGAACACCTATTTATGTTCAAATTTGAATGATGGAAGGTATTTACGACTTAATATTTCTATGTGGGTTTTTAAATTATTAATTGATGTATGGAATCATTTTTTATCTTGATATGTATGTTCTATGTGATCACACTCACAAATGACTATGCAATAAATAAAAAAACATTCATCACATCATATACTGATTTAATCTATGCATTTTTATGTTTATTATTTTATGTGATTGTGTAAACATGAAGATTCAATAAAATAATAAACAATGCACAAATTAAATATACTACATGACTGATCTAGAGCATCAATTATTGGTTGATCCATTTAAACTCAATGGACAAACAATGACCTAGGGGTATAATACCTGAGTTGGGTCTTGACTCATATTGAAGCTCACACCATGGACTAATGTTTCATTGTCTTTTTTGAAATACCACCTCATCTCAACATGGTCCACATCTTATTATGTCTTTTTCACAATACATACATATTCACACGCAGGTGAGGGGTCTCAGAAATGCGTAATACACAGAAAAACAACACTCTTGGATGCACAGACCCTTATACATATTAAACGAGAAAAAATGATGATGTGTAGACTGTATTTTAATTAATTATGTGCATCACACACAATTTAAATAATTAATCAATTAAATAAAATTCTAGAAATACATCGACTGATCAATTTTCTCAAGATCAGTCGTTGTGAAATTAAAAATTAAATTACTATAAATTTAAAGTACGAGGGAAATTAAAATAAAATAAATTAATTATTAAATTCAAATAATTTATTTTTATTCAGCGCAACAATTAATTTAATTTTAATACAAAAAATTAATTAATTAATTAATTTAATTTTATACCTAACATTAAATTAATTTCTTTTTAGAATATTAAAAATTATTAATTTCAAATAAAAATTAAATTTAATTAACTATATTTTAGAAAATAAAATAAAAATAATAAAATTAATTAATTTTGATTATATTAATTTAATCGGGGCCCCCCAAAAAAATGCCCAGACCTATTTCGGGTCAGGACAACCCCACATAGGCTCATATGGGATGTGAAACCCACATGTAGGTGTGTTCTAGGCTAGACATGTCTGTCTAAACCCGTTCCGGGTCAGGAAGACTCACCTGAGTCAGTTTCAGGGCGGATCAAGCCCAACTAGACTGAGGTAGAGGTACCTTTTGTTCGGTAGTAGGGATGCAACACCGTGACTCCCCGGAGAAAAAGCAGAAGGGGAGGCAAGTTGGAGGAAGGACCATCACGGGTGGCCTCGACTGACCAGTGCGGCACAAGGAGGAGGGCAACGACTCTCTTGGCCCTGGTGAGATAGAAGGCCATTGAGGTGTCAGGGCGACGCTGTGTGGGAGGCGGCCGATGGTAGAACTTATCCAGGATCTGGCAGCGGTGGAGGCACGGGAGAACCTCAATGGTGGAGGGAGGCTATAACAATCGGTGGGTCCTCATGGCGAGGCAGCCAAATGAGGAGCGGCCAGTGACGACACTATAATGGTCTCATGGAGGCATGGGGATTCGAGCAGGCGAAGATGACCGATGAGCCTTGGTCGGTTTGTGTGTGTGTGGGGGGGGGGGGGGGGGGGTTCGGCGGCTCTGCGACATAACCACAAGGAGGATGCCTAGGTACTACTACTATGGACAGTCCAGATCGCCGAGGGAAGGGGGTGGCCTTGAGGTGGATCACTGAGAAAATGGGACACAGATATGGCTAGATCCAGGCAAGCCATTGCGTCATCAGTCACCAGAGGGAGGGGCACACGCAATAGGTGGAGCGGTGGGCTGGTCCCTGGTGCAATGGCCCCAGTTGTGAAGGAGGACGAGGGTGAGTGCAAGCCTGGTTCACTGGGGGAATGGTCCAGTGACCAGGGAGGGTGACGTCACGATGGTATTTCCCTGTAAGGAGATAGAGGGGGGAAAATGAACACCCTCAGCCCCCTTTTAATTTTTCAATTACTTTTCTAAAATCCTGTAGGTTGGCGTTAGGAAAAAAACTGTTGTCGATTTTTTTTTGTTTTTTTAAATAATTGAAGACCCAAAGTCACCCCACCCCATTTACTTATGAGAATAAAAACAAAACATCCTCCAACAAAATCAACTCTCTATATATTAGGATGATTCTTTAAAAAAATAATATTTTGGTTAAAAATTCCAAAAATGGTATAACCATTTTCCCCAACTGAATAGAATCTAGAAACCAAAATACGGTGACTAGAATCTAGCCAGTTAATTGCATGAAAATTAAAATGAACAAAATATATATTATTCTTAGTTTTAATTCCTACAAAATTTTTGAAATCCGAAAAAACACCGTTTTGATCCATAATTTTTTTCGATGGTCGTAACTTGTACATTAGAGATCCGATCAAAATGTGGTCAGATCCATTGGGATCTATTTACTAACATCTACTCAAATTTAAAGAAAAATTGTTTTTTCTTTGCTTAGAAAATCCATGTGATCGCTTTGATATCAATTGAAGGTACCCGAGCATGTAGCAAAAGCTGGTGGGCTGGGGAATTTAAAATTTTATCACTGGGGTGACAAAACTTGTCCTCTCAATTGTTTTGATCCCTGGTATAGTTCGAGGATTTTTTTATGGTTTAATCAAATCACAAAAAATATAAAGTTTGTACCTCATTCCGATTAGAAGCACACACGTCTGTTTCAAGTCGTTGGTGACCGTTGCTCAAAGGATTCGATGCCAAACCCCTCAATATTATTCACACATGCTTCTCAAATCTGCATTCACACTATTCATCAGATTTTGGGTGCTATCATTAAGCTCCGATGATCTCTTCGATACCACAATGATCACCATGATCACCCGCCTTCAATCCGTGATGTCGAACTTGGATCATTTTCTTAGATGAGTGATTATCTCTTTAGGATTTAGGAAGAGAGAGAAGATCCAAATTGAAGACTCATAAATAGGATATTGGAATGATATTCTCTCTATTTATATAGTGGATGTTCAAAATTCCTGATTAGAGTTCCTCGACCCCCGTGCATTAAATTCCCACAAAATAAGTGATATAAATAATTAATTATGACTAACTAACTACACTATAAATATTATTTATATTTTATCACATACTTGTAATATATACTAAATATATTACATGATAAACCTAAGTTATTAAATCGAATCGTATCTTCTGATAATATTAAATGAACTCGACATATTAAAATAATATTCATTCATATAATATTAATCCTTATATTTACATAAATAGTTGTAAATAATTTTAATAAATAAATTCATCCCAATTATTCTTTACTTGAATAATAATGAATTTATTTATTTATCAGTGATCAATAAAACTTGGACAACACTTAGATCACATGATGGGGCCCACTATGTCTTATATTCATATTCACCAGAATAAGGAAGATTCTTGAATATGATATTGTGTGTGACTCTCTAGACCCTTATCTTGATAGCAGTGAAAGTTATTCATAGGCTAATAGCAGAGTCAGCAACTCATCAAGGCCCCTAAAGAGATAAGGAATAGTCATAGAAACGACAAATAACCTACGAACACGTACTGTGTAATATAATCTCTCTGGATTTAGATATCTCATAAAGCAGGATGCACATTTATGTCATCTTCCTTTATTGATTTATTACTTATTGATCTAACTGGATGGATTTACCTTCAACTACCATGGTCATGAATTTATAAAGGTAGTACCATCCTGATCTACTAGGTCTGAGATATTTCTTCCTCAACTTGGAAGTAACAGATCATATATTGATCATTAAACTAATATAATACCATCGATGAAACACCCAACAAAATATACCTCTCCATGATTTCATTATCATGGTTTTTTCCTTGCATAAAAGTATGCAATCAAATGGAACACATTGATAATGATCTCAAGTCAGGAGAACAATACAAATGTCCGTAGATAGAAACATCTAATGACACCCAAAACATGTGGTGTTCCTATTGGAAAGTCTGTCCTCATGATATTAACTACTAGAGATCACCAAGTGTGAACTTCATGAGAAGAAGTATCAATTCTTATGACCCCCACCAACCGGTAGTCAGGCATCTACTATATCCAGTCAGTATGATGTATCTAGACCATAATGAATAAATTTAAGATTAATTTCATATCATATCAAGGTTCTCATTATCCTTTACTGTGTCAAAAATGTATACACTATAATGGTAATAAAATGTCTTTCACATATCACTGTATCCATTATATGATAATTAGAAGTATTGATAAAGTTGGGTCTAGGGAACCAAATTTTATAATAGTGGGTTTTGGGTAATGTATAGTTATGGAATGTTTCTTAATCTTGAATGAATTGAATTTTATCTATCTTTTTATTATATACTTATTGATTTTCTATAATGATCAACTAGTTTATTATCTTAGGGTAAGGGGTGGAATAATGACATTTGAAATCTAATCCTATACACTTGAAGCAGATAATTATACCTATAAATAATGAGAGTGTCCTAGTAGGATAAGGCACACACTAATCATAATCATTTGGATATTAACTCTCTTAGTGTAGTTAACACAAGAAACCTTACTGGGACTAATGATTGTACTAAGAAGATGAAGAGTGTCTTGAAAGAGAACCTAAAATGAAAGAGTCAGTATGATAGAAAAGAACCAAGTAATTTATCCAAAAGAAATATGAAGCAATAAAAATAATCCCAACACCCACACTGTTATCTCATTTGATTCTTAAAAACTTTAAATCATCTCTTACATTCTTATCTATTTAGTTTTCTTACTACTGTTTGTTTTTTTATACTTTTTACTTGGAAATATACTTCACACACACACACACACACACACACTAAAAAGTCAATTATAATGATCACACCAATAAATCTAATCTTTGAATTGAACATTTGATCCCTATGGATATAGCCTAGTGAAACTCTAATTAATGTACTATAAAATTATATACACTTTTAGTGAGGCTATGTAGTTTATCTACATAGTTAAACATCGAGCACATATGATTCTCCATGTGGTATAATTCATGATTCATCTAACATACAAATCATTTTGTGTCTTATGAGTATATTATATATCCTAATACAAAATACTACATATTCCAACCATAAATTTTTTCATAACCTATAATAATCCATTCTAACCATTGGTTAGGGATAAATCAAAGTCATACTTTGAAAGGCCAATTATCATTTCAATCCATGTTTCAGATGTCACTAATATGAATAAATGGAAAAGTAGTGATTCCACCCATATAACACGATAAATTTTAAATTATTTGAACTTGTAAAGGATTTAACCCTAGTAGACTTGAGTTTTTGGTTACTTTATTCCATTGGAACTAGATACAAGTAACCAAATCTCAAAGGATCAAATAGTATAATTGTCTTGAAAAACTAGATAAATAGCTAAAATTCACATTACATTTGAAAACATAAAATACAATATGGCATTTTCTTTAAGAAAACTACTATTACCTTAAGAATATACTTATATATCAATCATAATATACTTATTGGAATCCAAGGGAAAGCAAAAATAAGAAATGGGTGAGACCATATTCTCATTAAGGGTATGCATACATAAAAATCATGTAAGGTATGATTAATATAAAAAGAATAAATAATAATAAAATAATTCCATACAAGTAATCACATGATCTAGAAACTTATCCATAGATATCATAACAGATCAAATAATCACATGGACATCAATAACTGATTTCATAATAATGTAATACATAATTCCATACATCTAAAACTTACTATAGAGGCCTCATTACACGACATATTATATAAATGGGTAAGGCCTCATCTAAATACCCAATAAATTTTGTCACATGAGACATACTAATACATAAAGGGGCTATGTAATTTCTGGTCCCACCCATCACTAAATAATTCCAATGCATTTATCATAAGAATAATAAATACAACTTAATCAACATGCCTTAAAAATCAATAACTGCCCATATTTAAAGAAATAGCATATAGAATATCAATATTTCCTGAGTCAAATTGATCATAAAAAATACAAATAAAGAAGGTGGCGGTATCATTAGAGTATATCCTCAAAAAAATATTCATCAAAGGATATTGACATAGTTTAAAATACTTTAAAAAGATCACAAGAAATTTTCTTGAGGAAAATACACTTTTCACTTTTATATCATTTATTTAATGTCTAAAATATTTTCCAAATATTAAGGAAAAACATTATTTGGAAATAAACTTGTAAAATAGTAAAGTAATATTAAAAGTTATGAGTGGTAATGATGGTGGATAATTCCATTCATGCCATATAATTTAAAAAAACATTCCTTTCACACTGTTGTAAACAGGTCAAAAAGTACCTCATTCAAAGAATGAAAATAATATTCCTTTTATTCCATTTTTTTAAAAGTTAAACTTGAATAAAAATTTCTTTAATAAATAAATTTAAAATTTTAAATACATCTTTTATACATTTTAAGGAAAAAATATACATGGAAGAGAAAGACTCCCAATTGAGCAGAAAAACAAGGTTGGTTTTCCTTAAAAAATTATTTCGGTATCTTTAGTATTTATATAGAGGAAATTGAAAGGAAGACATATAATTTATAGAAATAAATATATTATAAGAAAATATATTGGGTTTAATATAGAAAGATAAAATAATTTCCCCAGTGGAGACATAAACATAAACAATCTTGAATAATGATGAGACTGTGAAATAACCCTTACCTCAAGTTCGAATTCCTTTTTATGTGTCTGAACCTCCTATATAATAAATAGTTTTATTATAAATATATTCTTATAACCATAATAATATATATCATATCATTTATTATTTACTTATAATATTCTATCACCAGTTTATTAACAATTAATTGTTAAAAATCACTATTCCGGGTAATAACTGCTTTGTTTATCATATATGTTTTTGTTTGATAGTTTCCATCCTTATACTTTTATCATGTTTAAATAAACTAAATAATTTTAATAATAATATAAATATAATATATATCCATTATATATATATTTAGATTCATCTATAAAATTAGATATAGAAAAATGAATTTTGCAGTTCATGGAGACGGTAGGTCGTATGTATGCATGAATACTGTTTCCATTTTTTTGAAGGATATAGTGAAATAAAGTTTAATAATAATTAAAATTTATAAAATAATTTTTATATAATATATATAATATATATTCATTTAATCTATCCTTATTATAATCCATTCTAAGATAAAATGAAAAGCACATCATAATGATAAGTGGGGGCAACAACCCACACGTACGCACAAGCAACATTATTGTTTTCCAATGGACCGAATGATAATAAGATAGATATGATATTATAATTTAAAAAGTTTATTTATTTCATAAATATCCTATATATACATTAAATATATCATTATATCCATCTATCATAGGCGGTGATGGGAAATGAATTACATCTGTTTGTGAGGCGGTAGTCCACCGTACACACGATTTATAGTTTCATTTCCCATTTTATGAAAGAGGATATGGATATAGGTCATGAAATTAACTTAATAATATATAAGTATGTGGATTATAATGTTGTTATTATTTCATAGTAGTTGAAGATTATTTTAATGATGTAGAAGAAGAAATAAAATGAAAACTCATGGTTGAGAACTATACCTATTCTTCGGAGAACCTCTTTAGGTTTATGCCTATAGCCTTCCGAGGATATTTTTATGAAAAAAGGACTCTAAGTAATGGGGATGGATTTAAGTAAGGAATTTTCGTAGATATTTTATGAACCAAAAGGCTCTTGAATTGTGGAGAGGAGATGATAAGGGGATCCCTTTTATAATTGAGGTGAGTGGCACACTTGAAATTTTTCAAAGTTTCCAAATAATTTCATGTCATGTTTTAGTCACAAGGATAAAAAATGGACAATTTCTAAACCATATATAATATAAGGTATAAATATAGACATAAAATTAAAATTATACACGTTTTTTATGTAATTTTAACCGTTATCTCTTTAGATAACCCTCGATAAACTTGTTTTAACCTTAACCGTGGTAATAGATTTTTCACTATTTTTACTATTCATTATGAAAAACACTATGTTGAACTTATTAAATAATATTAATTATTATTATTCCAAATATTTAATCAATTTTATAAAATTAAATTCATATATTTTTCATAATTTAATTTAAAATTAAACTCCCAAACCCAACAAAAAGCTGGTTTCAAAAGAAAGAGTTTTCTTATGTATAAAAAAATATTATATTAAAATTATATATTAAATTTATTACAATGAAATATATTTGATTAATAATAATTTAATTTAAATAATTTAAACTTTAAAACAAATTTTTAAAAAATATAACTTTGTAAATTCTTTAAACGAATAAACAATTTTTAATAAAAATCATTATTTTCACTATTTATCAAAAAATTAATCTTTTCATAAAATTTTAAAAAATTAACTTTAAGATAATTTTGACTTATTGATTTTAAAAACGAATTTAAAATTTTCAAATAAATTTTCTAATAGTGGAAAAATTAATTTTAAAATAAGTGTAGAAAACATGATGAAACCACTTTATAGAAAAACACTATTTTAAGCATAAAACTTAATTTATTATTATCCCATACCTAGAATTTTTTTAGATGAATGATAAAACATTTTAATTAATATATAATATATAAATTTCATTAAAATCATTCAACAATAGTGACTAATTTAATTTGTTAAGATAAAAACACATTGCAAGCATAAAAAAGTAGTTTTTTCAGAAAAATATTTCTTTTACTTTCAATTGATTTTTATTTTATTATCGATTGATAATCGATGAATTTATTCTATACATGTGTAAAACATAAATATTTCAGAATTAAGTTAGTCTATTTAATACCCTCTAATTTAACATATATGCTATAACAATATACTATATTATGGTTAATTTAGAATTAGGGTTGCGTGTATCGTAAACTATCAAAGAGAGTAAATTTATTTTAAAAGAAAAATATCATAAAATATTGGAGCGTTACATTCTACCTCCATTAAAATGAATTTCACACTCAAAATTATCTTAGTCTGATACAAAAAAATTAAGATAATTCTTCGTCACCACATCATCGTGTTTCCATGTAGCTTCTTT
The DNA here is from genome assembly GCA_963277665.1 of Viscum album. Lineage (NCBI taxonomy): Eukaryota > Viridiplantae > Streptophyta > Magnoliopsida > Santalales > Viscaceae > Viscum > Viscum album. Next base: position 177,966,261 of record OY728119.1, on the reverse strand, counting down.
GAATTTCTGATTCCTCCAGTGAACTTTAACTAGATGAGTGGTCCTCTTCCATAGAACTTTATCTTAATGAACCAAGATTTATACCGATTGTTATTCATAGGAAAGATCATGCTCCAGTGGTATGAACTATGGATTCAGTACATGTGAAAGATTAGGTATGTACTTCCTTAATAGAGATACATGGAACACATCATGAACCTGGGAGAGGTTTGGTGGAGACACTATGCGATAAGCTACCATCCCTACTTGATCAAGAATCTAGAAGAGGATAATATACCCAGGGCTTAAATTTCCTTTATTCAATAATCGCATTAACTTATTCTATATGGAAATTCATAGAAATACCCTCTCACTAACATCAAACACCAAATATTGTCAATGATTATCAGTATAACTTATCTATCAACTCTGAGCTATCTTGATGTGCTATTAAATGGTTATAAATTTCTCCACCATTTCCTCATTTAGCTCAAGTACCAATAGATTTCTTTCTCTAAATTCATCCCAGCATGTTAGAGTTCTAAAATTATTTCTATAAAGGGATTCATAAGGATCCATATGAATACTCGTGTGAAAGATATTGTTGTAAGAAAGATCGACTAGAGGAATTTATTAATCCAAACCACCTTTAAAATCCACTGAATATGATCTCGTAATATCCTCTAGGGTTTGAGTGGCCCTATTACATTGACTATCTATCTAAGGATGATAAATAGTATTGAAAAATAAATCTGTATCCAGATCCTACTGAAGACTTCACCAAAGATTCGATGAAAACCTCGAATCCCAATCAGATACAATAGAATGTGGTACTCCATACAACCTTAAAATTTTCTTAATTTATATTCTAGAAAGATGATGAAGAGATAAATCATATTTTATAGCAATGAAGTGTGATAAATTCATAATGTGATCGAATAAAATCTATATAGAATTATTTCCTTTTGATATTTTGGGTAGTCTGATGACAAAATACAGGGTGATGTTTTCCCATTTCCATTATGCTATGGGAAATGGTTATAACATCCCCTTATAATTTTGTCTCTAATCCTCAATATTTTAAAATAACAAGAACTGAGATACATATTCTACAATATCCCTTTTCATATTATCCCACCATAAATACTATAATGTCCCTAATTTTCCATGTATTATTTTTGAATATTATATGGAATTATTTTGAGACTAGGTGCTGAGACAACATGTGATTCTGAGGCCTAGGGTGCCCAGAATAAATGTTTACAGAATATTAAAATATTAAATAAAATGAGTGTGAATTTTTTCTAAATAAGTGGAATAAATTCTAAATAGGTTCCCAGATCAGAAATAAGAGGGCACCATTGCGTTCAGAGTAGGGAGTTTACCCTAGGCGAGGCCTAACATTGACCGAAACAGGTCAACTGCGGAAATTAGTTTTTGAACATTTAAAGGAATTAAATAAATTAAGTTTATTTTATTTAATGTTACATGATGACGCAATAATGATTTCCTTTTTTTAATAAATTTTTTCATAGAATTCAGGTTTATCTTCATAACCCTAGAATTCATCTAAAAGGTGTAGAAGGAACTCTCTCTGACGAATAATGATAGACCAAAGATTAGATCAAATATAGTTTCCCCAACGGAGTATGAAGATCTCTTCAACGACGATGACATACCATTCCTCATCAACAACTGATCCAAACTCCAAGTAGGGCATTGTTTTCTTCATAATTTTTCCCCAATTCTTAAATTCAAGGATGAACACAGACCAACCCACAAATAGGTTGATCCATGGTTCGATCGTTCTTGCAGGATGGATAATTGTTCCAAGGTTTAAAGGGGAGACATATATATTTGTGATTATCCTTATCTTCATTCTTCGTTCTAATGAGAAAATATTGAGGCTGACATGAAAAAAGGTTGAGGTTTGTTCCTCCAGACATTTTTGTGCTTCTCTCTTCCCCTGTTCTTGGTGTTCTTCGCTGTTGAACCCTCTTGGTCACGTCTCAACTTGCTAGGAGGATCTAAACACAATCAGATCCCCAGAGTAATGGAAAGATGGATTAGAGCCCAAGGTAGTGAATTTCTCAACCCTAGGATCACAGAACTGGCTCTGTTTTTAAAAATGGAGCATCTGAGCAACATTGGTAGCCCACGGAAGGGGCGATACCACCGGTGCACGATGGAAGCACACAACGGCGGTGCACGGTGGTGGCCCTGGTCGGTCCTAGCAGCCGTAGTGGAGGCTGCAAGAGTAGGCTATGGTGGGGCCGCAAGGGGGACGCGACAAGGGGGGAACATGGATCCCGTGACAGCGGCGAGCTCATGGGGAAGACGAATGCGGAAGGATGACCACATTGAATGTGTAGACAACACATTGACTGGGGGGCACGCAGTCGGGGTGGACCGCGTGCGACAGTTCAACTAACCTGCATGCCAGTGGGTCAGACCAGAGGGGCCGGGCTACTCTAGAGGTCCTGTAGGCTGGACCAAGTAGCCCAATGGGAGGGGTCGTCCGGACCAGGTCGGGTCGGGTTGGCTAGACTGAGTCAGGCCAAGTCGGCCAGTGGGTCATGCCAGGTTGGATCGGACCCAGACTGGACCCAGGGCATATTGTTTTACTAAAATGATCATAACTTTCAAACCGTGTGTATTTTTGACAATATGTTTTCATCATTGGGACATGTGAAATGAGACAGTCCTTTTGAGATACTCTAAGTGAGTTTTTTGGAAGTTCCCATACAACCTTTTTGGCTCGAGGAGTAGGTTCTCCCAGAACAAGCGCGTTACGAGCAAAACCCAATGGCTGGATGTAACCTTGAGACTACGTGAATTTCTGAGACTACATGATTTATTGAGACTATGTGTCTTACCGAGACTATGTGTCTTACCAATACTACATGTCTTATTGAGACCACATGTCTTATCGGGACTGAGTGTCTTATCAAGACTACATGTCTTATCGATACTGGGTGTCTTTTAGACTACATCAGATAATCCTGTTTTGTGTATTATAGGCTTATACTTATGTGAGATGACTATACTTCACGTATTTATTCTTGGTACACTTCGTGTATTTATTTGTGGTATAATTCATGTATTTATCTATGGTATACTTTGTGTATTTATCTATGGTATACTTCGTGTATTTATTTACGGTATACTTTATGTATTTATTAGTGGCATTCCTTTGGGGTTTCAAGGTGTCCTACTAAGTATTGTTTTACTCACCCCTTCATGGGCTTTTCTCACACGTGTCATGTCTTGTGCAGACGATCGTTGGTTTGACTGAGTCCTAGGTGGACCATGACTAGGTGGTGCTTAGAGAGACTAGACAATCAAGGTTTACTTTTATGGCTTCAAACATCTGTCCCTATACCTACCTTTCAAGTAGGGTTTCCTACAGATGAATTTCAAGAACATGTGCATTCACTTTTACAGACTCTTTCTTTTGGTGGGCTTGTATTATGGCCCTGTTTACTTTACAGTTTTCTACTATTGTACTATATTGTTGGTATATTTTTGGTATGAATTCTTGTTTAATTAGTGTTTTTCATTTCAATATTTTGGGTTTGGAGATGAGTACGTGTGTATAGGTACTTAGGAAAATGCCTCCCATTTGTGGGATATGCCTACTTAGTGCTAGTCACTAGCCCTTGGCCTATTAGAGGCAGGCTTGGGGTAGTCATGGCATGGGAACCTCTGGGATGGGTTGTGAAAGAGTGGTATCAGAGGTGTTAGTTATACTTAATGACCAAGAGTCTGTGATATTGGTTTGGGGAAAAAATGTTAAGTGTTTCGAGTTTGGATTTCAGGCCAGGGAATCTAGTGTTGGTGTGGTGACCGACGCATCCTTACACCAAGGCTCTAAATTCTAATTTTCAAATCTATACATGAAAATAATGGTTGAAGGGAAAACAATGGTACATGAATCATATAGGTTTTGGGAGTGTTATCGTGTCCTTCTTGAGTCAGCTCACTAGGTATACTCTATTGACTGTGGTACATCTTATTCTATTTTAGGATGCCTCCACACAGATATCCAACCAGGATTCCATTGCATGATCAGGAGGATTATCTTCCTAGTGATGAGGTGTCAATACAAGGGCCTATACCAGAGGTAGCACCTCCAGGTGGTTTACCAAAGATACCACCACCCGTCTATCAACAATCACTACCAACACTACTGGTTGAGGATGCACGTAGGTTGAGTGCGTTTCATGAGTTCCAGAGCCAGTGACCTTTTAGGTTTTAGGGTGAGACAGACCCCCAAGTAGCTGAGTATTGGCTAGAGACAGTTACACATGTATTCCACCTTGTGAGGATTCCTTCTGACTAGATGGAAGTCCTAAACATGAGTCTTCTTTAGGGATTAGTGGGGTGATAATGGAGCTTAGTGACCCAAACCCACGGAGAGGAGACTCTCTCTTGGGTAGAATTAGAGTGCCTCTCTAGAGAGGAGTTATTTCCAGCTATGTTAGGCTCATTTTGTATACAGGAGCTTCTGCATCTGCAGTAGGGCAGTCAGACAACAGAAAAGTACTTGGCGAGATTTACTGATATTTGTTGCTACTCCACAGATATAGTATGAGACCTATTCTTCAGGGCTCAGACCTTTGATAAGGTCTTACTCTATGAGATCAGGGCATCCATGATATCCCTTATCATTCCTATATATGTTTGGGTACTGGAGTGAGCTCTAATAGTAGAGATATTTCTAGCGGAGTAGACACCAGTAGTGGGAGCTACCACCAGGAACCAGGTATTCGAGTCTTCAGTAGTAGGTAGCTGGAAACATTCATAAGGAAACAAGAGGGTTAGGGACTCTAGGGGATGATCCCATGACACAAGATTAGTGGTGCAGGGCTCCTAGGGCAGAGCAAGTCAGCTAAAGGACATGATGTGTTACTTGTGCGGCGGTTGGGGACATCTAGCTCAAGATTTCCTAACCCATCGTATGACTAATCAAGAGATGGTCAAGGGACCACCGAGATAGAGGAAGAGGTAGGATAAGGGTGGTCCATAGAGAGGCAGACATGGTAGAGGAGCAGGAAGGGATATAGGAGGTGGATGGAGGTTTGACATTTTTCCACCACCATCCCTAGGTGGCCCACAACTGGATCAGGGATTTGGTGGACATGGACGAGGCCAACTCCAGGTGATAGAGGCTTATGACTCTGAGGCTTCAAGTATAATTTTAGGTATGATATATGTATTTTACACCTTAGATGCAGTTTTGATAGACACAGGTTCCATCCATTATTTTCTTACGATGAACCTTGTTCGGGACTTGGAAATTTTGGTGGAACTGTTGACTCGATCCTTATGCCTAGAGACTCCTATGGGAGGGGATTTGATGATAAAAAATTGGTGCTGACAGTGTGACATTACTCTTGGTGGCGAGAGTTTCAATTGTGATCTCTTAGTAGTAGTGTCAAGGACTTATGACATCATTCTTAGTATGGATTGGTTATCCATAGTTCATGCTCAGATTGACTATTTTAGGCATAGAGTGCAGTGTATCCACAGTGATGGGACCATGTTTTCCTTTATTAGAGAAAAGGAAACCCAAGCAGTGCAGGATGGACTCACACATAGAAGGGTACAACCGATCACACATCAGTTGGCTAGTCTAAACCTTAGTGCAGTGGATGATATGAGTCCCCAGTTTCCTATAGTGGCGGAGGAATATAAGGACATATTTTTAGAGAATGTTCCAGGATTATATCCTTATAGGGAGGTAGAATTATTAATTTATCTATACCCTGGGACTAAATAAATATCTACATCTACATATTAGATGGCCCCCTCAGAGTTTTGTGAGCTGAGGGTATAGTTGGAGGATGTACAAAGTAAGGGCTTAGTGAGACCCAGTGTTTCCCCACAGGCAACCCCAGTTTTATTTTCCAAGAAGGAATACATGATCTTGAGGTTATGTGTGGACTTCTGGTTCTTGAACCAGGTGACCGTGAAGAAAAAGTATACATTATTGAAGATATATGACCTCTTTGATTAGTTGAAATGGGAACGGTGGTTCTCGAAGATAGATATCAGATTTGGCTATCACCAACTTTGAGTACAAGATGAAGATATACCAAAGATATCTTTCAGATGTTATTACAACCACTATCAATACTTGGTGATGTCGTTTGGCATGAGGAACACCCCAACAGTGTTCATGGGACTCATGAATAGGATCTTCCAGCCTTACTTATACTGGTTTGCAGTGGTATTCATTGATGAAATCCTAGTGTACTCAATGTCTGGGGAGGAGCACATGATACACTTGAGGATGGTCCTGGACACACTCCGAGAGAACTAGCTTTATGGGAAGATCTCGAAGTGTTAGTTCTAGATTCGAGAGGTCCATTTTCTAGGACATGTTATTTTAGAGGCTGGATTTATAGTGTATCCAGCAAAGATAGAGGTAATTCTTGCTTGGGAACCACCCAAGAGTGTTACCAAGGTGTGGATATTCCTTGATTTTTATGGCTACTATCAGAGGTTTGTACCAAATTTTTCTAGAGTAGCAACACCCTTTACATATTTAACATGAAAGGGGAAGCCTTTTGTGTGGACGAAGAAGTGCCAAAAGAGTTTTTAGTATTTGAGGAAGATATTGATGAGTGCTCCCATATTGATATTTCTAGAAGAGGGTGTCAAGTATGTGATGTTCTATGATGCATCAGGAAACAGGCTTGGTTGCATTCTGATCTAGGGATAAGAGGTGATTTCCTATGGATCATTCTAGTTGATACCACATGATCATAACTACATGACCCATGATATTGAGTTTGTAGTGTCCGTCTTCACATAAAAGATGTGGCGACAATACCTTATGGGCGAGTGGTTTATCTTCTAATCTAACCAAAGTAGTCTCAAGTATATCTTCTATCATAAGGATCTTAACTTGAGATAGAGTTGATGGATAGAGTTCCTCTAGGACAATGATTTTAATATTGTCTATACTCCTGGGAAGGGGAACATGGTGGAAGATTCTCTCAGCAGGAGATTGAGTTTGTAGCTACTGAATGAGTCATCCGAACAGTTGGCCTTGTTGTAGATATCATTTGTGGATGGAGATGGAAAGCTTACCTTCATTTTACAATTTTCACCCCTCCAATATTACAACGAGTTAGGGAGGCACAACTTAGAGATACTTACTATGAGGCTTTACATGCCTATATTTCCATAGGGCATGCCCCTGATGAATATTCAAAAAGTGGGGATAACATCTTTATTTTCATAGGATGAATAGTAGTACCAGTGGAGTTATGGGAGGAGGTCTTGAGGGAGTTCCATAAATCCACTTTGGAGGTACATCCTGGTGTGGAGAATATGTATTAGGACCTCTGATATCAATTCTGGTGGCCAGGGATAAAGAAGGCAGTGGAAGAGTTCATTTCTAGATACCTCACTTGTTTTCAAGTGAAGGTTGAGCATCAGGTTCCAACAGGTTTGACCCAACCCCTTAAGGTGACAAAGTGGAAGTGGGATGGGATATCGATGGACTTTGTGACAGGGTTAACACATACATACATGGGGCATGATACCATTTGGGTGATTGTTGAATGACACACTAAGTCAACCCACTTCCTAGTGATTTGGGAGTAGAGTTCAATAGAGAGCTTGGGACACCTCTATGTGTAGGTGATAGTTAGAATCCATGGAGATATATTGACGATACTCTCAGATCATGATGGTAATTTTAAATATCAATTGTGGAATGGATTTTAGGAGGTGTTTGGGACTTAGTTACGCTTGAGCACAGTGTTTCACCCATATAAAAATGACCAAACAGAGCAGACCATTCAGGTTTTGGAGGACATGCTATGTGCTTGCATCCAAGATTTTGTCCATAGTCGGAAGGATCACCTACTCCTGGTGGATTTTTTGTACAACAACAACTACCATTCCACCATTACTATGGAACCATTCGAGGCCTTGTACGAGTGAACCTGCAAGTCACCACTTTACTAGACAAACCCAGGAGAATTATCATTCATGGGCCCGGAGTTGGTGCAGGAAACTACATAAAAGGTGTAGGTCATCCAAGAGTGAATGAAGACTACACAGAGCTATCAAAATTATTATGATGACCAGTGATGGAGGACTTTAGAGTTCGATGAGGGAGACCATATGTTTCTTTGGATCTCTCTTTGACACGGGATATTTAGATTTGGTTGGGGCAACAAGCTATCTCCGAGGTTCATCATCCCTTTCCTAATACTATGTAGAGTTGAAGAGGTGACGTACCTCTTGAATATTCCTCCACATTTAGAGAGGGTTTATGATGTCTTCCACGTTTCATAGATGAGGAGGTATGTTCATGATCTATTACACATCATTGATTGGGGTGAGCTGGACATTGATGATGGAGAGAATTTTGTAGAGTACCTAGTGGAGATTGAGGATCTATATGAGAGGATCCTTCATGGATAGTCGATTCCTCTAGTACACATTCGGTGGTAGCACGTGAATCTCCTAGAGATCACATGAGAGTGGGAGGCTTAGATTCATGATTAATACCCTCATTTGTTTGTATAACCTTTGTTTTGGCTTTCGGGGACATAAATCCCTAAGGTGGGGAGAATTTAATGTCTCGGATTTTCCATGTATTATTTTTGAATATTATATGGAATTATTTTGAGACTAGGTGCTAAGATGACATGAGATTCTGAGGCTCAGGGTTCCCGGAATAAATGTTTAAATAATATTAAAATATTAAATAGCACATGCGCATAGTTTTCCTAAAGAAGTGAAATAAATTCTAAATGAGTGCCCATATCAGAAATCCAAGGGCATCGTTGTGTTCAAAGTAGTGATTTTACCCTAGGAGAGGCCTAACATCTGCTGGAGTGGGTCAACTATGGAAATTAGTTTTTGGACGTTTAAATGAATAAATTAATCAAGTTTATTTTATTTAATGTTACACGATGACACAATAATGGTTTCCTTTTTTTAATAAACCTTGTCAGAAAATTCAAGGATATCATCATAACCCTAGATTTCCTCTAAAAGGAGTAGAAGGAACTATCTTTGATGAATGAAGATGGAACAGAGAATGGATCAAAGATCATCAGACTGATGGAGTTGGTAGATCTCATCAACGACGACAACATACCATTCCTCGTCAATGACCAATCCAAACTCCATGTAGGGATTTGCTTTCTTAATGATTTTCCCATTCTTGAATTCAATGAAAAATGCAGACCAACCCACAAACATGTTGATATGTGGTTTGATCATTCTTGTGTGATGGATAATTATTGCAGGGTTTAAATGGGATACATATATTTTTGTGATTATCCTTATCTTCATTCTTCATTCTAATCAGAGCGGATTGAGTCCGACACAAAAAAATTCCGAGGTTTGTTCCTACGAATTTTTTTGTGCCTCTCCCTTCCCCCGTTCTTGGCGTTCTTCACCGTTGTACCCTCATGGTCACAGATTGAATTTACGAGAGGCTCCAAACATGATCATATGTCCGAAGTAATGGAAAGATGGATCCAATCCCACGGTAGTGAAGATCATGACCTGAGGATCACAAAATTGGATCCAATTCAAAAAATGGAGCATCGAAGCAACACCGGTGGCCCATAGAAGGGGAAGTACTACTGTTTGGTGCAAGAGGTGGTGGCTATCAATGCACGGTGGTGAATAGAAATGGACAGGGTGATGGATTCGGTCATTCCAGGTGACCGTGGTGGCGGCCGTTGGAGCATGCGATGGCGGCGGTGGGGCCGTGAGGGGGATGTAATGAGGTGGAAACATACATGGAGAGGGAGCCATGTAGATCCCGCGAAAGTGGAGAGGCCACTGGGTAGAAGGAAATAGAGGGATGAACATGTTGAACACAATGGTGATGCTTTGACTAGGGGGCACGCAGTCGGGGCGGACCGCATGCAGCGATTCATCCGACCCGCGTGCCAGCGGGTCAGACCAGAGGGGCTGGGCTGCTCCAACGGCCCAGTGGGATAAACTAAGAGGCCCAACAGGTCGGGTCCAATAGTCCCAGTGAGCTGGGATGGGTCAGGTTGGCTGGACTGGGTCGGGTTGGCTGGTGGGTCAGGCCAGGTTCGGAGGGTCAGATCAGACACAAACCGGACCCGGGGCAGATCATTTTACTAAAATGATCATAACTTTCAAACCATGTGTCCATTTGATGAGACATTTAAAATGTTAGTACCCTTGTGACAAGACATTACTTTTGAGATACTCTAACTGAGTTTTTATGGAATTTAACATACAACCTTTTTGGCTTGAGTAGTAGGTTCTCAAGGAACGAGCGCCCTACAAGCAGAATCCTGTGGCTGGCTATGACCTTGAGACTACGTGACTTTATGAGACTACGTGACTTAATGAGAATACGTTTCTTACCAAGAATATATGTATTAATGATAATATGTGTCTTACCGAGACTACATGTATTATTGGGACTAAGTTTCTCATTAAGACTACATGTCTTATCGATACTGGGTGTTTTGTAGATTGTGTTTGATAATCCTGTTTTGCGTACTATAGACTTATACATGTGTAATCTGATTGTAATTCATGTATTTATTCATGGTATACTTAGTGTATTTATTTATGGTACAATTTTTGTATTTCTATGTGGTATACTTCATGTATTTATTTTTGGTATACTTCTTTTATTTATTAGCGGTATAATTCGTGTATTTCTTAGTGGTATTACTTTGGGGTTTCATGGTGTCCTAATAAGTATTGTTTTACTCACCCCTTAATGGGTTTTGCTCACACGTGTTGTGTCTTGGGCAGATGATCGATGCTTTGATGGATTCTTAGGTGTAACAGGACCAAGTGGTGCTTAGAAAAACCAGACAGATGAGGTGTGATTTTACAACTTCAGACAGCTGTCCCTGTACCTACCCTTTAAGTAGGGGTTTCTATAGATGAATTTTAGGAACTTGTGCATTCACTTTTATAGACTCTTTATTTTTGTGGGATTATATTCTGGCCCTATTTACTTTCCAGTTTTCTATTGTCATACTCTAGTGCTGGTATCCTAGTGGTATGCATGCTTGTTTACTTAGTGTTTTTAATTTTAGCATTTTGGGCTTAGAGATGAGTGTGTTTGTACAATTACTTAGGAAAATGCCTCCCATTTGTGGGATATTCCTACCCAGTACTAGTCACCGCCCCTAGCCTATTAGAGGCGGTCTTGAGGTAGTCATGTCATAGGCCCCTCTAGGATGGGTCATGACAAACACTCTTTTATATATCTATACATCTTTATACTTCTAGGATGATTAGAGAATGAGGAACAATGAGATTTATCCAATAACGCCTTCAAATATGGTATATATGGGACACATACACAGTTCTTGAACCTTATCATCCCATCATAATCAAGTTTGAACACATGAACATTTCTTACATTATTCTACAACACTACATCTTCCCTATTCACCTCTTTAATCTTCACTTGAATAGATGGTTGAACACTCATTTGAGTAAGATAATATTTCTACCCTTTCATCAAGATTTAAAGATCCATCCTTTATAAATCTGAAAATATTGTATCTTCTGTGATCCTAATCATTGATAATATTTCATGTTATTTCAAACTTATATCATTATACATCTTATTCTCCTTCCTATGGTGGTAATGTATCGAGCAATCAAAATATTTGATCTACTCTAACCATCTTCTTTGAAACATATTGAACTCCTTATATGAAAATATTTACTTCAAGATTTTATGATTAGTTTATATATATATTATATCTTTGACCAAAAATATAATTCATCTAAACATTTAATGAAAAAATTAACACTTCTAACTCTAAATCACAAGTTAGGTATTTTTTATCATGAATTTTTAATTGATGAGGGGTATATGTCATCACCATTTCTTTTTTACATGAGAAAACATCCCAGTCCCTTCCTTGACACATCACTGTAGATCATGAACCTCTCTCTACTACAAGGTAGTGTAATCATAGATGTGCTAATAAGCCTTCTCTTTAATTATTTGAAACCTTCTTCACATTCATGTTTACTTAAGAACTTAATAACTTTTGTATATAGCCAACCCAATAAAACTATGGATTTTAGTTATCGTGGTTTGTCTTGGAAATTGACCAATAAATTCTATATTTAATGGATCCAATGATATAACCTCACTTGAGATAATATGACCTAAGAATGAAACTTTTTGAATAGAAACCCACACTTGGTAAATTTACCATACAACATCTCCTTCCCCAGGGTCTTTAGCACAATTATTATATATTATTCATACTCATAATTTCTATAAGAATATATAATAATATAATCTATAAACCCTACCTAAAATTGATCAAGGTAATCTCTAAATAACTTATTAATTAAATCCTTTAATATATAAGGATAATTGGTAAATCCAAATGGAATTACTATAAATTCATAATGACTATACCTCATATGGAAGGCTGTATTAGGTATATCTTCCTTATTGGTCCTTATCTAATGATACCCAAATAAAATATCAATATTGGAAAAATATAGAGTTCCTCATAAATGATAAGAAAGATCATCAATAAGGGGTAGATGATACTTTTTTTAGCATTTATCTTATTAAGTTACTTATAATCAATGAAAATACACATTAATCCTTATTTCTTCTTAACAAATAGAATAGGTGAACCCCACGGTGAATCCCTAGGATGAATGAATCCCCTATCTAGATTATCTTGGATTTTATTCTTAAATTCTTGTACCTAAATCAGTTCCATTCTATATGGATTCTTTGAAATAGACATACCACTAGGTATGAGTTCTATTGAAAATTCAACTTCATGATTTAGTGGAAGACTAGAAATGTCCTCAGGAAATACATCAACATATTCTTAAATAATAAAAACATTTTAAATACTTATTTTCTCTCTAACCATTTAAGATAAATACGCCTTATTAATAGGTAGCAAAACCCATATGATATAAGTAATTTTCATCAGGTGTTTGAGTTTATTCTCGCACTAATAGAAGATTGAAGGTAGATTCAGAATATTGAATTTAACTTACCTTCCTAAACAATTGATATGGGACCTATATTGAGAGGGATAATCCATACCTAAATTTATATCAAATTCAAATAGACTAAGTATAAAAATATTTCCAGGAAGAACCACCCCAAAAAATTCTATCAGATATGAGTTATAGAGTTGAGATATGGTCATACTACCATTAGATTGTTTCACCACCAAATCAATATATATTCATTGTGGTGGTGATGAGATACCCTTAGGAAATTATTCAGATATAAAAGGTTGGGTAGAACCAGAATCAAATAAATCATTTTAAACCCCATATTGGATGATACGTGTACCTTTTACAATATTTATAGGAACTTATATATCAACTTTAGTAATTGCATAATCTTGACATTCAACCCTTCATTTTATTTGGAAAGTTCCCTTGATTTTTGGGTACTTGGTTGGAATAGTTCCCTATCTTCTTATAGTTAAAAAACCACACTTTAATGGATTCTCCCTTAGCCTTGAATTCATGATCATGATGGTATTTTTTTACACACTTTAAGTAAAATAATTTTACTTTTAAGAATGTGCTAAGGTGTTTATTTCCACAAGTATCACATGTTATAAAATTCACCTTTCTCTTCTTTCCCTTATCCATATTTTGTTCTTATATTCTGTTCTTCCCTTTATTTATTTTGAGGCTATAATACTTGGAGATTTCTTTCCCTATTTTGATAACACTTGATAATATATCCTTATATGATGAGAATATTTTGGAGTTTAGTTCCCTTATATGGATTGGATTAATCCCATAAAATAAATGGCCAATCTTGCTCTTTGTATTACTTATATTGTTTGCATCATTCCTTTTAACCTTTCAAGGTTATCTTCACAACTAGAAAAATTTTCCTATTCTTTTTGTCTCATAATCAATAAGTTTCCATCTATATCCTCTTTTTGTTCGAGATAAAACATTTTTCTAAGAAAAGTTCCTTAAAATAATTCCATTTCAGATACACTATTTCCTCTTCATCTTTAGTGTTTTGAATCAATGACCACTACTGATCTTCATCCCCTGAGAGATGTTAAAATTACATAGCATCCTTCTCCATTTCATTACTTCCAAAATCAAGAAATATCTTCTCTAATGAACTTATCCTTTTCTCAACTACAAATGGATTTGTACTCTCATTTAATGATGGAGGTTGCAAACACATAAAATAGTATAACATTGTTACACTATGTTGTGTATTAGTTGGATTCTCCATATGGGAAAGGTTATTAGTCATAAATTGAATTAGTTTCCCCAATATAGTTATAATTTCTTTACCTCTAGCTACAAATCCATCTCCAACTTCACTATCTTTCCCAGGAGGGAAATCCCTACATGGATTACATGCATTGATAATGTTTACATTTCTTCTACTAAGAACCATTTATAAAAAACAGAAATAACTTTATTAGGTGTTACCATTTTGAATCATAATGTATAATTTCAAAAATGTTGAAATACTTAACATAAATTGAAACATTTATGTATAGATAATCTGAGAATCATAAACTTGGTTTCTTTGAAATTTTTTTCAAATAATAAAAATGTTTTCAAATACTATATAATGGTTGTATAGAAAAGGTGAATTAACCCATGAATATCCCCTAGGAGTGTCAAACCATGTGCTCAGTAAGGGAACACTTACCGTGCACCAGAATGATGGCCAAGATATACTCAAACCAACTCTTTTCGGGGTTATTACCCCTAGATGAATCTATTACACTTGTAGTATCTAGAATGGGATGTATTACTAGAAAAACCACATAATATCTAACTTAAAAAAACTTAAGATTCCATCTCATACTTAGAATTATACTCAAAGTCATTCATAGGGTTATATTACCTAATATATGTTTTTTGTAAATCAAGTTCCCAAGTTCTCTACTAAACTTGCCTCTGATACCAAATTTAAAGGACTCGAACCTTGTAACATAGTTCTATTGGTTAATTTATTTCATTGGAACTAGATAAAAGTAACAATATCCCAAAAGATTTAATATTTTAGTAGTCTTAGAAAACTATATACATACTTTAATTTCACATTAAATTTTAAAAAATAAAATACAACATAGTATCTTCTTTGATAACACCTTTCCACATTAATATATCCCTATATATCAATCATAACACAGTTCCTAGAATCCAATGGAAAATATACATAAGAAGTGGGTGATATCATATGCTCTATAATGGCATGCGTACAATGAAATATAATAAGACATGAATAATATGGAAAAAATAAATTATGATCAAATAATTCCATATAAATAATCACATGAGCTGGAAACTTATCCATGGATATCATAACAAATAAAATAATCAAATGGACACCAATAACTGGTTTCATAATGATGGAATGCATAATGATGAACATCTGAAACTTATCGTTAAGGCCTTATGCCAAGAAATATTAAATAAATGGGTAAGGCCTCAATTAAATTCCCAATCTAGTTTATCAAATGAGTCCTACTGATGCATCTAGGGGCTATGTAATTCTAGGACAATACCATCACTTAATAATTAAAATACATCCATTATATAAATAATCAATACAACTTAATCAACATTACTTAAAAATCAATAACTGCCCATATTATAAGAACTAACATGATGAATATCAATACTTTCCCTTATCAAACTGATAATAAAATATTCATATAAATAAGGTGGATGGTATTATTAGAGTATATCCTCAACATAATATTCAATAAAGGATGCTGACATAAATGAAAATACTTTAAAAATATCACTGGAAAATTTCTTGAGGAAAATAGACTTTTCAATTTGAAATCAATTATTTAAAGAATAAAATATTTCCCAAATATTAAGGAAAAAATTTTATTTGAAGATAAACTTGTAAAATTTTAATGTAATATTAAATTAAATGAGAGGCCATGATGGAAAATAATTATATCATGTTGTATATGTTAAAAAAAATTCTTTCACACTATAATAAAAAGGTCAAAATATACCTCATTTGAAAAATGATAAAAAGATTCCTTTTAAATGAATTTTAAAAAGAAAAAAATGGGTAAAAATGAATTTAAAAAATCATTTTATAATGTTAAAAACATAATTTTGTAAATTTTAAGGAAAATATGGACATGGAAGAGAAAATTCATAAATGAGTAGAAAAACAAGGTAGGTTTTCCTTAAAAATATTATTTCAGTATCTTGAGTACATAGAGAGAGGAAATTTAAAGGAAAAATTTTAATTTATTAAAATAACCATAGGTTATTAAAATATATTTAGTTTAATATAATATTATAAAATAATTTCCCCAATGGGGATATAAACATAAAAAAATCCCAAATAAGGGTGAGATTGTGAAATAACACTTACCTCAGGTTTGAATTCCTTCATATGTGTCTGAAATTCCTGTATAATAGATAGATTTATTATAAATATATTCCATAACCATAATAATATATATAATAACATTTATTATTTACTTATAATATTCTATCACCCATTTATTAACAATTATTTTCTAAAAATCACTATTTCGGGTAATAACTGCTTCATTTTTCATATATGTTTTGGTTCGTTAGTTTCAGTATGTATAATTTGATCATGGTTCCATAACCTCCATAATGTTAATAATTATATAAATATAATATATATTCATTATATACATATTTATATTCATCCATAAAAGTATATATAGAAAAATGAATTATGCCATTCATGGAGACGGTAGACCGTACGTGCGCAGGATTGTTGTTTCCATTTTTTTAATGAATGGAACCAAAGAAAAATAAATAATGATTAAAATTTTAAGAATAATTTTTATATCACATATATAATATATATTCAGGAAATATATCCTCACTAACATCTATTTCAGAATAAAATTAAAAACTTATCACATTGCTTGTAGTGGTTGTAGTCCACACGTACACATGAGAGGCGTTATCATTTTCCAAAGGATATAAAGATAAGGAGGTAGATATTATATTATAATTATAAAATTATAATTATCCCATAAATATCATATATATAAATTAAATACATCATCATATCCATCCATGAGATGTGGTGATGGAAAATGAATTACACCGGTTCATGAGGCGGTAGTCCACTATACAGATGATCAACAATTTTGTTTCCATTTTGATAGAAGATGAGATGTATATAGGTTATTAAATTAAAATAATAAAATATAATTATATATAATATACTGGTGTTATTATTTCATCATATTTGAAAAATATTTGATGGAGTTAGAAGAATAAATAAAACAAAAATGCATGGTTAAGAATTATACCTCTTCTTCGAAGAACCTCTTTATGTTTATGCCTAAAGCCTTCATAGGATAGTTTTATGATAAAAAAAGAATTATAATTCATGGTTTGGGATGTATATAAGAGGTTTTTTAGGTATTTAAATAACCAAAAGGCTCTTGAATTGTATATATAATAAAAGAGGGGGTTCCCTTTCATAGTTTAGGTGCGTGAAACACTTGAAATATTTCAATGTTTTCAAATAATATCTTGTAACTTTATTAGCAAATAGAATAAAAAATGGACCATTACTGAAAATAATATGATTTAAGGTATAAATATTCCCATGAAATAGAAATTATTTAAGTTTTTAGCTCATTTTAACCCTTATCCATTTAGTCCAACCCCTAGTAAATGTTTTTAACCTTAACCGTAGTAACATATTGTTTACATTTTTTACTATTAATTATGAAAAAAAATTAAGTTGGAATTGTATAAAAATATTAATTATGGTTATTAAAAATATTTAAGACATTTTATTTAATTAAATTCACATAATTGGGAGAATATAATTTAAAATTAAACCCGTAAATGTGATGAAATAAAGGTTTCCAAAGAAAAAGTTTTCTTAAGTATAAAACGTTTTTATATTAAAATTAAATAAAAAATTAATTTTAATGATATAAAATGGATTATTAATAATATAATTGAACTAATTTTACTTTTAAAACCATTTTAAAACATAATTTAACTTTTTAAATTATTTAAATTAAAATACATTTTCTAATAAAAATCACTATTTTTCATTAAAAATTAAACTTTTCAGAAAATTCTCAAAAATTCACTATAAGATAATTTTGAAATTATTATTTCATAAATTAGGGTCATTTATTTGAAATAATGTTTCTAAATTTGGAACAAAATAATTTTTAAATTAGTGCGTAAGATGCGATGAAACCACTTTTTAGATATATATAATTTTTAGGCATAAAATTGGATTTATTCTTATCCTATGTCTAGAAAATATATTTGATGAAGGATAAAACATTTTATTGAATATATAATATATAAATTTCCTTAAAATCATTCCCCAATAGTGACTAGTTTAATTTATTTTGATTAAAAAATATTATAAGCATAAAAAAAGGTTTTCGAAAAAATATATCTTTTACGTTAAAATGTTTTTTATTTTATAATTGATTGATGACCGATGAATTTATTTTATACATGTGTAAAACATAAATATTTCATAATTTAGTTTATCCTATTCATACTGATAAATTTAACGACTAATTTATAATAACTCATTATTTTATGGTTCATTTAGACTCAGGGTTGCGTGTTTCAGAAGCTATCAAAGAGATTAATTTTATTTAGAAAGAAATATATTATAAAATACCAGTGTGTTACGAAAATATTTTAATAATATTTAAAAAAACCATAAATAAGTACTAGTATGATATCTCACTTGAAATACTATTAAAGTTCCTTATGTTTTCTTCATTTTAGGTTTTTTGACTCATTATATCTCAATTTAATTATTTCCATACCTCTATGTGGATATATGATAAAAAAATTCCACTAAAATCCATTAATGGGTAACATATATGAATAAAGTTAGTTTGAATAATGGTGAGATTTAGGAATAATATTCATAGTGTTAAAATCATTGAAAAATCATACAAAATCATTTTCTTCAAAACATCTAATGTTACAGTGTTAATTACCTAGGTTTTCTATATATAACTCTTCCTAAGTTCTTCTTTATTATGTTCAAAAAATTTCCTTTCAGTCCTTTCCTTTGATATAATCATGGTAAAAAATATAACACTTTTCATTATTTCTTTACCATAATACTCTAAATGCATTTAGGATATAAGGTGACATTCACTTTGAATTTTTACTGGTATATTCTTTTATTTATTATACTTTAAACTTCTCTAAGTAAAAAAAACTCTGGATAATATCTTAGAAACTATATTCCTTACTAAATATAATTATAATAAAAAAATTTATTTATTAAATAAAAATTATTTTCTTTAGTGGGAATATTTAAAAAATAAACTATTAAACATCATATCTTATATAGTATTATATGTGTTTGGATCATCATTTTGAAACTAAGACTTTATTATTTAAAATATTTCATTGATGTATGGTGGAATTTTGATTCCTAAGTTTTTAATAAATATCTTGGATAAAATATTTTATCCTAGTATCATTTTTCAAAACATGTTATAGAGTTTAATGAATCATAAACCATAAGAATAATCCCATTTTATACTTAATAACTCTTTATTAACAAATAACTTCTCTCATCACATAATAGAAATGAGATAACTATGCACATATTTTACTTAGATCTATTCGTGCTTGGAATAATCTTTCACATTCAAAATATCCATATTAGTAACATTTAATACTATATTTGAATGAAAAATATGAGATCCATAAATTATTTTCCTTAATTTTTTACTCATTTATATTTACAACATATGTAAAGTATATGTTTGGTATTATGTACAATTAAAAATTGAAGAATTTATTATATAAAATAAACACCTAATGTGGTATCTCAATGAAGTTTTAAAAAATTCCTTAAGGTATCTCAAACAATTCTATCCTATGGAATTTTTTTCTATCCTTCTCAATATCATGTTTAGGTTTTAATGACCAATTATGACTATTAGACCATTTAATTTTCTTTGGATTAAAAGTTTAACTATATTTATTGTCATTGTGGTACCAAAAAACTATACAACTCATGACCAGTTCATTAATCCTCAAAATTTTGAGAAAATAGGGTAAAATTTTATTGAAATCATTCATACTATCAAAATAATTCTAATTAAGATCACATAATTAAATCCATAGCCATAATAATCCTTCAAGTAAAACTTATAGTTTCTCCGAGTCATTAATGTACCCCATCATATTGTTCACATGATTAGAGACTAAAGTTTATTTGGATATCTTAGATTTGAATAATGACTTTGAAACATTAAATAAATTCATTTATGATTCTCATAATAATTTTAATCCATTAATTTTACTATTTAAACTTTTGGCTATTTGGGAAGGTGTTTCTGTAACACATAGAGTTTCCTTTATTACATGAAAAAATTCTCATGTTTTTGTACCAGTCTATAAAAATTATTCAATTAAGATTTCCCTTCTGTATGATTGATCTCAAAATCATATTCAATTATTATGATTCCATTTTATGTATAATAGAATATTTTATTATATGAGTATCATGTTTTACATTCATTTAGTAAGAAAATTTATTAAATGAACCCACTAGAATGATAACCCATTTTGTTTTACATCATATCCATTAGTTGTCCAAGATCTATATTTCACTATGTAAGGAGTCTAATTTAGTGTTCATATAATCGATTAGATATTTAGGGAGTCCATCATGCCAATCATATCACATATGAATATTGGATAATTGAGTGGACAACTTCATACCCAATACATTAAATAGATAAACTCAAATCTATTCCTTTGGTATCCCACGTCACAATTTTTTTGAGATAAGTATAACCCAATGTTCATAATAGAATTTTGTAACCTAACTCCAAGAGAGATCTATTTACACTATGCATCACACAATATAATCTATGAGAACACAATTTTAGCATGAAACAATTTGGTTGGATGATTGAGACCTTAACATGTGTTCACTTTGGATGGAATTTGGTGCATTTTATTTTAATGAGTTTTTGAATATCTCACTATATTATCACATATATTCCCTTTAAATGTACGCATGCTTCTAATTATTTAGTTTTGAATCCATATCACATCCAAAAAATCAATATATTGAAATAGTATTGATCTTTACATCTTTTCACAACTTATAACTTGTGTTACTAACCTAAATTAAAACCAAACTATATATATATATATATATATATATCCAAATCAATACCATGCATAAGGTATATGGAAACATTTTATGTAAAGACTTAGATTCATATGAGATCAATTATATCCACAAGAGTAAGCATGGATCAATAAAAAGTGAACCCCTACTTTTCTAAATCAAGCCTAATCTCATAGGCCAATGTGTAGTCCAACAATGTCCCTCTACCCACACTTCTATACTCAATAGAGACTTAAATTCCCCCACAATTATAACAGATAATACATATAAACTATAATTAACTTACTAATTCAAGATCATAACCTACTATAATACAAAATCATTATAGAAAAGGGGCAATTTATATGAGGGTGATTACAACACACATAAGAAATGAAACTGGCCCGAGGATTTGATCCCATGAACGCTACCCCAAACCCCCTACTTGTGGAACCCTAGCTTCCTATGGGGGGATCCAAATTCATGATAGAATAAAACTAAAACAATTATCACACCTTAAATATAACCCCTTAAATTCATGTATGAAAATTTATATAAGTGGTTTAACTCTTAAAACTAAATTATATATCATTTCATATTATAATATTTATATTCATGAATAAAGTATGGAATCATACTAAATAGATGAATATTTTATAAATTTATACATGATATAAAAATTTATGAAAAATTAATAAATAAAGTAATTATAAACACTTTATAATTTAGTCACACATTATCTACATTACATAATTATATAAACATAAACAATTTAAATTATTGTAAACTATTTCATATTATACTTTTATATAAAACTTAGTTAAATATATGATATTTGAAATATAATTTTTTTTATATTTCATATATATTCTATTTTTTTTACATAATCCAAACATCACATATTTAATATTATTTTAACCTTGATCATATTAATTATCAAAAATACATTTCATATGGTTTAAATAATTTTCTCAAATAATACCATTTAATCTAAACATTTCAAATTTTTAATTATGAACAATTTATAATTATATATAAACTCTTTTATATTATGTATTATATTTGTAATCTATAAAAACTTTATAAATTACCTTATAATTTATATATAATCACTTTATATCAAAATTATAAGTTATTCCATGTAAATAAATGGTATTTTAATATTAAAAATTAATACTACAGATATTTATTCATTAAATTTCTCATAAAAATGTAATTATTAATTAATTTTTTTATAATTAATTAATTTATGAACTCTTTATAAATTAAATAAAAACCACAAAATACCTATTTTATAATTTATTAACATTCTATAAATTAAAAAATTAAAATCATAATTAAAAAATTATAAAAAATATATTTTTCTATATATCATCTTTGAAAAGATGAATTATATATTAGTTAGGTAAATGAGGGTACAATTACATCAAACACACACACAAACACCCACAGGCTAGGGTCAACCCAGTCCATAGCCCCCCAGGGATATATTAGGAATGACCTCAACTTATTTATACATTATATATATATATATATATATATATATATTATTGGGGTGTTTTATGCTACCCCACCCCCACCACCCCCGCTGGCTGGGCAACTCCTCAAATCGGCATCAATGACACCGGTCGACCACACCTGCTGAATTCAGGCCCCTGAAGGGCTATACCGTCTCCCTATATTCATTTTTTTCCTCCACAACCATGACCCATATCATCATCCAATGGCCCGAGGGGCCCCTCATCATCACACTGCACCACACATCTCCTTTAATCCTGCATGCACACTCGAGCTAGCCCCTGCACCATCGTTGCTTGGCCATCACCGTTGTAGATGACGTTCACCTTTCCATCCTCAAGAAATTCCACCACCACCATGATCCCCTATTTCTCCACCATCGATGAGAAATATTTGCTCCCACCGCCTTGCACGATCATCATCTTGGTCCAATACTACAACAACTTCATCACGCACTAGCCTCAGCGTCACCGGCACTATTCTGTGATCCCATATTTCATCACCGTTGGATGTGGTCTACCTGCCAGCACCATTACACCCAGCCATAGAAGGTACATTCACACCACACACACCGTGTCCAAATAAACCTGGCGTCAGATGACACTAGCCACACCTCAGCGCCCCCAAATCTCACAAGGGCCAAATATGGATTCCACTAGTTTTGAACTCAACCTGCTCAGATGTGGTGCCCATAACTTATATCATATTTTACAATAGATATCCAAGGACCCATAATATTAATGGTTCTTGGAACAAAAGTACCACCTTTGGTGGGTGTTAAATTAAAATTTATTTTAATTTAGAGTTAATCAAAACCTCAATAGAGGATTTTGCATGTTAAATTTATAATTAATTTATTTAAATATAAAGAAATGACTACGTAATATTAGGATCATTTCTTTGATGATGTTATTGATCTTTTAAAACCCTTTTAGATTAACTTTGTTGTGGTTTAAGGATTCAAGTAAAAAATCCCTCTAGTAGTGATCCACACATGCTCCTTTGATCTCTGAGCAATACCAATTGAATTTTGGGAGTTAGTGTAGTGAACATCTTTCATTGTTCATCTTGATCACTCTATTATCATTTCAGATTTAAGGATTTATTCTTATTATTGATAGTAAGAGAGGATAAATTTTATATATAGAGAGAATTTTGTTGTGTTAAATGAATCTATATTCTTAATTTTTGATTAACCCTACACAATAGACATAACCATCTATTTATAGAGATAAGTTTTAGGTTAAAATATTATTTAATTATGTATCATCCCTTAAGTAATATTATAATCTTTATCAAATACCATTCCACATAATAATAATAATAATAATAATAATAATAATAATATTTTATGGTGTGCATGCTAACTTGTGCAATAAAAAAAATACTATTTTACTAGTTTGTAAATTAATATTTAACATCAGAATAAATATTGGTTTGTTCAAACTCCTTAGAATTTATTGAATAACCAAATAAATATTAAATAAAATATTTCATTCATCAATAAAAATTTTCAATTGATAAAACATGAATAAAATTATTCCTTGTTCTTGATAATAATATTTATTCTAATAATTAAATTCAAATATAGTTTAATCAAGATCAATGGAAACACTTATTGTTGCAACCCTCTAGGATTATTTACCATTACCATTAGGATTTCTTTACTAAAGTTCAATATTACTATCTATAAATAGGTTAAGTCACTTAATATAAAAAATTTAATGTCAAAATATTGACAACCACATACAAACCTTTTCTGTGTAATATAGTCCTTTGTTACAGTACTTCATCAAGAAGGCTGCACATCTATATCAGAAACCTATGTACTTGATACATATTTCTTTTAATATTTTTAATAACAATACCATAACACCATGGCCATGTAATTAAATGATACGGTTCTATTCCAATCAAAGGTCCAAGATATAAGCTTCCATAAATATATAAGGGATAAATCCTCACTTGGCCTATCCATTAAAAATACGTCATTCATGACTCACCCAATGTAACCTACATACCTCTAACATATGGTGTAATTGTTTTGGTTAGTAAATATAAGTCAAAGAGTAATTAAATTAATCAGTAATAATATTAAATTCTAAGTATCATTACATATTCTCATAGATAGATATATTCAAGGATACAAAAACATGCTGAATTCCTACTACTGGGTCTATTTTCATAATCTCTTGTCTTAGAGATTACCAAGTGAAAACTTTATGATAAGAAGCATCATTATCTTACAAGTACTCTCAAATAATATTATACTTACTATGTTTCCTATGATAGTACATTATTAATCCATATAACTATATTTAATAATATCTTCATAAAACTTCAAGGTTCTCATCACAACAGAGAACTGATATGACCTTATAAATATGACAGATACCATTAGACATTACTACATTAAATTCACCCATAGCATTGAAAAATATGTAATAATATGTTTTATTAATATTAAATTCATCGAATATATATGTAATCAAAGTAAAATTAGTTGGTCCTAGGATACTAATACCAATAAAGTACCACTTGGACTAGAGTCAACTACCTATGACTTTTAGTCCACTAGATTTCACATGATAATAATGTTTCTATTAAATCAAGGATTTAGTCATGGGGTCCACTACATTGTATTTCATGGAAATACTACTCACTATAACTTTACCACTCTAAAAAAAATCTCTCAATATATGGTACTTCCAAAGTATATGCTTCATCCACTGACGTGACCTTATCTCCTAGTCAAGGGTCACCACTACAGTATTATAACAATAGAGTGTGATAAGATCATTACTTCTAGGTACAAAATGAATCATTTGGATGATTTTTCAAATCTAAACTTCTTCTTTAGCTTCCTTATAAGTCACAATATACTCAAACTCTACTGTAGAATCTACATCCACTACCTTCTTTGATCTCTTCCATCTCACAATACTTCCATTTAATGTGAAGATGTATCCCGTTTTTAATTTCTTATCATCTTGGTATATTTATAAACTTTCAATTTTATATACTCTTATCTATATATTCTCATATACTTTATAGAACATGAAATTATCTAGAGTACACCTCATATATTTAAGGATAGTCTTGACTACCATCTAATAGAGGTCACCTGGGTTAGCTTGATATCTGCATACCACACTTAAGGCATGATCAACATCTAGACTATCACATAGAATAAAATAAATGTATGATCCAATCAATGATGTGTATAGAATCATTTTCATTCTTTTTCTTTACTTATGCATTAGAGGAAACATTTTCCTAGAAAGATGAATTCCATGTGACATTTGAAAAAATATGCTCTTAGATTATTTCATTCTAATTCTCTTTATTATATTTTCAATATATGTACTTTGGATTAGGTTTAATAGTCTCTTATATCTACTAGGATATATCTTAATCCCAAGAATATATAATTCCTCACCTAAGTCCTTCATAGAGAATCATTTATTCAACCATGCCTTAACAGACTATAAGACTGGTATTTCATTTCCAATAAGTAATATGTCATCGATATAAAATATTATGAAAATGACCACACTAATAATAAAATACTTATATAAAAAATACTCAAATTCATTCTTTATGAAACCAAATTATATTATGAACTCATCAAAATGAATGATCTATGACCCATATGGTTTCTTTAATCCATAAATGGATCTTTGCAATTTGAAACCTTTTTTTCATCCATTGGAGTCACAAACCCTTCAAGTTGTGTTATATTGAAATCTTCCCTATGGTTTCTATTAAGGAAGTATGTTTTGACATCAATTTTCCAAATATCATAGTCATGGAAGGCTACAATGGAAAGTATAATTCTGATGGATTTAATTATTTCAAATAGTGAAATGGTTTCATCAAAGTCTATAGCTTGACTCTATTTAAACCCTTTTGAAAATAGTCATTCCTTATAGGTACTAACTTGTCCATACATGTCCATTTTATTCTTGAATACCCATTTACAACCAATGGGCTCTACATCCCCTGGAAGATATACCAAAACTCAGACTTGGTTTTTGTATATGGAATCCATTTCAAAATTCATGGATTCTTTCTACATGGAATCATATGTGCCTATTAATACATTTTTAGGTCAAAGGATCATTATTATCAACTAATAATGAGTCACCATCCTCAGTAAATATAAAACCATCCCATTGTGGTTCACTAACCAATATTATAATCCTAAGTAGTACTTGTGTTTTTGAACTTCTTCTTCTTCTATGGGGCTTTGAGGAATCTGTTACCATGCTAAATCTTTTTCACCTTGAGGATAAACTTCATCGAAGTCTATCTCAATCCCAATATCTCTTTTAAATATATTCTCCTTATTATAGAATATGGTGTTTCTTTACACTTTTTTTTTCTATGGGGTCATATAGGTAATATCGACTTGTTTCCTTAGGGTAACCTATAATGGTACACTTTATGCCTCATGATACATGTTTTTTTACCTAAATAGGCCTTAATAAATGATTCAAAACCCACACATATAAGTATGTAAACATGAGTTTCTTTCCATTCCACCATGGGATACCATTTTCCGCTTTAGTTGAAAATTGGTTTAGTATTTGTGTTGCTCTTGGTAATGTGTATCCCTAAAAGGATAATGAAGGACTCACATGACTCATCATTGATCTCACCATGTCCAAAAATGTACGGTTACTTATTTTTATTACACCATTACAATGAGGTGTGTAAGGAGGAGTGAGTTAGGATATGGTACCAAACTCCTATAAATAATCAATGAAGTCTTGATTATTATATTCACCGCCATGGCCAGAGCAAAGTTTCTTAATATTCTCACTAAGATAATTCTCAACTTCATTCTTGTATTCTTTAAATATCTCAAAGTAATCCGACATATAAATAATTAAGTATACATATTCGTATCTACTAAAATCGTCAAGTAACTATTCCTTTCTTCAATAGAAAATGGTCCACATACATCAGTATAAAATAATTCAAGAATCCCTTGGGTCCTTTAACCTTTTCCACTAAATGAGTATTTGGTCATTTTTCCTTATAAACATGAATGACACACACAAAGTGTATTTAGTTTAAAAGAATCTAAATATCCATATTGATGTAATTTATTCAAATGATTTTAATTTACATAACCTAGTTGGTGATTCTAAAGTTGGGTGTGGTATGATTCCTGTGAGGTTGTTTCATTATTGATTTCCATTAATTTTTTTTTTGTGTAATCCAACTCATAAATACCATTATTTAAATGTACCTTACCATAAAAATACTATATTTATAAAATAAGAAACATTTATGATGAACATGAAAATAAATCCATCTATATCACGTCTGGATACAGAAATAATGAATTTTTTAATAGATGACACAAAATAATAATCCTTTAAAACCAAGATGATTCCCATTTAAAACATGAGGTGGTAGTCCCCAATAGCCACAATAGCTAGTTTGGATCTATTAAAGGCTCATAGATTTACCTTCCCTAGGTCAATATTTCTAAATATACTTTGGTACTATGTTTGAATATATATGTGAGAATCAAAAGCTATATCTAATATCTAATTTATAGAAATAGATAAATTACCCTCGATAACAAATACACTTGAAGCTTCCCCTTACTTATTAGGATGGGGGTAGTTTTTCTTCTAGTGGGAATTCTTGCCACATGCGAAATATAATCCCACTCTCCTGCTTACCCCTTGATATTTATCTTCTTTCAGGGGTATAAAGAATATTTGGTCCTAGGAATATTCACTTTCCCATTATGTTTGTTCACCATAAGTTCTGAAGGATTTTCATGCTTTATCTCATTATTTACTTGGTGAAGAAGAGTAAGTAGATCTAGAAGATACTTCTCAATGTTGTTCATATTAAAATTTAAAAAAACTACAGAAGATCCAAGGGAGTGATGAAAGTATGATATTGGTGAAAGTTATTTAGGGATTTTAAACCCTATAACTTCTAATATCTTAATGTAGGAAATAATCTTTATAACGTGAGGCCCAGATGACACACCCTCTATAAGCATACTCTGAAAGAGTGCTTTGTAAATATCAAACTATTTTTTATCTTTCCCTCTTAGGATATAAAACATAGAGATACTAGAGAATTCTATAAGCATCCATGTTTTCATGAGACTTCATGTGTTCACTAAACATAGAAAAAACCATCAAACATCAAACATTGACCATGTATTTCAAGAATTTTACAAATAAATTTAACTCTTCATTACTCACCTCTTTAGTAGGTGGATCTTGGATGAGGGATTCTAGCACATAATATTTCCATTTATAGAACAACACAACCTAAAGTATCTGAACCACTCATAGAAGTTACTGCTAGTATGAAGATGGTATTTCTTTAATATAGATCACTGGGATAGCATGGATGAAGAATTTTCCATTTTCTTCAATTATAAAAGAGAATATTATTATTACTTTTCTTGATTAAAAATTACGTGATAAATAATAAAATTAAGTTTCATAAAATCCACAACTATTTTATCAGTTCCCAATAGACCTCACCATTGAAATCAGAATGTCTATTTGTTAGGAAATTCTAGTGTAAATGGTCCATATGTCCCTTCACATAACCCCAACAAGGGTTGTTAATAATATTTGAAGGTATTTAGGTATTCAGGTCTTTTCCAATCACAATCTTGTAGCTCCCAAATCCATTGAGTGGACTATCGAGTCCCGAAATTTGGACTTTTATTTCCTCAATACTTGCCTCTATGTTATATAAAGTCTATAAAGGTATACTTATATTGATGTAATATAGTTAAGTTAACCCATGACCTTTATAATAACCCCACATTAAAATTAAGTGTTTCAATGAGGGTTGGTCAAACACTTATTTCTAAGGATTTCATTCCTAATCAAGTAATGGAAGGCCAATTCTAACTTAAAATTTAGTTGAGGTATTTTAATTTATCATCTATAAATTTTATCTTTTTTACCTTTTAAATGAATTTTTAATAGTAATTGTATTTTACTTAATTAATTAACCATTTTGTATAAAACATTTATGTATAATCCATTTATTTAAATTCTATATTTTCAAATTAGTTAATTTATTTATGGGATCATAGTCTTGTATCCATAAATTAAATAATACATAGATAGAAATAAATAAATAAATAAATAAATGAACTGATCATGAGCTTTTCTAATAGTTTATTTATTAAGTGAACAATACATCAACCTATGAACTAGGGGAATAACTCCTTGCGCCGATATTGGCATGATTTGTAGAATTATAGCTATCCACATATGTATCACCTAGGTTGGAATCTATATGGTTCCATCTTGAACCACCTCCATGCACATTGAGATACTCCATTTATTACATGTATTTATAACTCACACTCAGGTGAGGGGAAACCAAAGGATTGGTTAAGGGTAATTACATAAATAACCTTGGGCATGCTGATACTACATAATAATGGAGGGTGGGATGGCCCATTGGACATCAAATTTTATTTAATATTAAATAATTGAAAACCCATGAAATAAAATAAATTAAAAAACCAACACATACACAGGTCCTGGTGAAGCTCATGAATGGGCATAAATGAAATGAATACAAAAAAATAAAACCAATTAACATTCATTTATTATTTGTTATTTATTATTAAGATAAAAAGATTTAATTAATTAATTAATTCCATTTCATCTTAATGACTATATGAATTCTCTTAGAAATACCCATCATGAATGAATTCATGGAAAATAAATGATAGAACCAATAATTATAGATTATTAAAATAAATTAATTGAGCATCTAAAATTATTTAAAAATATTATTAAATTGTAAATCACAATAAGTTCCAATCAATATAATATGTTTTTAATGCTTCAATTCATAATTTAATTTAATTTTAATTTTTCTCTATTTGGAGACTACATGATATGTACTGTCATACTACACGCTGTGTACCTTGGTTTTCTTGAATCTAGGGTACATGCCTGGGGATTTGGAATGTTCCTTGGACATACTACATGATGTCTATGGTGTGTTACTCTTATTGTGTGTCCACACAACCCATTTGAAAAACCCTACGTGTTCATTAGACATAGGACTACACAACATGTAAAAGCCAACTACATGCCCTGTATCTCACATTTCGTGTGTTCTCATAACTCATCGAGGAACTTTTAATGTATTTCAGATATAGAAATTAATGAACTACATGATGTGTATGTCAGCTAACCATAATGTAATTCATTAAGGCTCTGGGCTGTCATTCTCATGAAATTTTGACCATGTATTTGATCACATGGTTTATAATATTTTTTTAGCTAAACCATGCTGACTACAAGGTGTGTATGCCAGGTACATGCCCTATACTCTGATATACTGTGTTTTAGGTTGTCTTAGTCTACATGTGATGTGAAATAAATCCATCGCATGTAATTACTGCTCAGTGCATTGTGTGTCCTGTGACATGGCAAGGTGTAGTGAACTTTGGTACCCTATGTGTACTCTGGCTATGCGCCATGTAATCCCATGCTACTCTTCTAGATCCCCCAAATTTTTTTGATGGAATCCACATTCATTCTTCATATATTATTGGACTTAATAAATCGTGAATCTTGAATGAGGAAATTAAAATTTTGAAGGCATGTTAATTTTATCAATTAGATTATAGAATGAAAAATTATTAAAATGAAAATCTGACCACTATTGCACATATAGATCAAAAATTAAATAAATAATTATAAAATTTAAAAATTACTGCTCTGACACTACTTTAAGGTTCTGGGAATATAGGAAGCACCTTTGGTGGGAATTGAATTAAAATTTATTTTAATTTAGAGTTACCCGAAACACCAATAGTGGATCTTTCATGTTAAATTTATAATTAATTTAGTTAGATATGAAAAAATGATTACCTCATCTTAGGATCCTTTCTTCGTTGATGTTGTTTATCTTCTAAAAACCCTTTTGGATTACCTTCATTGAAATGCAAGGATTCAAGTGTATATCCCTTTAGTGGTGATCCGAACACACTCTTTTGATATCAAAGAAATTCCAATTTTTTTTGGGTGATAGAATAGTGAATCAATTGTCTCATCTTATTCATATTTATTGCTCCAAATATCCTTTAGGCTTGAATTGGTTCTTAAAATTCTTAAGAGGAAGAGAGGAGTAATTCATGAGAGGGAGATATTCATGTTGTGTGAAATGATTCTCTATTTTCAATTTTTAATTAACCATACACAGTAGACATAACCATCTATTTATAGATATAGGGTTTATGTTAAAATATTATTTAATTTCACCCCAGCCATTAAATAATATTATAATCTCTTTTAAACCCCATGCCACATAAAAATAAAAATAATATTTTATGGTGCACATTCTAATTTGCACAATATAAAATATTATTTTACCATCTTGAAAATTAATATTTATCACTACAAATAGTCTTGGTCCATTAGAACTCCTCAAAATTTATTTAATACTCGAATATATATTTAATTAAATATTTCATTCATTAATAGATATTTTTGAATGAAAAAACTTGAATAAAATTATTCCTTAGTCTTGATAATAATATTTAATCTAATAATTAAATTTAAATAGAATTTATTCAAGGTCAACTAAAACACTTAGTGTGTGTAATCCTCTAGGATTCTTTCTCATGGCATTAGGAGGGCTTGCATAAAGTCCAAGATTACTATGTTACAGTGGATCAAGACACCCAATATAATTAACTTAATTTCACAATATCGAAGACCACATATGAATGATTACTGTGTAATATAATCCCTTTATCACAATATCTCATCAAGTAGGTTGCACATCTGTTTCATCAACCTATATGATCGTTACATCTTTCTTTGACTATATAAAATAATCACATCATTAGACCATGGAAATGGAATTTAATGTGATGGTTCTATTCTAATCAAAGGCATTAGATATAAGCTTACATAAAGATGGAAGGGAAAAATACTTCCTTAACCTATCCATTAATAACATTTCATTCATGATTCACCCAACACACCCTACTTTCCACCAACATATTTCATGATAGTTTTGGTCAGTAAATCTAAGTGTGCAAGTCATGACATGCATCAATGAGAATTTTAAAGTCTTAGGACCCTTACAAATGCTTGCAGATAGGAATATTTGGTGACACCAAAACATGCATAATTTCTATGGTGGGTTTGTTCTCATAATATCCCATATTATAGATTACTAAGTGATAACTTCACGACAGGAAGCCTCATCCACTTATGAGTACTCTCATTTGATAGTCTACATACTACATGTCCTATTATTTTACATTATCGAACAATAGAACTATATTTAAGAATATCATCATAACAATTCAAGGTTCTCATCATAGAGGGGAACTACTATGACCTTATAAATGAGATAGATACCCTAGAACATTATTACATTAAATTCATGAAGAATGATGAATAATATGTAATAATATTTTTTATTAATATTAAACTCATTGAATATACATGTAATCAAAGTAAAATCAGTTGGTCCTATGAAAGAAACTCTAATAGATATATTATCCCAACACTATTAGTCATTATTTACAATATACATCATCTATCATAAGACATGATATCACCTTTGGTGTTCGTAAGTTGTATTTTAGGACACACATTGATATCACCCAAGCAACATGATTCTCTGTTTTACAGCATGAAAAAATGTAAATAATCATTATCATTTCCAAGGAATGCCCATATCATATGCCATGTAATTATTAATCTTATATATTTACACTATTTCACCTGTTACAATATCCTATATCATATGGTGTGATCATATCACTAATTATGACATCATATGTCATAAGGTACACAAAAAAAATCCATATTTATGATTACGGTATACCTATCTTAAAAGAATCCATAGTTTAAAATCTATATCGTATTAAATGAAATTAAATATAATATCAATTTTTATCATTTTAAAACATGTTTTGTTTTGAATCATTTAAATAATTACATGATTATATTCCACTAATGTGTTTCTTAGGATCAAATAATACTTATTCAAGCAGTGGAAGACATCAAGAAACCTAAAAACCAAGATCACCATGCTATGAAATCAACACCATGTATAATATAAAATGAAGAAAATTTTGTTTACCTTACACTAATATTGGATGAAACTACTATATTCAATCTTGAGTTTTATGAAGATCACTAAGAAGTATCCAAACATATCCTTCATCCATGGTGTATCCATGGGCTGACCTGAAGCACCCAAAAATTGTATGGGATAATCCTAAAGTCCCATGTTATGAGGGAAACCCTTAAAGTAAAGGATTTATGAAAAATGTATTTTTTGATCAGTTAATTAGTAGAAGGATTTTATAGATTCAACTATTCTTATGGATCAACCTTTTTTAAACAATACCCAAGGATGTTACTTGATCCTCCATGTATTTACCTAAACATTTACTATCAGTAAAGTCATGTATGTGGTTACAAAATTTGTAACCATAGACCATGAATTTAACACTTAAATGCATTTTAGATTTTCATATACATTTCATCATATGAAATAGTTATTGTTAATGATAGATTACATAGATAATGATCAAATGTTAATGTTCTTCTACCCATATTAATCATATGATAAGTATACCAATAGCATAAATTTTATGATGTTTTACATCATACACTATGACATAGCTAAAGGTAGTGGTTCAATATCAAAATATCCAACCATATGATATATCGTGGTTCCACTTATGTTGTACACCATGAAACACACACACACACATCATACCATATGATATAACAAAAATATATCATACGTATATAAGGCTTTAGGTCATATCTACATCAATAAAAAAACTCTATCTTTATCATGTTGATAAACCTCATCTTCAACTTTTCTTCTATAACATATATCAATGAGTATAAAAATATCTCCTCCTTTATTCATATAATTTTATCATGTATCAAAATATACCTCAATAGTTATTTAAATATCCACACATCCTACGTTTTTTCAAGATATCTCTATAAAAATTACTTTTTATATATTAGATATGATCAATGGTTAGAATCACTTGATGTTATTATTAGTCTCCTTGATCATGTAACCTGTTTTTTATCCTTAATGAATAGTCAAATCCACTTCATATGATAAAATTATATCTTTTTATCTAATCTCAAGTATTATAATTTTAAGGGATTTATAATTTTACAAAATCCATAGATATCAACCAAAAATCAACATGATTCTGTAAACTATGATATAATATGTTCAAACATCATATCCTAAATAAATCATATCTTTATAAATATTTAATCCAAAATTCTATGAAAATTTTGAATTTTAGAGATATATCTAAGAATACATTGTGATGTGTAGTAATTTTTTATGATGTAATTAAATCCTTCCCAAAAAATTAATACTTATGGTTATGATGGAATGACCTAAATCATTTTGACCATCCAAAAAATATTCCTTTAGAAAACAACTTTATACATAAATTGTGATATCCCATTAAAGTGTAATATGTATCCAATGATGGACAGTGAAATTTACCTCTTTGAAAAAAAATCAATTTCCAACCTTACTTCATAAATCCATGGTGTTATGAGAAAAACCTATCACCGAAACAACTCCTCAAATATCATGACTTATAATTATAGTGTGATCTCTAAACGATGTCAGCTCGAATCAATATATTTCTTAATCTATTTCACTTCATCAAAATTTTATTATTTTTTTAATATAACCATAACACAATACATCTCATTATGATGTTTTTTTAGTATTTTGAAAAAAACCCATTTTAATGGAAATTTTCACTAATGTCTAGACCAATACATAGTTATTTAGACCACATTATGGTCTATGCTAGGATATACCATGACATAGTGAGTGTAACCATATTGTGGTGGTGTGAATGATGATTTATATGATTATAAAATATTTTTTATGGATTATTACATTTAAAATAAGCATGAGAATATGGATTATTTTGGGACGATTACTAACTTGAAAAGTCTCTATCAATAATAAGTTAGAAATGATAGATATAAATATTTAAAATCAACCTATTAGTGTAATATGACTGCGGGTACTCCTATCTCAACTTATGTACTCAATATGATTAATTAATTGAATTAATTAAAGATTCTGGGATCATCTATCATGATTTATCTATCCATAGACTTCATATATTAGTTTTTAGAAAGGTCTTGATAACATAATGTGAATTAAAATTCAAAAAAATTACCCAATCTAGTCAATATGTTGAGGATTAACGAGCAAGACATGCAAGGCTTAAACTCAATTTACATGATGATGGTATATAAATTAAAGCATACTTTTTTGGTTATAATGATGATAAGAGACTTTGGGGAGAGTACAAGACAACTTTTAAAATGATTAGAAGTGAATCTAAGGAAGAATTTTTTTTTTCACTATGGGAAAAATAAAAATTGGAGGATAAATATTATAGAATACCTAAAAGGTTTCAAGAAGCCTCATGGAGAGTCCACATCAAGTGTTAATGTTATATAATTAAAATACTCTATTTTAAAGGGTATTTGATACTGACCCTATATTATAAAATTATTTTAAATAAGGATTAATTCTTATATCTTAAAGTATGTATTCAAGTTATGGAGTAAGTGGTTTCAATTTTGAGTATTTTGATGCCATGGATCTTTTTAACTCTCTAATGGATAAGAATAAAGATAATTTATTTTCATCTTGTTTTATTCTTATGTGATAAGTGGTATTATTTAAAAAAATTATTTATGAATAAATGAGATTATTATTTTTATACTCATGGTTATGATTGATATAATTCAATAACTTACTTGAAAATTAGATAAGGGTAAAATAATTTAGGTAAGTATTTTGTCAAAATAGAAGGGAAAAAGTTCCCACCACTTTAAAGTGGAATATTTTAAAGAATAAAATATTTTTATTCAGAATATTACTCTAAACACATAGAATACCATATAACATGTGGGTGAAAATATTTATTTGTTAAATATTTAAACTTAAGAAAATATGTGTTATTTTATAAACTCAAAAGAATTTGTATTTTAGATCATGTTTTTAAGAGAAAATATAGATTCAAATATGCTTTTTGGAATAAGTTTTAACTTAGATAAACTCAAAGTGTAGAAAATAAAATATCATACTATTAAATATTATAGTGAAAGTTACTTATATCCTAAAATATTTTATGGAATATTGGAAAATAAAATAATGTAAAGTGTTACATTTTTCCCCAAAATTATCTCAATGAAAAATTTTAATAGAAAATTTCCAAGATGATGATGATGAACTTATAATGAGTTTTTAGTAGACAACATAAGTTGTTAACATCATGGAATTTGATTTCATAATGTAATTTTTTTGGATACTATGTTTAAAGAGATGAACATTATGAATATGATTCCTAATTATCACTAATATTTAATGAAATTTTATTCAAAGATGTTATTCACTAAAGGAGTTTAGTGGGAGGTTTTATTATATGGTCACATAGATTTGTGTTTAGAATTATATAGAGATTTAATGGGTTTAAAAAACCACTAAAAGTGTAGAAACAAAATGCCTCTCTAGTGGTTTATAATATGGGATATTATTAAATGGTCTATTATGTATAGTTTTGTTATTATTCTTAAAGATTTTAAGAAGAAAAATTATGGTAGTGTCCATTTTTTCATACATAATATTGGTTTCTTATATTTCATGATGTGAAATGATATATAACAACTAAATGTATGAATTTGAGTTATCCCTAACTGATTCTTGTCATAAAGTATTATATTTTATGTTGATATGTTAAGGTTAACCTGGATTTTATTTATTATACAGATATTAAATATGCTCACAAGGCATAAAAATATTTTTGTGTGTTGGGTGACCCACCAAGTATACTACATGTAGTGTTATACACTATGTATTTGGTATTCCATGGGTGCATGTTTCACATTGAATACCTATACATGAGGTTATAAAGGAAACTAAATTTATAACCTTTATTCTTTTTTATATTTCTTACACTAGCATTTAGGATGAGCTAATCATGGAATCATTGGGTATGTTTTTGATCATGTTATCAATTAAAGATTAACCAAGATGATATTTTTTCTCTCATATGAAGATAATGACATATAGAAACTATAATGTTATTGACTAAGGAAGTTTATAACCATAACTTGGTATAATACTTGTTAAGTTCTTATCTATATGGATGAGGATCATGATATGTGATCATTTACTTGGGTAAATGATATGAGATATGTTCATTTATTTGGACAGTCTATTCTTGGACAATTGAGAATGTATGAGTGAGATATTTTTTATTGACATACTCTATGTTCCCTGATCACTTGATGTATTGTAAAAAGGGATTATATGATTATTCATACTAGCATATGATAAAGTTAGTAGATACAGGTATGTAGATACATATGTTTGATAGATATCACACCAGACCCTTTTTTTCTTGTCCATCATTTATAATTTTCTATAGGACTCTATTTTATTACATTTATAGATTGAGGAATTCATAAATGTTTTCAATGATACAATGGATCATTATGACACACTTTGTGGTTATATGAAGTATTATTAAATTATTTTTCAAAGTGTTTATACAAAACTATGAGAGCTACCCTAAAAGTATTTTAAAGGACATAAAAAAGATGTTTTGGATTTATTTTTGAAAGTTTTTACATATAACACAACATGTAGTGAAAATGAAAGATATATTTTTCAAAATAGGTTTTTAAGATTCTAAAAAGTTTTTTGGACATGGTCTCAAAAGTTGTTAGATATGATGTGACATAATGTAAAAATTCACTAAGTCTACGAAGAATTAGTGAAAGTGTATGATTAATGGAAATGTGCATTAAAGTTCAGACCATGACATAGTAGTTAAACCATGTCATGGTCTGTTCTAGTATAGATAATGACATAATGGATGTCACTATTCCATGAATATGTGCATGGAAATTTACTTGATTATGTGATAATTTGTGGATTAACTTCCTTCACCTACACTGAGCTATCATGATAAGTTTTTCATCATATGATGAATATTTATGGAGTTTTAATATCTAACACAATTTTTTTTAAAAATAATTAATCATAAATGAATAATAATTAGTTAAAAATACTTTAACTCATGAAGCATTTATGAAATGTTTTATTCTTTAATAGGAAAATATTTTATTTCCAAAATAAGTCATTGGATGGTTATATAGAGAGGCACGTGGTTTGTGATTTTTTTATGAAGACAATGGGATTCAATAAAAAAATACTCTAAGGTTTAATTTATTTCTATTTAGATGTCTTTACCTTTAAATAAGGTTCTAGAAAACCAAAAGGAAGAGAAGATTCTTTCAAAGCATTGGGATATTCATCTAGCCAATGGATACCCTAGGAGGAAGCATCCCATTGGCTGTTTCTTAATGATCACTATCAATATCATATGAAATATATTAGATAGATTTGTGATCAATAGAGAAAAGGTATGAAAATTTTTATTTCTTTATTTATATCCATATTAATGGAGTGGTTCTGTGGTATAACTGGTTTTGGTTGAATGTTTTTCATTGAGTTAAGAAAAGTGTTATCCCCTCTAAAACCCATTAAATTTCACTTCCTACAAAACTTCCGAAGAATTAATAAAATTATTTCCCAATAATAATATAATCCCATTTTAAGGATTTCCATATACCTTTTTCAACAAACTCAACCAAAAAATTCTCACTTTTTTTTTGAAAACAATCTTGTCTTTTGGGTTTGTTGACAACCACCTCTTCAAAAATCTTGGAAACCACCTTAAACCATTTAAAATTAATTTTGGTATAAATCTTAAACATTATGATCACATTAATCATGTTTCATTCAATGAATAAACAATCATTCACTCTATTACCATGTGAGTCATCCTCATTTTGAGAATCATGAGTAAAATAAAATTGTTTCATGAATAACTATACTAACCTCATACTCCTTTTAAAGTAAAACTGATTAAAAATATTATACATCATTTTTATCAACTCCACCATCTCATCAATATCTCATAATCCATATCTCCCTATTTGGAGGAACACTCCCCATTTATGAATAAACATTTGAGTATATCTCTACATTTATTAATGAACCTAAAGATCACTTCTCCATGTCTTTTTTAGGAATAAATAACTCAATAAAACATCAATCGAGTGAACCATACCTTTTCATGAGCCAATTATTGATTGATACCACTAGTTGAATTTTTAATTAAGTGACATCACATGTTGTATGAAATTTTTAAATGAAAAAAATATTTTTATCACCTTCAAAATTTCTAGCACAAAGGATATTAGGGGAGTGGGTGTCCTTCTCTAAGATATTAAGTGGATGGAGATTATAAAACTGTAAGAGGTAACAAATACTTCTGAAATATTTCCTTGGATATTAATTTTTTTTTATAATTTTTTAAAACTGATCTTGTAACACCCCAAGGTTTTGAAAATAAATATTGAATCCATTTTATAATCTATCCATTAAACACAAATTTTCCTCTACTGTGTTTTGAATTTCGAAAACCTATCATCTAGAGTTGTGACCAGTAAGCCATTTGAAGTCTGATAGAAAAAACTTGATTTTTGGTGAATAGTAACATACACTTATGAATAGTAATATGACAATTATGAATATTAAATAATGATATTATTTTATTTTCTTAAGGTAATATGATAATGAGATCTAAATTAATTTTTCAATGTGATATAAAACTAA
Source organism: Viscum album (assembly GCA_963277665.1). NCBI lineage: Eukaryota > Viridiplantae > Streptophyta > Magnoliopsida > Santalales > Viscaceae > Viscum > Viscum album. Next base: position 177,925,877 of record OY728119.1, on the reverse strand, counting down.
TTATACCTTAAAATTGTTATTTTTCGAATTAATTATGATTTTATTTAAAAATTAAATTAAATATATTTAGAAACTTATTTTTGAAAAATAGAGTTCATTTTTGAATTCTACATGTTGAAAAATGGTAGGGGTGAATTTTTGGGATTTTTCTAAAATACTTGATTTTTTTTGAATAGTAAAAATAAAGTTTTGAGTTTTCGGTAGTTTAATGACATCATAATGACATAATAAAAGGCTGGTCGGCTTTTTTACAGTAACATATGGCATGAGGTGTCCCAAGTGGCAAAAACCATGGGAAAATACCATGGTCAAGCTCATGGTTTGGCAAAAACCACCAATGAGGTGTCCCTTTGAAATTATTAAAAAAACTCCCTCTCTTTTTCTATAAATACCCACTCATACATTCATTTTATTTCATTCCAAATCTTTAATCCTCGAAGATATGGTGGTTTTACCTCTCTAGGAGTACTCCCAAGGTGTCCTTAAGCCCCCAAGGTCACAACCTTCAAGTTCTAGGAGTTACTCTACAAGGTAAGGGAATCCTTCACCCTCCTCTTTTAGTCGACACTTATTTTATGTTATCTATTTGAATTTCCATTATCATATGTTGGAGTTTTATTTTATGTATTAATATTACTTTAATTTTGATTTCCATATGATGAGATACCATTTTTATCTCATAATTTTATTTTATGAAATTTTAAGCGACGCAGTTAGGCTGCCGAAATTTTATAATGGATTTCTCAACTTTCTTTTATTTTCAAGTTCATCTATTTTCTTTTCCTCTCTTCACCTCCTCTATCCAAATGAATATGATAACTCTAGTTTCATATATATAATGGAATCATATCATGTTAATGGACTAACCATCATCAATATCCCCTCTCTCTCCCCTTTTATTTTATAAATGAAATCAACGTCCATGAGGTTCCAATTTATAGCCTTTCTGGACGACGAAGTTTCATTATTCAATTTCTCCTTCATTACTGGTCATGAAACCATTTTTATGGTTGAAATAGAATATAACATATTTATTATAACCAAATTAATATTCAGGAACCAGTATATGTACATATTATTAAATCATAATACCAAACTAGTTCCTAATAATCAAAATACCGCTTAAATAATCTAAGTGAAAATCATTAATAATTCATCTAATGATTCATCATTTTTACATGTAACCAAATGATATAAATGAACATTAAAAATTAAGGATGTTCATAAATAATATTTAATTTCAGTTCTGTAGATTTACATCCATTCCACATGAACTCCAATACTTAAAAACAAGAGAACCGATTATGAAAATCAAGAAAATGAACACTCCTGAACGACAAAATTCAATTTTATAACTTATCAATAAGGACATAGATGAACTAAAAAAATTATGATAAACTAAATAAATGTATAATAAGTTCTTAATTAAGTTATTAATGAGTCTAATTTCATATTCAAGGACCTTAAGTTCAAGAAGGGAACACATTCAGATTTAAGGTAAGGGTTTTTCCACCCGAACTTCCATTTTCATTCGGGTTATTTTCATTATATAATTAACTCAATTAAATTCTTATGTATTATTATATAATCATCATAAAATATATGTGAGTGTTATATATATGTACACCAACCATAATCCTTTATTATTTTATGGATAGTTACATGTTTTAAAATGATCTTTCAAAATTGTTTTCGAAATACAAGCCCGATTCAAGGGAATATCTCAATTTCTTACATATTTTCAAGGAAAATATATAATATATTTCTAGAAACCATTATATTTATAAAATAACTCATTTTACTAAGAGAATAATATCTTACTTCCCTTATGGTTTTATACAAATATTTTTTCCAAAAGAACTCTTCTTTTCAAAGTGAAAGAGTATTTATTTCAAGAATTACTCGAAGGTTTTATAAGAGTATCTTAATCTATTTCAACAATATTGTTGATTATTATGTATTATTGGGATTAATATTTCATGGTATAATCTACCATATTTAATTTAATTGTTTATGATTATTTTGGTTGTGGATGTGTTATCTTTAAACCATTCACCAATTTACTCCGAATGGTTAGTGTTTATGCTTAATGTTTGAGGAAAGTTATTTAAATTTCATATATTAGTTTAAATATGAATGTATATATGGTTTATCCCTGTTCAGATGAGGAATGTATTGGACATATTAAGTGTCAGGTGGGGCCCTCTATAGCCCCTCGGTGCATCGGTAGGTCTCATGAGACAAACTATGGTCTCGACACAAGGCCTTGACAAAATGATTATTTATGGTCTTGGCATGAGGCCTTGACAGTATGGTTATGTTGTCCCACATTATGCATTCCATCATTATGAAAATAGTATTGATGGTTCATGTGGTTATTTGACTAGTAGAATACCCATGATTATGTTATATTATTGCAATATTTACTCAACTCTTATTCCTACCATAATGAAATCAAGTTTATTATTTATTAAAGGCACATGTTTTTATTTATTCAACATGCCTAATGTTTACGTTATGATATCTTCCACTGTATTGCTTACTCTTATTGAGCATTTGATCTCACCCCTTTATTATGTTTCATTTTCTCAGGACATGAAGAAGTTTATTATGAATGACATGTTGAAATAATCTAGGAGTTATGGAAGTTGTCTAAAGAGTTTCTATGTTGTATTTTTATTTCAAGTTTTAAAGTTGAAATTATGTATGAATATTGTTTCCAATAATACTAAAATACTCAATCCTTCGGGATTCTTATTCCTTGTTGTATGCCAATATAATCAAATAAGGCACCAGATCCGAGCAACTGGGGTTGGGTCCTTACAGTAGGTATCAGAGGAAGTTTAGTAGAAAACTTGGAAACTAGATTTAGAAAACATAGATTAGGGATGAGTCCCTAAGATAGTCTTTGAGGATAAACATACAATAATGTCCTGGTATTTTGGTAATGAATAGATTATGTGGATCTTTCAAGTAATACATCCCTGTCTGGATATGAGCAGGTAGTGGCGGCTCTGGCACAGATGTACCTAGGAGTGAAAGCTCCGACAAGAAGTTTTGGGCTTGACCTGGGGTATCATAGTACACGACAACGGGTCTTGCTACACTCTTGGTTACGACACTCCTGGGAGATATGCTTAGGATAATTCACATTTTATTTACAAGACATTATAAAGGATTTAAATGTAAATTTTTCCTCAAAGATTCCATGTTTATGATTAAGAGACTAGATATTCATAGAATTTCAATTTATGCTTAGTATTTTTCTACATTGAGATTATAAATTATGATTCATATCTTAATCTAGTGTATTCCATTATTTAGAAATGGCGCCTAGTTGAAGGAATGGAAACCACACGAACGCGCGTAGGGATTTCCCTCTGATACAAGATAATGACGTTGGCTCTGGTGCTGTGACTGGTGCTAAGAAACTTATAACAATACTGGGAAAACTTACTCAGGTTATGAATAATAACCTTACCCGTATGGAGCATCCGGATCCACCATATGGAGGATCTGTGTTAGATCACTTTATGCGACAACAACCTCCATCATTCAATGGGACTACAAACCCATTTGTAGCTGAGAAGTGGATAAGTTCCCTCGAGAATATATTTATTGCTTTGGAATGTATTGAAATAGAGAAGGTTGTCATGGTATTTTATCATTTAACGGGATATGAGGATCAGTGGTGGTCATTAATCCAAAACAAAAAGGAGGAGGAAGAAATAGAAGATATGGAATGGAGTAATTTTAAGGAAATCTTCTTAGAAAAATATTTCCCTCATGAACAGTGAGCAGATATGGAGAGGAAATTCTTGAATATGAGGCATAAGGAGGATGAAAATGTTTCTAAGTATGAAGCTAACTTTACAAGGCTGGCAAGGCATGCTGTGAAATATGTACGTAATCCAAGGAGAAAAATTTATCGATTCTTTGATGGTTTGAAACCATTCCTCAGAAGGGCTCTAGTCTCCCAGAATTTATCATCATATGAAGACATAGTTTAAAATTCTATCAATATGGAAAAGTAATTCTCTAAGTCTCATGACTTTAAGAGAAATCAAGAGAAGAAGAGGGCTGCTGAAAACTCTGGGAAAGAAAATAAGGAAATGGGGAAAAAGGGAAGAGTTGAATTTCTGTCATGCATTAATTGTGGCAAGAAACAGCCCGGCACTTGCCTGAAGGGAATGAGAGTATATTAAAAATTCAGAGAAAAAGGCCACCTATCTTGGGATTTTAAGGGGAAGAAAGAAGATACCAAAGTTCTATGCTACAATTGCAGGGAGATGGGACATTATGCACATGAATGTACTAAGCGTCAGGGAGATGTTCCCCAAAGAAGGCCAATGAAGCAAGGCCAAGATTATGCGGTCACAACCACGTAGGTAAAAGTTCCTTATGAAGTGGTGGAAGGTATATTGATTATTTCATCAAACTTAGCCGATGCTTCATTTGATTCTGGGTCTTCGCATTCATTTATATCTTCCCAGTTTTCCAGGAAAATTAGATATGTCCAATTTGATTTAATAAAGGATCTATCAGTCAAAAACCCTAGTGGATGTATCATTTCAACAAAGGAATGTCAGTTATTCCCCCTCATGACACATAAAAATGCTTCAGTTGCTGACCTTATCATCATACCAATGACTGAATTTGATATAATTCTCGATATGAATTAGCTATAAAATTATGATGCGAAGAACTATTTCAAGAAGAAAGAAGTTACAATTTTTTAGAATGGTGTGGAATCCCTTATCTTTAGAGAAGAAACATCACCATCTGATTCTCATCTAGATCCACCCCCAGTAGCTCTACTAAATTAAATTATTGAGGATGAAGGGAATGCAATAACTATGGGTGAGGAAAATAAGGTTCAAATAGAAGATGTACTTTTTGTGAAAGAATATATTGATGTCTTTCCAGAGGATTTACCTGGACATCCTCGAGAGTGGGAAATTAAGTTTTCCATTAACTTAATTCCCGATTCAAGGCACATATCAAAGAACCCTTATAGAATAGCCACTTTGGAGTTAGTGGAGCTAAAGAAACAACTAGAATAATTGAGTGATAAAGGATTTATTCACCCTAGTGTTTATCCATGGGGAGCCCCTATTCTTTTTATTAAGAAGAAAGATGAGTCTATGAGGTTGTGCATTGATTACAGGGAAATAAACACGGTTACAATAAAGAATAAGTATCCTCTACCAAGAATTGATGAATTATTTGATCAAATTCATAGATCCCAATATTTTTCAAAGATTGATCTTATATATGGATATCATTAGTTGCTTGTGAGGAAGGAATACATTCAAAAAACTATATTCCGAACTAGGTATGGGCATTACAATTTTACAGTAATGCCTTTTAGACTAACTAATGCACCATCTGTTTTCATGGATCTGATGAATAGAGTTTTCAAGGAATATCTTGATGACTTTGTGGTGGTGTTTATTGATGATATCCTGTTATACTCTAAAAACTATGAAGATCATGAAAGTAACCTTCATATTAATTTGAAGACTCTAAGAAGAAATGAATTATATGGGAAGTTTAACAAGTGTAATTTTTGGCTCCAATCAGTTTTCTTTCTGGGTAAAATTGTCTCTAAGGATGGAATATCTATAGATCCTATGAAGACAAAGGCTGTGCAAGAATGAACTACTCTAATGAACATAACTGAGGTACATAGTTTTATTGGTTTGGTAGGTTATTATTAGCATTTCATCCAGAACTTTGCCCGTTTAGCCAACCCAATGACCAAGCTCACAGGAAAAGGGGATAAGTTCGTATGGACAAAGGAATGTGAAGAATGTTTTGAATAATTGAAGAGGATATTAGTTAAAGCTCTGATCTTAACCCTACCATCATGGAATGATGGGTTTGTTATCTATAGTGACACATCAAAGAAATGACTAGGTTGTGTCCTTATGTAGAATGGTTGAGTGATTGCCTATGCATCTAGGCAGCTAAAAATTCATGAAAAAAACTATCCAACTCATGATCTTGAGTTAGTAGTGGTAATATTTACTCTAAATATTTGGAGACATTACCTCTATGGAGAAAATGTGAGATACATACTGATCATACAAGTTTGAAATATATATTCTCATAGAAAGAAATCAACATGAGACAATGGAGATGGATTGAGCTACTCAAAGACTACGATTACACAATACACTACCACCTAGAGAAGGCAAATAAGGAAGCATGTGCTTTGAGTAGAAAGAACCATGTAATTATGAACAAGATGAGAGTTGAAAGGGATCCTATGTTCATGGATCTTGTAAAGATGGATATGGGAATTATCAAAGAAGGTAACACATCACTACTTTTTCAAATGGATTCCAAAACTTATTTACTAGAAAGGATAAAATGTTCTTAGGCTGATGATGAGGAGTTTCAAAAGAAAATTAAAGCTATAAATGATGGGAAGTTGACTAACTTTTCATATTAAGGTGGCATTTTGAAATTCAGAAAGAGGCTTTGTATTCCCTCTATTTCTGAGCTAAAGAGGGAACTGTTGGATGATGCTCATATCTCTAATTTCTCTATACACACTGGTAGCACAAAGATGTTTTGATATCTAAAGGAACATTTTTGGTGGGAAAACATGAAGAGGGAGATTACTGATTACGTGTCGAGATGTTTGGTTTGTCAATATGTGAAGGCTGGAAGACAACGTCCTGGAGGAGTCATGAAACCCCTTCATATTCCTATGTGGAAATGGGATGATATTACGATGGACTTTTTCATGGGTCTACCAAAGACTCCAAGAAAGAATGATGCGATATAGGTCATTATTGATCGTCTTACAAAATCAGCACATTTTATTGCAATAAGAGAAGATTTACCACTTGAAAGTTTAGTAAGACTTTATATTAATGAAGTTTTAAGACTTCATGGTGTACCCTCATCAATTGTTTCCGATCGGGATCCCTGTTTTACATCACGATTCTGGAAGAGTCTTCAGAAGGCCCTAAATACTGATATTCGTTTGAGCACTGCCTACCACCCAAAAACTGATGGACAATCAGAACAGACTATTCAAACTTTGGAAAACATGTTGAGGTCTTGTTCACTTGATTTTCAAGGCATGTGGGATCAATATTTACCTCTCATATAATTTTTCTATAACAATATCTTCCATTGAAGTATTCATATGGAACCATATGAAGCATTGTATGGAAACAGATGCCATACACCAACTTGTTGAGATGATGTTGGTGAAAAAAAGCTTATAGGCTTATAACTTTTTGAGGAAACAATGGAAAAGGTGAAAATTATCCAAACCCATATCAAAATAGCTCAAAGTAGGAAAAAGATCTATGCTGATAACCAAATAAAGGACTTGGAATTTCAAGAAGGAGATCATGTTTTTTTAAAGGTATCTCTATGAAAGGGTATTATACGATTCAGTAAGAAGGGAAAATTAAGTCCCAGGTACATCGGATCTTTTGAAATTATGGACCGAATTGGAGTCATAGATTACCATTTGGAAATTCCTCCAAGTCTCTCCAAAGTTCACAATGTGTTCCACATGTCAATGTTAGTAAAATACATTCCAAACCCAACACATGTACTCACTTATGAAGAAGTAAAACCTGAGCCCGATCTGTCTTATTGTGAATAGCCTATCAAGATTCTTGATACCATAGAACCAGTATTGAGAAATTGGACAACTCGTCTGGTAAAGGTTCTTTGGAGGAACTATAATATGGATGAAGCAACATGGGAGCCTGAGGAGCTTATGTCGAAGACATACCTGAATCTTTTTATATAACATTTTGTGAATTTTGAAGATGAAATTTTTGTAAGGAGGGGAGAATGTAACACCCCAAGGTTTTGAAAATAAACATTGAATTCATTTTATAATCTATCCATTAAACACAACTTTTCCTCTACTGTGTTTTGAATTTTGAAAAACTGTCATCTAGAGTTGTGACCAGTAAGTCATTTGGAGTCTGATAAAACAAAATTGATTTTTAGTGAATAGTAATATACAATTATAAAAAGTAATATGAATAGTAATATGACCCTTATGAATAGGAAATAATGATATTATTTTTATTTTCTTAAGGTAATAAGATAATGAGATATTAATTAATTTTTCAATGTGATATAAAACTAATTATACCTTAAAATTGTTATTTTTTGAATTAACTATGATTTTATTTAAAAAATAAATTAATAATATTTATAAAATTATTTTTGAAAAAATGGAGTTCATTTTTTAATTCTACACATCGAAAAATGGTAGGGGTGAATTTTTGGGATTTTTCTAAAATACTTGAATTTTTCGTGAATAGTAAAAATACAGTTTTGAGTTTTCGGTAGTTTAATGACATCATAATGACATAATAAAAGGATGGTCTACTTGTTTATAGTAACATATGACATGAGGTGTACCAAGTGGCTAAAACCATGGGAAAATACCATGGGAAAGCCCATGGTTTGGCAAAAAACACTAATGAGGTGCCCCTTTGAAATTATTAAAAAAACTCCCCCTCTTTTTCTATAAATACCCACTCATCCATTCATTTTCTTTCATTCAAAATCCCTCATCCTCGAATATAGGGTTATTTTACCTCTCTATGAGTCTTCCCAAGGTTTCCTTAATCCCCCAATGTCCTAACCTTCAAGTTCTAGGAGTTACTCTACAAGGTAAGGGAATCCTTCACCCCCCTCTTTCAATCGACACTTCTTTTATGTTATCTCTTTGAATTTCCATTATCATATGTTGGAGTTTTATTTTATGTATTCCTATTACTTTAATTTTTATTTCCATATGACGATATAACATTTTCTCTCATCATTTCATTTTATGAAATTTTAACCGACGCCGTTAGGCTGCCGAATTTTCATAAGGGATCTCTCATCTTTCCTTTTATTTTCAAGTTCATATCTTTTCTTTTCGTCTCCTCAATTACACTATCCAAATGACTATGATAACTACAATATCATATATATACTGTAATTATATCATTTTAATGGACTAAACTTCATCAATATCCTCTCTCTCTCCCCCTTTTATTTTATAAATGAAATCAACGTCCATGAGGTTCCAATTATAGCCTTTGTAGACGATGAAGTTTCATTATTCAATTTATCCTTAATTAATGGTCATGAAACCATTTTTATGGTTGAAACAGAATATAATATATTTATTATAACCAAATTAATATTCAGAAACCATTATATTTACATATTATTAAATCATAAGACCAAACTAGTTTCTAATAATCAAAATACTGCTTAAATAATCTAAGTGAATATCATTAATAATTCATATAATGATTCATCCTTTTTACATGTAACAAAATAATAGAAATGAACATTAAAACTTATGGATGTTCATAAATAATATTTAATTTTAGTTCTGTAGATTTATATCTATTCCACATGAACTCCATTACTTAAAAACAAGAGAACCGATTATGAAAATCAAGAAAACGAACACTCCATAACGATGAAATTTGATAATATAACTTATCAATAAAGACATAAATGAACTAAAAATAATTATGATAAACTAAATAAATGTCTAATAAGTTCTTAATTAAGTTATTAATGAGTCTAATTTTATATTCCAGGACCTTAAGTTCAAGAGGGGAACACATTCAGATTTAATGTAAGGGTTTTTCCACCCGAACTTCCATTTTTCATTCGGGTTATTTTCATTGTCTAATTAACTCAATGAAATTCTTATGTATTATTATATACCCATCATAAAATCTTTTTAGGGTTATATATATGTAAAAAAACCAGAATCCTTCCTTATTTTATGGATATTTACATGTTTTAAAAGGAACTTTCAAAATTGTTTCCGAAATACAAGCCCGGTTCAAGGGAATATCTCAATTTCTTACCTATTTTCAAGGGAAATATCTAATCTGTTTTTGGAAACCATTATATTTATAAAATCACTCATTTTACTAAGAAAATAATATCTTAATTCACTTATGGGTTTATACAAATATTTTTTCCAAAAGAACTCTTCTTTTCAAAGTGAAAGAGTATTTATTTCAAGAATTACTTGAAGGTTTTATAAGAGTATCTTCATCTATTTCAAAACTCTTGTTGATTCTTATTTATTATTGGGATTAATATTTCATGGTATCGTCTACCATATTTAATTTAATGGGTTATGATTATTTTGTCTGTGGATGTGTTATCTTTAAACCATTCACCAATTTACTCCGAATGGTTAGTGTTTATGCTTAATGTACGGGGAAAGTTATTTAAATTTTATATATTAGTTTAAATATGAATGTATATGTTGTTTATACCTATTTATATGATTAATTAATTGGACATATTAAGTGTCGGGTGGGGCCCTCTATAGCCCCTCAGTGCATTGGTAGGTCTCAAGAGACAAACTACGGTCTTGGCACATGGCTTTGACAAAATGATTATTTATGGTCTTGGCACGAGGCCTTGACAACATGGTTATGTTGTCCCAAATTATGAATTACCTCATTATGAAAATAATATTGATGGTTAATGTGGTTATTTTACTATTAGAATACCCATGATTATGTTATATTATGGAAATATTTACTCAACTCTTATCCCTGCCATAATGAAATCAGGTTTATTATTTGTTAAAGGCATATGTTTTTATTTATTCAACATGCCTAATGTTTATGATATGATATATTCTATTGTATTTCTTACTCTTAAAGAGAGTTTGTGATCACCCCTTTATTATGTTTCATTTTCTCAGGACATGAAGAATTTTATTATGAATGACATGCTGAAATAATCTAGGAGTTATGGAAGTTGTCTAAGGAGTTTCTATGTTATATTTTTATTTCAAGTTGTAAAGTTGAAATTATGTATGAATCTTTTTTCCAATAACACTAAACTACTCGGTCCTTCAGGATGCTTATTCCTTATTGTATTACAATATAATCAAATAAGGCACCGGCTTCGGGAAACTGGGGTCGGGTCCTTACAGATCTTGTGTTGAGACATATTCCAATTTTGTGACGACTTACTCAACTTTATACATGATAAAATTATAATTTATCTCAACGCTCTCTATTCTCGAGTGATGTACAATATTTTTACTATGGTTAATAGTGCTTGGGTTATCATAATTAAACACATTATGATAAATTACCTTTATACCAACTTCTTAAAGATATTATCGCATCCTTAAGAGTTTTGTATATGATTAGGTAGTGAAAATATACTAAACTTCTATAGTTCTCAATGGTTTGGAATCTTGTTTTTTGATACATTAAGAAATACACAATTTCTAAAGAAAAAATGTATCCCTAGATGTTTATTTTATATCATTAAGAAACCTACCCAATATATATATGTATATCCTAATAACTTCTTCTAGGAAGAGACATGAAAATTTAATGATTGAGAGTATGTGAAATTATTAATCTTATTTTAGTCATTTTTACTTTAAAGGGTAAAATAGTAATTTTACTAATCTTGAAATAAAAATTTTATCACACTTTTAGATTTGAGACGTGATTCACACCCTTTAGTTAAAATTTTAAAATTTTATATGGTTGTTCAATTTTTTGGTAATTGATGGAACTAATTTTATTTAATAATTTATTTAATTAATTTTATTTTCATTTGATTTTTTTATAAATTATTTAAATGAGTATTATGGTAGCATTTAAATGTAAATTAGAGTAAGTAAATAGACAATTTTTTTTATCAAAACTGTGTCATGACTTATGAATATCTTTGTGAGTGGATTTTAAAGATAAAGTCAACGGTGGAAAGTTTTATGGGAATTATGACATATTTTAATGGGGGAGATAGAGGTTTAGATCACTTTTAATATATATTTCCATCAATATATTTTCTCTCATTTTATCTCTAAATACTTTTTAAAATCAATGTACTATAAAAAACCAAAGAATTATAAATAAAGAATTAAATATAAATTAACGGTCATTGGAGGATTAAAGATCAACAATTATCATGTAATTGAGGTTGGTGACTTGAGATTATCATATTTTTAATTATTTATATGAATCTAAAATTATTTTAACATTCTTCTATAAGTATACAGTTCATAATAATTTAATATGAATATTATAGTGGAAACATAAAACTAAGTAAGATAAATATGAGATTGATAGAATAAATATTATTAATGAATATTCAAAATGATTATGAAATATGATAGAAAAAATTATGGGTGAAAATTGATTAATGTTAGAAATGGAATATGAGAATTCATGAGATAATATATTTGATATAAATATAATTTATTAGTTATGATTTTAGTGGATTATTGGTGATATTGATAATGAATTATAAAATATTTGAAAAGGGAAAATTATATTGAAATATTTATTATGATGGATTTGGTGATATATAATTATTTATGATTTCATGTTACTTATTTGATAAATCACCATATTTAATTTTGAGTTTAAAATGATAAAATATTGTGGAAAATAATATATGTGATGTGAAGGGTGAATTTATGAACTTTGTAATGGGTTGTACCAAATCAACACAGGGTTATTAAACTTTATGTAAAATTTTACAAAAGTGTTAGTGACAGTGTGGGATGAAGTGATAGTTTGTTTCATGGGGTCTATGCCACTCAGGCATGATTCCATGTATCTATTTAGTAAAGTGGGTCTTTTAGTAGTGAGACACATGGGGGTTCTATAGTTTTTACATGGATTATACCACATAAACATGAGGTTGTTCCATATTAGCAAAGGGGTTATAAGATTACATGAATTTTGGAATATATATTATATGACTTGATAGTGGTGTATAAAAAAGTTGTGGTAAACATATACTATGTATAAAAAATTCCTAATACTAGATTACTATAAAGTGGTAGTGGAACCTATTGATTCTCATGATAGGAGGAATGTGTTAAACATGATAATAAACTCCCTAGGACCTATTTTGTGGTAGAACTAGGTTGGAGCCTGGTATATCTACATGATATAAAAATATTCCATAGAAAATTTTTATGTTTGGTTGGTGAAATAATATACATAATTATAGGTTAGTGAATTCAAAGGAAATTTAAATTTTCATGGATTTAGTAGTTGAGGGAGTTTTAATTTGATGTTTTGGATATGGTTCTCCAACTCTTAAGTGTTTATTTGAGGAAATTGTTTTTTGGAATTAATAGTTTTGGATTTGGGAAGAGGCATGAGATCATAATTCTAGGAGATGGGATGAAATTATACTATATCTAATACACTAATCCAAAATAGGGGGAATTTAAGAATGGTGTGATGGGTAACCAATTGTTGCACTTTAGAGTGGGTAAACCACAATGTGGTCCAAAAAATGCATGGGTGATGTTTTTTTGTGTGTTTTAGAAATGGATCACATCAAATTTGGTGTGGTATACAAAGATTAAGAGGATATATATAATTAATCTTGGAGTTAGAGGAGATCACATCACATCTAGAGTATTATTTTGTGAGGATTCTTGGGTTGGGGGTCACATTACAACCTATATGCGTTGTTCCATGAAGCACCCGATTAGGATTTCATGGTTTTTACCTGAGGATCAATTTTGTTCCATGAAAAATGTGGTCACACAAAAACTTTTCCTTAGGAGTGAGGCATTGTGTCATGTTTTTATTTTTCATGCCATTATTGTCCCCCTAATCTATTTTTTAATAAAGTCAAAGGGTCATCTTGTACCCCTTAGTTACTTCCCTCTTAGAGGTTTATTCCTACCATTATCCAAACTATCAAAGGGGGATTAACCCTTACCTTACTCTCCCTCCCATTTCACCCCTTTATCTATATGGGTTCATGATATTTATTCTCGATAAATGAGGTGATTTCCTTACCCTCTCTTCCATACTTTCCCTTCCTCTAATTTGTGGTCATTCTGGGTTAGTGTTTTATTAATGATTCCACTATATCATAGTGAAATTATCCCTAACTCGTGGAAGAGAAATGAGTTTCATAATCACAATTCCATAAAACATAAACCATTAAAGAAAGAATATTAATGAAACATTTGGATCATTTCCTATAAAGGAATGAGTAACATCAACATATGTCATCTTAGATGAAAAATAACTTGGAAAGATATTTTGAAAAACATTTCTTGAAGAAAATATACTTTCTTATTTGAAAAATGGCTCATTAAAACATAAAAACATTTTGAAAACAATTTTCTTAAAAATAAACTTGAAATATTATAAATAAAGATTTGAAAACCTTTTGGACACCTTTTTCTTTGAAAACATATAAAGAGAGCTTGCAACCACATTGAAAACCATTTTCCTTGAAAACTTATAAAAGGATATTGAAATATTTTTGAAAACCATTTCTTTGAAAATACTTTTCAAACTTATAAATAAGGATTGGAATATTTTTTAAAACCATTTTCCTGGAAAACAAATAAAGGAATCTTAAAAACATTTTTAAAACAATTTTCCTTGAAAACTTATAAAATAATCTTTAAAAAATTTTGTAAATAATTTTCCTTAAAAACTTATAAAAGAATATTTGAATTTTTTGAAGAAAAATGTTCCTTAAAACCTTATAAAATAATCTTAAAAACCTTTTAAAAAACACTTTCCTTGAAAAATACTTTGAAAATTTATAATGAAATCATTAAAAAGTTTTGAAAACCATTTATTTGAAATTTTTTTTTAGAATTTTTTTTTTAAAAATTAACCTTTTAAACATAAAAATGAAGCTTTATAGAAATGATGGCGAGTAAATCATTACATTCCATAAAAGGTAAGAAGAACATTCCTTTTGCACGATAAAAGGTTAGAAAAATTCCTTGCTTAGAAAGTGACGAGAATATTCCTTTGAAAACATTGGTAAAATAAAAAAAGTGAAAAAAATTTATTTTAATGATTTTAGAAGAATTGTAAAATATTATTTGAAACCATTTTTAGAAAACATGGTTTTTAAGGAACACAGATTTCCAATCAAAGAGAGGGTAAATTCAGGATTTCTTAAAAACACTCTCTTAACTATATTTTGTACCAAAGAGTATAAAAATGGTACCAATACATAAATATATAGTTAATAACTAAAGAATAAGAAAATTCATGAATTTTCTTGAGATATGGATTAAAATATTTCAATAATGGAAGCATAATCATAAACAATTTCAAAAAGCGATGATATTGTTTCAATAAACTCTTATCACTTAGTAAATTTGAACCATACTCACTACGTAAGAAAGTGAAATTAAATAAAGATTAAAATATTTTTAAATGAATTATATTCATGATATTATATTTTAAAGGTAGTATGTATACCTCATATAAAAATATAGGTACATATCATGGCATGTGTCTCAAAGAAGGTAAATTGAGAGAAAACTATCTTACCGATTTGGTAACTTTTGAAACAGAAAACTCATAAAAGGAAGAACATAGAATGGATATGTAATTACCCATAAATTTAAGAATAATAATCATATAATATATTCATGGGAATTATATACACCATGCAAAAGGAATGGGTGGTTAATAAATCATGTATCTCACGAAAAGAAAAAGTGAGATGAAATTCCCTTACATTGTGTATTGAATCTCATCATACTTGTTCAAAACACCTATATAATAAATATAAATTTATTAAAAATATTTTAAAGAACCATATTATTATATCTAATACCACATATGGTTTGATTATGACATTATATTACCCGCTTGTTAACAATACTATATTAAGGTTTCACTTTGGGTAATATTCTCTTTGTCCTTCACATGTGTCTTAATTTGTTATATATTTGATCCTTATACTTATATCATGATTTATAGAATGTAAATAAAGATACAAATATCATTTATATTCATTATATGTGTGTTATAATAATCTATATAATATAGAAGTATGAAATGTAATACAACATTCATGGAGACGGTAAGCCGTACGTACGCATGAACAATGTTTCTATTTTTATTGTCGTATTGAAAGAAAGAAGGAAAATGAAGTTTGTATATATATATATACATTCATATATATAATTATTATAGTAGAATGATTATATCATAAATATCATATAAGTTCACTAAACCTATAAGGACTCGACCTTATTACATACATAATCTTTAATTTAGTGAAGAAAACACTTCCTTTTACATTGAGTATATTTTCAAGTTTAAAGATTTAGAGAAATGGTACATAACACATTCATGACATTACACATTAATATAGAGTAGTTACCATAAAAAAAATACTCATTTCCTCTAAAATAAAAACTTTTCAAATAAAACATGATTTCTTGACAATTAGTCAAAAATTTAACATGTCTTACTTCATTGTACTAAAAATCCTTATAACTTGTAAAAAACATTTAAAAACTTGGGATGAGAACAAAAATCTCAGTAATGAATATAAAAAAAAGGAAATAACACATTAGTCCATGGCCACTTTTAACGTATGAAATCATTTTCAAAATACATACTTGCCACCCATATATACTTACTTTGTGAAACATGAGATTTAAAAAATATCCTAAAAAAACATAAGAACATAAATGTTACTATAATGGTATATTGTGGAATTACTTACATAATATTGTAACCCACACGACTACCTTATAATTTGTAACCCTAACAACTACCTTGCAATTTGTGAAACCATCGTAGTTACAAATGGAGTAACCATAAAGACGACCTCAAACTTACACATACCCAATGCATTGGAGGGAGATATAGGTCCCAAACTTCATCATAAACAATGCCCAAGAACCAAAACATAATCATACAACATGAATAATTTTATAAAAACATTGATTTTGAATTTTGTAAAATAGAATTTTAAAAGAGAATTTTAAAAGATACGCCCCTTAGAAATATCATATAATTCAAGTGAGAATTAATATAGTGGATGGAATATGTATAAAAACTATAAATACACAAAATTAAACATAATATAAATAAAATCCATCACACAAACAATTTTAATACCACATAAATAACAAAGTAGAAGGTTAACCCAAAGAATGGAAATCAGGTTAAGAATTCCCTTACCTCGGGTTTGTCTTACTTCAAACTTGTTTAAAACTTCTGTATAATGGTTAAAATAGTGTTATTAATATCTTAAAGAAACATATTAATCTTTATAATACCTTATAATATTATTTCATTACATCATTTCATCCTTTAATTGCATTGTTTTGGGTGTGTTCTTTACATGTTTTCCATGATCGGTTCATGATGAATGTACTTGTCAATTAGAAGTGAAACTCCAGAATTGGAATGGAGTGGTATTTATATATTTCCAGAATTATAAATTATACCATTTATCATTTTGATTTATTTCATGAGGATGATTTATGAGTTACAACATTATTGATATTTGTTTATGTTATTTTGGTGATTCTTCGATCGTAAAGATCTCATTTTGTTTCATAAATTAATAGCATGTGTGAAAATATGATTCCAGAACCTTATATAAGTTATAAAACATAAATTATAATCTGTTTCAACCATAAAAATGGTTTCATAACCAGTTTTGAAGGAAGTAAAAGAATTTGAAATCATATCGTCCATGATGTTGATAAATCAACACATCACAGATGGTGTTTTAATTCTTTGAATAAGTGGGAGAGGAGAAGAATATTGATGAGGAATTTTCCATGAACATGATAAAATATAGAATATACATGATTCTTTAGCTTTCATGATTCTTGGATGAGAGGATCTGAGGAAAAATAAGAAAGAAACTCAAAATAAAAGGAAAATTAAGAAATATCTTACGAAAATTCGGCAGCCTAACAACGTCACTTAAAATTTCATAAAATATTTTGATGAGAGAAAAGGGGTATCTCATCATTATTAAAAAATAAGAAAATTAAGGGGGATATGTAATGACATATCCCAACATATTCCAAAGGAAATTAAAAATAATAACATAAAATGAAAGAAAGAAAACAAGAGAGGATGTTTACCTCTTGATCTCTTCTCCTTGAGATCCTTCTTAAGGCCTTTGGTTTTGGCCTTTTGATGAGACCAGCAGCTCTAGGACGTGGGGAAGAGCCTTGGGAGGAGTATTGGGCAGAAATTAGGTAAGTCTCAAGGCTTGAGAGGTGTGGGAGGAAGAGGGAAATGAGGGTGGTATTTATAGTGGATGAGAGGAGGTATTTAACATTATTTTAATCATTATTATAATATTTTTTATCAAGACTATGAATAGTATTAATTAATGTGACCCTAAATAGTAATAATGGGATTTTAGTTCGAACCAAGTGGTCTTACATCATCCTTTCATCACCTATTATGCAGTAAATCAAGTATTTATCATTTATTACATTTTATCGTATTTTACTATTCACAAAAAATTCTAGAATTTCAGAAAATTCTCATAAATTCAGACTTACCATTTTTTGACATGTAGAATTCAAAAATTAACTCCATTTTTTGAAAATAAGTTTCTAAATATTATTAATTTAATTTTTTTTTAAAATTATACTTTATTAAAAAATTAACAATTTTAATTCTATAACTATCTTTATATCACATTGAAAAATTAACCAAGATGTCGTTATCTTAAATCCTTAAGAAAAAAATATCAATACAATTTAATATTCATTAGGGTCATATTACTATTCATATAACTATTCATAAGGGTATGTTACTATTCACCAAAAATTAATTTGGTTCCATTAGACTCCAAATAACTTACTGAACACAATTGTAGATGACTATTTTTCGAAATTCAAATCATAGAAGCAGAAAATTTATATATAAAGGATAGTTATAAATATATACTTAAAAATAAACTTATGTGCATTTCAATTTATTTTTAGAAAACTTTGGGGTGTTACATTACCCCCACCTTCTGAAAATTATGTCCTCAAAATTTTATTTACTTATTAAACAAATGAGGTTATCTTTACCTCATAGCATTTTCAGAATCCCATGTTGATTATTTTACCGTGTGGTTTCTCCAAAAAACCTTTTCCTGGTGGATTACCTTATTCTGCGATTCTCATTCCCTTCGATCAAGAATTTGAACTGGTTTATCTTCCTAAGAAAGGTTCTCTTCCAGCTGAATTGCTTACAGTATCAAGAAATGATTTGAATTTGGAACATAATTTCTCAACATTGAAACATGAAAACAATTATGTACCTAAGACAAAATCAGAGGCAAAGCTACTCAGTATGCAACTGGTCCAACTTTTTACAGGATTTCAAAAGGACTGATGAACTGCGGACTTAGCTTTTCTTTCTTACCAAAACGCATCACACCTTTTCAAGAAGAGATTTTAAGGAAAACATGGCCACCCACCTCGAAAGAGAACTCTTTCATTCTATTATCTATATAACATTTATTCCTGCTCTGAGCTGTTCTCAAGTACTACTGGATCATCTTTACTTTCTCAGCCACCTCCTCTACTAATTCTGGCCCCAACAATTTTCTTTCATCGACTTCATCCCAAAACGCTGCAGTTCGACACCGCTTCCCATAAAAATCCTCGAAAGGTTCCATCTGTATACTGGAATGAAAACTGTTATTATAAGAAAATTCAACTAAACAAATATATTGATCTAAACTTCCCTAGTAGTCTATTGAACAAGATCGAAGAATATTCTCCAAAGTCTGAATTATTCATTCTAACTACCCATCTGATTGAGGATGAAAAGATGTACTGAAATTTAATTTTGTGCTCAACAACTTCTAAAGTCCCTTCCAAAAGTTATAAGTAAACCTAGGATCTTGGTTAGATACAATGTAAAGAGAAACTCCACGTATCCTGACAATATCTTTGAGGTACATTCAAGAAAGATGATCCAAAGACATTGTATCTCGAATAGAAAGAAAATATGAAGATTTTTTCAGCCGATCAACAATAATCCAAACTGCATTGTTACCTCTAGAAGTCTTTGGTAGTCCCACCAAAAAGTCCATGGATACATTCTCCCATTTCCCCTATGGAACTGGAAAAGGTTAAATCATTCCTTTCGGTAACTGCCACTCTGCTTTAACCTATTGACATATCAAACATTTCATAGTAAAATCAACAATATCTCTTTTCATTCCATACCACCAATAATACTCCCAAAGGTCTTTGTAAATCTTAGTACTACCATGATGAACTAAAAATGGAGAACTATGAGCTTCACACAACAATTATTTCTTCAACTGGGAATCACAAGGAACACACAACCTTTTTCCAAATCTTAAAACACAATCTTTATCAAGGTTAAATTCTGGAAACTTACCCATTTTAACCAATTATACCTTTTTATGTTGCTCATCGTCTTCCTTCTGCGCTTTCTTAATTCTGTTTGATAAAGATGACTGCACTGAAACCTGAAACAAAATAGATGTATTCCCTGTACCAAAAACTTCTAATCCAAAATTTATCAAATCATTAATCAAGGGATCATTTTCTAAACGTAACATGGTTAATGATGCATGATGTTTTCGACTCAAGGCATCTGCCACTTTGTTTGCTTTTCTCGGATGATAATTGATCATGAAATCATAATACTTTATCAGTTCAAGCCATCTTCTCTGCCCCATGTTTAATTCCTTCTGAGTGAATATATAATTTATACTTTTATGGTCAGTATATATTTGACATTTGGCTCCGTATAAATGATGCCTCCAATTTTTCAAAGAAAAAACCACAGCTACCAATTCCAAATCATGTGTGGGATAATTTAACTCATGTGGTTTTAGTTGTCTTGAAGAATAAGCAATTACCTGATAATTCTGCATCAGAACACAACCAAGTCCCTTCAATGAAGAATCACTGTAGATGAAAAACTCACCATTTCGAGAAGGCAAGGCCAAAACTAGATAATTCACCAATATCTTCTTTAGTTCCTGAAAACAAACATCACATTCCTTTTTCCAAATAAATTTAAACCTTTTTCATGTTAACTTAGTTATCAGGTTAGATAACCATGAAAAGTTCTTAACAAATCATCGGTAATAACCTAATAATCCAAGAAAACTATGAATTTATGTGACATTTGTAGGTCTTGGCCATTCATCAACCCCTTTTGTTTTGGCAGGATCAACTATTATTCTATCCTTATTTACAATGTTCCCAAGAAAAGAGATTTGTTGTAACCAAAAATCACACTTTCTGAATTTTCCATATATTTTCTTTTTTTAAGGTTTGTAAAACAACCCTTAGATGTTTTTTATGTTCTTCTTTACTATTAGAAAATACCAGAATGTCATCAATAAACACAACCAAAATCTTATCTAAGAACTCATGAAATATTATATTCATAAGATCCATGAATATAATAGGTGCATTAGTTAAAACAAATGGAATAAAAAAAATTCATAATGCCCATATCTAGTAAGAAAGGCTGTTTTCAGGATGTCATCCTCATTCACCTTCAGCTGATGGTATCCAGATCTCAAGTCAATATTGGAAAAGTACTGAGCTCCCTGGATATGATAAAAAAAGTCATCGATGTGAGGAAAAATATACTTGTTTTTAACACTGATGTTATTCAAAGCTCTATAATCAACACAAATTCTCATGAAACTATATTTCCTTTTAACGAACAAAATAGGATCTCCCCATGGTGAAGTGCTAGGATGAATGAATCCTTTATTAAGAAAATCCTACAACTAATTTTTCAATTCAAGAAGTTCTATTTGAGCCATATGATATGGGGGTTTTAAAATTGGATTAACATCAGGAACTAAGTCAATTGAGAATTCGACTTCCCAATCAGGTATGACACCATGTAACTTATCAGAAAAATATAAAGGTATTAATTTACCACTGGGACATCATTAATTTGAATAGTTCTCTTGTTTTCAACAATATAACCAAGATAACTTTCATTTCCATATTTCAACAATTTCTTAGATTCCTGATATGTTATCAATTATATGGGTTTGTTCTTTTATACAAAATGAAATTCTTTTTGAAAAACAACTTCTTTATCTCTACATTCAATCTTAGCATGATAAACAGAAATCCAATCCATTCCCAGAATAACATCAAACTCGAATAAGGGTAAAACAATGAGTTTTGAAGGTAATGTATTTCCATATACCACAATAGAAAGATTCTTATAATTCATCTTGGCTATAATATTTCCCCTAGGTGTTTTAACAACAAGTTTCAGTCTCATTTGTTGAGGTGATATTTCCAATTTACCAAAAAAATTCTCAGAGAAGAAGGAATGTATAGACCTCATATCAAAAAAAAGAAAAAGAAAAATCTAAGTAAACAAAAAAAGTACCTGATACAACTTCATTAGATGGCTCATCATTAGCTAATGTAGTCATAAAAGATTTCACTACACCTTTCTACTTATAGTCTAGCTTCTTTTCATCATTTGGATCTCTCTTTGGGTAGGAATTTGCATAGTTACCCATCTCCCCACATTTAAAACACTTTACAGTTTGCTTATCAGGATTATTCTTAGGATCATTTTCATTACAATCTCGGGCCATATGTACAAACTTACTACATCAAAAACACTTCCCACTTTTTCTAAGACATTCCCCATAGTACTATCTTGCCACACTTTTCACAAACTAGAAACTAGATTTTCTTACCATCTGATTTCTTTGTTTGATTCTTACCCATCGCTTGCCATATGGACCTATTCTTCTCTTTGTTTCCAAAGTGAACGTGATCATCAGCAAACTCCATCTCTACCCTCTCAGCATATCGAAAAAGTTTCTCATAACTTTTGAATTCACAGGAGGCCAACACCCTTCGATACCTTGGCTTCAATCCTGAGTAAAAGTGGTTGATTTTGATATAAAGATCCAGAATAAGATTTGGAGCATACCTCACTAGTAGGGTGAAGTTCACTTCATACACAACCACTGAATCTTCCTCCTTTTTCTTCAATTCAAGGAATTTCTTCTCCATCCCAAGTCGCAATACCTTAGGAAAATATTTTTCAAGGAAAAGACTTTTAAATTCACCCCACTATAAGGCATAAATATCCTCTTTATCCCTAATATTCTTTACCATTGACCACCACCAATCAGCTTCACCTTCAAAATGATAAATGTAAAGACTTAACTTTTGATTAAATGAACATCCCATAACATCGAATATCTTTTCAAGGGCTTTAATCCATCCTTCAGCCGCTACTGGGTCAGAAGATCCATTAAAAGCCGGAGGGTGTTGTCTCATAAAATGTTCCACTATTGTCATGTTCCATTATGGTACCTATGTTTGTTCTCTTTCATGGATTCCAACACTATTTATTTCCTACGTCAACTGACCTATTACTATCAAAAACTACCCAGTTCTAATCCCTACCATTCTGGGCTGCAGATTCAGAAGGATTTCGTTCTTTCAGTGTCTCTCCTCTTTAGATTCCCTGTTTCTTCTATGGAAAACCATTCTGAACCCTAAAGTTTTCTAAACCATCATTTGATACCAATTATAAGGAACCGACCTTATTATATACATAATCTTGAATTTAGTCAAGAAAACACTTCCTTTTACATTGATGACCTTTTAAAGTTTAGAGATTTAGAGAAAATGGACATAACACATTCATGACATTACACATTAATATAGAGTGGTTACCATAAAAACAATACTCATTTCCTCCAAAATAAAAACTTTTCAAATAAAACATGATTTCTTTACAATTCTTCAAACATTTAACATGGATTCCTTAATTTTACTACTAATCCTCATAACCTGAAAAAAACATTTAAAAACATGGGATGGGTACAAAAATCTTAGTAAGGGATATAAAAATAAGGAAATAACACATTAGTCCATGAACACTTGTAACGTATGAAATCATTTTCAAAAGACATACTTGTCACCCATATATACTTACTTTGTAAAACATGAGATTTAAACAAGATCCAAACAAAAAATAAGAACATAAATATAACCATAAAGGTATATTGGGACATTACTTACATAATATTTTAACCCTCACAACTACCTTATAATTTGTAACCCTCACGGCTACCTTACAATTTGTGAAACCATCGCAGTTACACATGGAGTAACCATACGACTGACCTCCAAATTTCACATAACCAATGCATCAGAGGGTGATATAGGCCCCATAATTAATCATAAAAAATTCACAATAACCATAACATAATCATAAAACATGAATAATTTCATAAAAACATTTCTTTTGAATTCTGTAAAATAGAATTTTAAAAGAGGATTTTAAAAGAAAATCCCCTTAAAAATATCATATAATTCAAGCGAGACTTAATATAGTGGATGGAATATGTATGCACACTATAAATACACATAATTAAACATAATATAAACAAAACCCACCACACAAACAATTTTAATACCACATAAATAATGAAGTAGAAGGTTAACCCAAAGAATGGAAATTGGGTTAAGAATTCTCTTACCTTGGGTTTGCCTTAATTAAAAATTATTTAAAACTACTGTATAATAGTTAAAAGAGTGTTATTAATATCTTAAATAAACATATCAATATTTATAATAACTTATAAGATCATTTCATTACATTATTTCACCCTTTAATTGTTAGTATTTTGTTCCTTGCATTGTTTTGGGTGTGTTCTTTACATGTTTTCCATGATCAGTTCATGATGGATGTTCTTATAAATTGGAAGTGAAAATCCAGAATTGGAATGGAGTGGTATTTAAATATTTATAAAACCATAAATTATACCATTTATAATTTTGAGTTCTGTCATGAGGATGATTCATGAGTTACAACATTATTGATATTTGTTTAGGTTATTTTGGCGATTCTTCGATCGTAAAGATCTCATTTTATTTCATAAATTAATAGCATGTGTGGAAAAATGTTTCCAGAACCTTATATAAGTTATAATAAATAAATTATAATATGGTTAAACAATAAAAATGGTTTCATAACCAGACTTTAAGGAATTAAAAGAATTTTAAATCACATCATCCACGATGTTGGTAAATCGACACATCACAGACTGTGTTTTAATTCCTTGAATAAGTGGGAGAGAAGAAGAAGATTGATGAGGAATTTTACATGAACATGAGAAAATACATAATATACATTATTTTTGATCTTTCTTTCCTCTTGGATAAGAGTAGGTGAGGAAAAAAGAAGAAAGGAACTCAAAATAAAATAAAAATTAAGAAATCTCTCATGAAAATTTGGCAGCCTAACGACGTCACTTAAAATTTCATAAAATATTTTGATGAGATAAAAGGGGTATCTCATAATTATTAAATAATATGATTAGTAATGGGGATATTTAATGACATATCCCAACATATTATAAAGGAAATTAAAAATAATAACATAAAATGAAAGAAAGAAAACAAAAGAGGATGTTTACCTCTTGATCTCTTCTCTTTGAGATCCTTCTTAAGGCCTTTGGTTTTGTCCTTTTGGTGAGACCAGAAGATATAGGACGTGGGGAAGAGACTTGGGAGGATTATTGGGTAGAACTCAGGTAATGATAAAGGATTTAAAGGTGTGGTAGGAAGAGGGAAATGAGGGTGGTATTTATAGTGGAGGAGAGGAGGTATTTAACATTATTTTAATCATTATTATAATATTTTTGCTCAAGACTATGAATAGTCTTAATTCATGTGATCATAAATAGTAATAATGGAATGTGAGTTCGAACCAAGTGGTTTTAAATCATCCTTTAATCACCTATGATGTAGTAAATCAAGTATTTAGCATTTATTATATTTTATCGTATTTTACTATTCATAAAATATTCTAGAATTTCAGAAAATTCCCATAAATTCACCCTTACCATTTTTCGACTTGTATAATTAAAAAATAAAATCCATTTTTTGAAAATAATTTTCTAAATATTATTAATTTAATTTTTAAATAAAATCATACTTAATTAAAAAATTAAGAATTTTAATTATATAACTACCATATCACATTGAAAAATTAACCAAGATGTCATTATCTTAAAGCCTTAAGAAAATAAAATATTAATACAATTTAATATTAATTAGGTTCATATTAATATTCAAATTAATTTTCATAATGGTATGTTACTATTCACCAAAAAATCAAGTTGGTTCCATTAGACTACAAATAACTTACTAAACACAATTGTAGATGACTGTTTTTTGAAATTCAAAACTTAGAAGAGAAAAAATTATATTTAAAGGATAGTTATAAATATCTACTTAAAAAAACTTTCATGCATTTCAATTTATTTTTAGAAAACCTTGGGGTGTTAGAAAACCCATCCTTAATACATTCCGTGTAGCATGTGAACGAATCACATTGCTTTGAGGGGGCGATAGTCGACACTTCTTAAAACGAAATTATTGTATTTACACCAAAGGGAAAGTATAAAGATATGTATTTTAAAAGGATTAAATAAGATTAAAGAAACAATAAATATATTATATAACATATATAAATATAGTTTTTATCATAATTTCCACCATGAGAGGTGGTAATGAAAAATGAACAATCATTATTTTGTGAGGCGGTAGTTCACCGTACACATAAACAATATGTTTGTTACCCATTAGATGGAGGTGACTGTAAGTGTAGGTCTAAACCTTAGAATAAAAACATCCTAGTATATTTAATATACTTTTGTTTTTATACAATCATGTAATAAAGAGAGTGGAGAGGGTGGAGAAATAAAATAAAATAAAGGATCTTGAGAGAAGTCATTACCTCTTAATCGGGTAACTCGTTTTGGTTTATGCCAAAAGGATTAATTAGATTGATTTATTACATAGAGGAGGATTATATTAGGACTTAAGGGGTGTTATTAAGTTTATTGGGTAGATATTGTTTGAAACTAAGTGGTTTTAGATGTGTGAAGAAGAGGGATAGGTGGTGGCCTTTTACAAGGAAGGGAAATGACACACTTGACAATTTTGAAAACAAGTTAGGTATACCGATGTTTTTACCCAAAAAAAGTAATAAAAAACCAATAAAAATAAATAATATAAGTTTAATGTCTGAATAATTTCCATAAAATGGGTTTTGAACAAATTTATAGTCTGTTTTGGGTCTTAAATTTATGGTTTAGTACTTTGTTAACCTAATTTTTCTCTTAATTGTTGTAATTAATTTTAATCACTTTCACTATTATTTTTGGTCAAAAACTAAGATGAACTTATTATAAATTATAAATTATGATTTTTAAAAATATTTAATCCATTTTTCTAAATTATAATAACTTAAGTGGTAGAAATTAATTTAAAAATAATCTCGCAGACAGGATGACACTGTGGGGTTTTAAAGTAAAAACATCCAAAAGTTTACTAAGATTTTATACCCAATTTCAAAGTAAAATTAATTAAAATGACCTGAATTGGATTAATTGATAAAAATATGATCTAATTAAAGTTTAAAATTAATTTAAAATACAATTTATCCTTATAAATAAATTATATTATAAAGCAGTTTTGAATTAGAATTCATTATTTTTCACTATTCATCCAAAAATGAAGTTTCTCAGAAAAATCCCAAAAATTCTCCCTAAGATAATTTTAAAATTATAAATTAAAAAATGAATTTAATTTTATCAAATTCAATTTTTAAATGTGTCTAAAATTAATTTTATTATTTTTCACAGAAGGACTTTAAAAGCAGTTCATTTGAGAAAATACCATTTTTAAACATATACAGACTTTACTAAAAATTATATAATTTGTTATAAATATGTTTTATTTATATAAAAATATATAAAACATATTTTAAAATTATTTTTTAATATTTATATATCTAAGTTTAACAAC
Organism: Viscum album; assembly: GCA_963277665.1. Taxonomy (NCBI): domain Eukaryota; kingdom Viridiplantae; phylum Streptophyta; class Magnoliopsida; order Santalales; family Viscaceae; genus Viscum; species Viscum album. The sequence goes on along the minus strand of OY728119.1, from coordinate 177,898,252 downwards.
TAGGTTTTAATTATCTCATTTAAATAATTATAACAATAAAATGATGTTTCGTAGAAACATAGGTGTTGTGTGTAGCATACAAAAAGTCAGTGTTGCATGTAACATATGCCAAATAAATTTTCCATGTAACATATTACAATTAAGAACCATGTGAAAGGAATGTTTTACTTAGTGCATTGCAAGAAATAAATGAAAATTTAATTTATTTTAAAAAAGGTCCATAAAAACTCAGGGTGTTACATTCTACCCCCCTTAAAATGAATTTCGACCTTGAAATTCATCACTCAGGTAAAAAATAAGGATACTTATAGTTCATAATATCTACAAGTTCCCATGTATCTTCCTCTAACAAGATATTTATCTACAAAACTTTAGCCAGGTGAGCGGTCTTATTTCATAGAACTTTATTTGATTGGTCCAAAATATCAACTGGTTATTCTTCGTAAGAAAGATTCTACTCCAGTGGTGTGACCTATGAGTTTAGTACATGTTAAGGGTCAGGTATGTACTTCATCATGAGAGATAAATGGAAAACATCATTGAATTGAGAGATATTTTGAGGAAGTTCCAATCTATAGGCTATCATTCTGATACGTTCACGAATCTCAAAGGGACCGATATACATAGGGATTAGTTTTCCTTTCTTTTTGAACCTCATAAATTTCTTCTAGAGTGAGATTTGTAGAATAACCTTTTAAAAAACCTAAAATTCTAGACCATGCCATCGGTTATCAACATAACTTGTCTACCTACTTTGAGCTTCCTTAATATGATGCTGAATGGTTCTAACCTTCTCAACCATTTCTTTAGTGATCTCAGGTCCCAATAGCTTTCTTTCTCCAACCTCATACCAACACATTGGAGCTCCACATTTCTTCCCATAAAGGGATTCATAAGGTTCCATATGAATGTTTGAGTGAAAGATATTGTTTTAAGAAAACTCAGCTAGAGGAAGGTGTTGATCCCAACCACCTTTGAAATCAAGATAACAAGATATCAACATATCCTCTAGGGTTTGAATTTTTATTTTAGATTGAACACCCATTTGAGGATGATAAGCAGTGATGAAACTCAATTATAAATCAAGTTATTGTTAAAGGCTTTTCTAGAACTTTGAGGTTAACCTCAGATCCCAATCCGATACAATGGAATGTGGTACTCCATATAGCCTTACCACTTCCTTAATGTATATCCTGGAAAGCTGATTCATTGAGATGTATTCTATGATAGTGATGAAGTGTGCTGACTTAGTTAGGAGATCGAATAACAACCATATAGAATTAAACCCTTTAGAGGTTTTGGGTATTTAAATGAAAAAATCCATAATTATGTTCTCCCATTTCCATTATAGTATGTGTATTGGATTCAATATCCCCTTTGAAAATTTTCTTTCATCCTTAACTTGTTGGCATACCAGGAACTGAGATACAAACTCTTCGATATCTCTTTTCGTGCCATCCCACTAGAAGTATTCTTTCAATTCCCTAGACATCTTTTTACTTCCGATATGAATAGATAATTAAGAACTATGAGCTTCCTCCAATACCTCATTCTTCAAATATGGTATGGAAGGAACACATACACGGTTCCTGAACCTTATCATTCCATCATGATTAAGGTTAAACTCAGGAATATTTCTAACTTTCTTTTTTAGCCCTATATATTCCTTCTATGCCTTCTTAATCTTCAATTGGATATAGGTTTAAAAATTAATTCAAGAAAGATAAGATTTTACCACTTCCTTTAGGATTTATAGATCTATCCTTTTAAAATATAGAAATATTGGATATTTTGTGATCGTCATCATGGATAAGCTAGCATAATCCTTCCAACTCAAAGCATCAACCATCTTGTTCACTTCCCTAGGGTGGTAATGTATTGAGCAATCATAATACTTTATAAACTTTAACCATCTTCTCTGGAGCATGTTCAACTCCTTCTGTGTGAATATATATTTCATAATTTTATGATTGATATATATATCACACTTTTCTCCATAAAGATAATTCCTCCATATCTTTAATGAAAAAATTACCACTGCTAACTCTAAATCATGAGTTGGGTAATTTTTCTCATGAATCTTTAAATAACACGATGCATAAGTGATAACCATATTATTATGCATAAGAAAACATCACAATCCCTTCTTGGATGCATCACTATAGATTAAAAACCCTTATCCACTACAGGGTAATGTAAGAACAGGTTCAATGATTAACCTTATCTTTAGTTCCTTGAAATTTCCCTCACATTAATATGTCTAGAGGAACTTGACACCCTTCCAAGTTAACTTGGTTAGAGGATTATATAGTCATGAGAAATTATCAAAAAACCGTCAATAATATCCATCTAAACCAATAATGATATGGATCTTAGTCACCGTGGTTGGTCTAGGACAACATTCAATAGCCTCTGTCTTTGATGGATCTATTTCTATACAATCTCTTGAGATTATGTGACAAAAAAATGAAACCTTTTATAGCCAAAATTCAAACTTTGTAAGTTTTAAAAATTGTTTCTCCTTCCTTAGGGAATTTAGTACAATTCTTAATTGATATTGATGCTCTTACTTGATTATTTAATAGATAAGAATATCATCTATAAAGACTACCACAAACTGGTCCAGGTAATCTCTAAATACACCATTCCTCAAATACATCAAGATAGATGGGGAATTAGTAAGATAAAAAGGCATCACTATATATTCATAGTGTTCATACCTTATATGGAATGCCATATTGGGTGTATCCTCATTCTTGACACTCAATTGATGATATCCAAAATGAAGGTTAATCTTGGAAAAGTATTGAACTCCATATAGTTGATAAAAAAAGTCATCAATACAGGGAAGAAGATACTTGTTCTTGATTGTGATTTTGTTCAAATCCTAATAATCAATGTAGAGTTGTATTGATCCATCTTTCTTTTTTCAAAAAAGAATAGGTGCACCCCAAGGTGACACACTTGGACGAATGAATCCCTTTTCAAGGTTTTCTTGGAGTTTCTTCTTCAATTCCTGCAACTCAATCGAGTATATTCTATAAGGATTATTTGAAATTGGTATGGAACTATGTACAAGTTCTATTGAGAACTCAACTTCACATTTTGGTGGAAGGATAGAAAAATATTCTAAAAATATATCCACAAAATCCCAAAAAATAGTCATATCATCGATGCCAATTTTCTCCCTAACCATTTGAGATAAACAACCCTTTTGAATGGGAATTAATACCCATACATTGGATTTAATCTCCATAGGAAGTACATACTTATTGTCACATGGATGGATGATCATATGTGAGTTTGAAATATCAAACATAACTTCCCTTCCTTGAAAATTGATGCAGTATTTATGTAGATAAATCCAATCCATTCCCAAGATAACATCAAATTCAACCAAAGTAAGAATGAAAATATTTTCAGGAAGCACATTCCCAGAAACTTAAACTAGAGAGGAATCATAGACTTGGGATGAAACAACAATACCATTAAGGGTTTTTACTACTAATTCCACATCTAATTTCTTTAGTGGAATAGTGACACCCTTAGAAAATTATTTAGATATGAAATAGTGGGTAGATCTAGAATTAAATATGACATTAGCAGTTCTAGAGTGGATGATAAGTGTACCTTTCATCACATCGTTATCACACCCCTTATCAGAAATAGTGATTGCATGAAATTTCCCCTTGACCCTCAGCTTAAGAGGTTGCTGACATTGATCATCATAATTAACCCTTGGGTTTGGTCAGTGGTTAGCATAATGACAATTCTCCTTACACTTGTAACATTGAATCATGGGAGGTACATTCTATATTGTTTTTTTTCTCAATTTTCACCATTTTCTAACTTCTTCCCATCAATTCAACAATAAAATGAATGATGGACTTCCCTTATACACTTAAAACATTTATTATACCCCTTAAGTCAATTTCCTCCATGCCTCTTCCCACACATAGAGTATAAAGGAAATATCATATTCTTCTCTTCATAGTTTTTAGATTTTCCTTTAAACTCCATCTTATTCTTCTTATCAAAACCATGGGATTGATACGTAACTCCAACCTCCATTTCAACATTGATTTCATAATGCAAAATATCTTCATAGCTACTAAATTATCTTATGGAAAACACCCTTCTGAGACTTGGATTTAAGCCACTAAAGAACCTATCAACATTACTTTCAGGTTGGGTGATAATTTTTGAAGCGTACCTCACAAGTATTGTGAAATTAGCCTCATATGTACCAAAAGATTCAGCATCCCTTTACTTCAACTCAAGGAAATATTTCTCCATATTGGTATGAAGAATCAAAGGAAATTACTTATTGAAAAATAAGTTCTTGAACTCATACCAATCCATGGATTCAATCTCATCTTGCTGCCTCATATTTTTTATTAGAGTCCACCACTAGTCCACTTAACCTTCTAAATGATAAATATCTAGAATGAATTTCACCTGCTCTGAACACTATAGAATGGAGAATATCATTTTAGTAGTACTGATACATTGTTCAATAAAACATAGATCAGAAGACCCTCAGAAAGTAGGGGTATGTTTCCTCATCAAATAATCAATAGAATTTTGTTCCCTCCTTTCTCATTTGGAAGTCCACCATGATTCATTACTTGAAAAAGCTGTGTGAGCATTGCAATAAGGTTTTATTTTCCATATCCCATATCATTTAGTTTCTCATGAGGGAAATCATTTCATTGTCCATTATAATCACCATTAATGTGGTTCCTTTAAGTTCCATCCATTTACTAAAACTAAAAGCATAGAGTAAGAAACATTTATCATATTGAGGAACCACATAATCATGGAAAGAAACTTATAGGATGCCTAAATTTTGACACCTTTCTTAGTTTAGGGCACAATAGGTTTGTCCTAGGTTATTCATATCCAACTTCTATTTAAATATTTCATGATGGTTTGTGAAGAGTTTGTGAATTTCTAAATCATATCCCCAAGGAGTTTCAAACAAAGTGTACAATAAGGCCCATTTTCATGTACCAAATTACCCCAAGTCAAGCCTGAAACAACTTGTCGAAGTTGTTACTCCTAGGTACATGCATACTAGATACACATCCACCTAAAGTATCTAGATAGGGATGTATTTATAGAAAACCACCCACTCTATACTTTACCAAAATTTCAAGACATTTTTCTATACTTTTCCTTATCCTTAGACTTATCCCCAGACATGTACTTAGGGTTCTCACTAAGGTTATATCATCGTAGATTAAAAGGGTTAACTAAACCTTTACTCTGATACCAAATATAGAGACCCTCTCTTTTTATACATTAATATTACACAACTTTTTTGAAATACATAAAATATTATACAAACAAACATCCAAATACTGTACTAGTCTAGTGCCTTCAGAAATATAGAAACATAAACACTGGTACATAAATGAGCTACATCATATCCCACTAGGTTTTTATTGACTAGCACACTTGTTATACATATAAAATATAATACATATCTTTATAACATGGGGGAAGGAAACATAAAAAGGGTTGAGCTCAGATGCTTAGTAAGAGTAAATAAGGGAGATATGTAAGCATAATTACGAGCATAAGGGTATGCAAATATGATCATGAAAATAGAAGATCATACCCTACATATCAAAGATTAAAAACCTGAATCATGTCATAAATCTTGTCAGTTCATAATATATGAATCATAATGAAATAAATAACATAAGCCATGAAATCATAATATAGTAGTAAAACATGGAATTGTGGTATACACATAATCATATAATATGATTTCTATAGTAGCCAAGGAATCGATGCTGAGACCATATTGGTAGTATGGGTTCACTCCCCATACCATTTTAGTAGTCATGGTTTACTCCCATGGCCATCTTAGTAGCATGAGATCACTCCTCATACCATCTTGGTAGTCATGGTTTACTCCCATGGATATCTTAGTAGTCAAGGTTCATTCCCAAGACCATCTTAGTCTATCCAATGAGATATAAATCTTTACACAATGCATTAGAGGGAGATATAGGTCCCACCCATCTCATAATGAAATCATACATACATGTTCCACAAGATCATTGAAAATCATATCATAATCCATGAAATGAAATGAGTATTATAAAAATGCAGTCATATCATAACCTATGGAAAATATAGGTTTCATAATCATTTCATCATAAACATAATCTATGAAAAGAAGCAAGTTTCAAAAGCATATAACCCGTGGAATAGAAATGGGTTTCATAATCATAATTCCATCAAAACATAAACAGTTCAAGAAATAACATGAATGAAACATTTGGATCTTTCCTAGAATGAAATGAGTAACATCAAAAAATGTCATCTTAGATGGAAAATAACTTGGAAAGATATTTTTAAAACATTTCTTGATGAAAATACCCTTTATTCTTTGAAAAAGGGATCTTTAAAACAGGAAAAAATTTTGAAAACTATTTTCTTTAAAATAAACTTGAAATATTATAAAGAAATATTTGAAAACCTTTTGTAAACATTTTCTTTGGAAAGATATTAAGAGATATTGAAAATGTTTTGAAAACCATTTTCCTTGAAAACTTATAAAAGGATATTAGAAACGTTTTGAAAAAACTTTCATTGAAAAAACTTTTCAAAATTATAAATAAGGCTTGAAATAATTTTGAAAATAATTTTCCTTGAAAACTTATAAAAGAATCTGAAAAATATTTTGAAAATAATTTTACTTGAAAACTTATAAAATAAGCTTGGAAACATATTATAAAAAATTTTCCTTGAAAACTTATAAAATAAGATTTAAAAACATTTTGAAAAAAAGTTTTCTTAAAAACTTATTAAATAATATTTAAAACATTTTGAAAAAAAATTTCCTTAAAAACTTATTAAAGAATCTTAAAAAACTTTTGAAAAATATTTTCCATGAAAAATACTTTGAAAACTTATAAATAAATCATGGAAAATTTTAAAAGTCCATTTCTTTGAAAATTATTTTTAAAAACATTTTATTAAAAAATAACCTTTTAAACATGCAAAGGAAGCTTCATATAAATGACGATGGGTAAATACTTACATGTCGTATGATGTAAGAAGAACATTCTTTTTATACAGTAAAAGGTTAGAAAATTCCTTGTTCAAAAAGCGATAAGAATATTTCTTTGAAAACATTGGTAAAAGAAAAAAAGGGAAAATTTTATTTTAAATATTATAGGATAATAGTAGAATATTCTTGAGAACCATTTTTAATAAAAATGGTTTCGAGGGAACATATATTTCCGACCGAAGTGAGTGTAAATTTAGGATTTCTTAAAAAAATATATTAAATATCTTATATAAAAAAGAGTAGAAAAATTGTACCAATACATGAATATATAATGAATAACCATAGGATAAAAAAATCATGAATTTTCTTGGGATATGGATTATAATATTTCAATGAAGGAAGCATAATCATAAACAATCTTCAAAAGTGATGATATTGTTTCAATAAACTCTTATCACTTAGTAAATTTGAACCAAAATCCCCATATAAGAAATTGAAATTATATGAAGCCTAAAATATCATTAAAGGAATTATATTCTTGATATAATATGTCAAAGATAGTATGTGCAACTCATATAAAAATATCAGTGTGTAACATGTCATGTGTCTCAAAGAAGGTAAATTGAGACAAAACTATCTTACCGATTTGGTTACTTTTAAAAAATAAACCCCATGAAAGGAAGATCATAGAATGGTTATTTAATTACCCATAAATTTTATAATAGTAATCATATCATACATTCATGTGAATTATATACACCATGCAGAAATAATGGGTGGTGAATAAATCATGTATTTCACAGAAATAAAAAGTGATATGAAATTCCCTTACCTTGTGTCTTGACTCTCATCATACTTGTTAAAACCACCTGTAAAATAAATATAAATTTATTATTAATATTTTAAAGAACCATACTATTATATTTAATACCATATATGATTTTATTATTACCTCACATTACCCACTTGTTAATAATCATATATTAAGGTTTCACTTTGGGTAATATTTGCTTTATTCTTCACACATGTCTTAATTTGTTATATCTTTGGTCCTTATACTTATATCATGATTTAAATATGTTGAATAATGAAATAAATATAATTTATATTCAGTATATTTTTTTTATAATAATCTATATAATATATATGTATGAAATGGAATACACCATTCATGGAGACGTTAAGCCATACGTAATCACGAACGTTTCTTCTGTTTTTATTATTATATTAAAAGAAAGAATGTAAATGAAATATGTGTATATATATATAATTATTACAGTAGAACTATTATATAATATATATCATATAAGTTCACTAAACCTATCCTTAATACATTCCATGTAGTGTGTGAATGAATCACATCGCTTTGAGGGGGCGGTAGTCCACACTTCCTCAAATGAAATTATCATATTTACATCAAAGGGAAAGTATAAATATATGTATTGTAAAATGATTAGATAAGATTAAATAAATAATAAATATAATATATAAAATATATAAATATAGTTTTCATCATAATTTCCACCATGATAGGTGGTATGGAAAAATGAAGAATCATCATTTTGTGAGGTGGTAGTTCTTCGTGCACATAAATAATATGTTTGTTACCCATTTGATCGAGGTGTATGTAATTTTAGGTTGAAAAATTAGAATAAAACATCATAGTATATTGAATATACTTTTTTTTATAAAATAGTGGAATAAAGAGAGTGGAGGGGTGGGGAAATAAAATAAAAGAAAGGATCTTGAGAGAAGTCGTTACCTCTTAATCGGGTAACTCCTTTAGGTTTGTGCCAAAAGGATTTCTTAGATTTATTTCTGACCAAGGGGAGGATTATATGAGGAATGGAGGGATGTTTTAAAGTGTATTGGGTAGATATTGTCTTAAAATAAGTGGTTTTAGAGGTGTAAAGAAGAGGGAGAGGTGGTGGATTTTTATAGGGATGGGAAATGATACACTTGGAATTTTTGAAAATAAGTTAGGTGTACCCAAGTTTTTACCTAAGAAAAGACATAAAAAACAAAAAAATGTAAATAATATAAGGTTTATGAGTTCATAATATTTAAAAAATGGGTTTTGGACATGTTTATAGGTCGTTTTGGGTATTAAATTTAAGTTTTAGTAATATGTTAACCAAATTGTTCTCTTAATCATTGTAATTAATTTTAATCAATTTCACTATTTTTTGGGTAAAAAAATAACTTAAACTTATTAGATATTTTAAATTGTGCTGATTATAAATATAGAATCCATTTTTTGAAATTATTATTAGAAAAGTGACAGAAATTAATTTAAAAATAATCTGTTTGACAGGACGACACTGTAGGTTTTTAAAGTAAAAACGTCTAAAAGTTTGCTAAGTTTCTATAAAAAAATTCAAAGTGAAATTGATTCCAAAGAACTAAATTGGATTAATTGATAAAATATGATCTAATTAAAATTTTAAATTAATTTAAAATATAATTTATCCTTATAAATAAATTTGATAAAAAAGGAGTTTTGAATTAAAATTCCTTATTTTTCACTATTCATAAAAAAATAAAGTTTCTTAAAAAATCCAAAAAATTCACCCAAACTTAATTTAAATATTATAAATTAAAAAATAAATTTAATCTTATCAAATTAAATTTCTAAATGTGTCTAAATTTATTATTCTTATTTTTCATAAAAGGACATTAAAAGTAGTTCATTTGAGAAAATTGTATTTTTAAACATATAAGGACTTTACCAAAATTTTTATCTTACATTGTCAATATGTTTTACTTATATAAAAACATTTTAAGACAAATTTAAAATTAGTTATTAATATTAATATAACTATGTTTAACATCTATGTTATAATTATCTTATTTAAATAATTATAACAATAAAATGATTCTTCGTAGGAACATCAGTGTTGCGTGTAACGTACACCAAGTCAGTGTTGTGTGTAACATACGCCAAATATATTTTCCATGTAATGTATGATGAGTTGGTGCCATGTGAAAGGAATGTTTTACTTAGTGCATTGAAATACATAAATGGAAATTTAATTTATTCTAAAGAAGGTCTATAAAAACTCAGGGTGTTACATAACATCTTCTAAGGTTCTTTGAAGAAATTAGAAGTAAACTTGCGATCATAGTTAGATTTTGTAAAAAGAGGTATCCCATCAAATTATTATGATATATTTTAAATAATGTCTAGAAATATAATCCAAGAACATATTATCTTGAATAGAAAAGAAATTTGAAGATTTTGTCAATCGATCAACAATTACCATAATTGCATTATTACCTTGAGATGTCTTTGGTAATTGTCACGAACCAGGCCGGGTCGCTATCCGACCCGGCGCCCGACCCGGTCCGCGGCAAGGCCCGAAGGGCGTTCCCGATCCCCACGGGCTGGCACAAGTGCCCGGGTATCAAAACTAGCACGTGGGAACGATTTACGCAAAATAACAAACAAAAAACCCCTGATAAGTTGAAGAAAATAAAACCATGAACTGACCACCAAACATAACATTAACTAAAACCAACTTTAAAGGATTACAACATGAGCCAACATCCAAAAGAAAACAACAACAAAAGAAATTCAACTCAACTCAAACCTCCAAGCAACAGGAGAAGTGCGTCATCCACACGTTACAAACGTTAACCTGCACGAGAAGGCCGCCAACGACCAACCACCATCACTGAGCACGATGCACAACCTGGAATACACAAGAAACAAGAATCTACATACACCCAAGGGTGTATGTATGGTGTGAGCTAAAAGCCCAGCAGGATGCCACCGAGAATAAGTTCCATGCCACAACATCAAAAAGACAATTTAATGTGTTTATTCAAAATTTTAATTTTAAAAAAAAACTTTTAAAGAAAACATTTACAAACTAAATTCTAAAAGAAAAACTTTAAAAAGAACTCATTTAACAAACACGATTTGTAAATGGGAAGAGAAATGTTCAATATGGGAACACACACACATAATCACACACACACACACCCCCATACTCACACACACACACACACACATACTCACACACACACACACATACTCTCACACGCACACACACACACTCACACACACACACACATACTCAAGTGGTCTTCCATATGCCGACGGAAGGCACCACGCCAAAGATGGTAGAGCACTACGGGTAAATCCCCTAAGGTTCATCTAGCTCAAGTGGGACCCTAGAACCTCGTGTCTCGGTGAAACGTGGCTTAGAAGGCCACGACCCTCAGAAAACGTGGCTTAGAAGGCCACGACCCTCAGAACACGTGGCTTAGAAGGCCACGACCCTCAGATATCATGTTTAGTTAGTGTTGCAATCGTCAATCCAGCTAAGTGAAACAGGGACGACACCCATCCGGTTCACTAGAGCACTAGTTCTAGTCTGCCCACCTAGATACCCAGGGTTTTTCCCATGTTCTCAAACAAGTCTCACATTCACATAGTATATTTCTTCCTCATGTTGCAGGCCAAACAAGATATTACACACAAAAGTCACCATTTTCACACCCAAACAACATTTCGAAAACTCACACACACCAAAAATACCTTTCTAAAAATATATTTGTCGTTCCCTAATCATTTCGCAAAAACCCCATTTGGAAACACTCAAACAAGAACATAAACAATTTCACACAACTTAGAAAGCATTATTTTTAATAACACAACAAGGGCTGACACAAATAGACACATCCAATTACAACAAGGGGGTTGTTCAAAACACCTACTTAATAATTTGTCCTTAAAACTAGTTTCACACCAACTAAACATCACCTAGAACCCAAATTGAAAACATTGCACCAAAACAACACATATTTTTAGGTTCAAAGACCACTTTAAAATCAATTTCGCACACAATTATTCTAAAACCACATTTTCACCATATAGACAATTGATTAAACAATGGTGGACTTACCCCAATAAAAAAAACATGATCATTTATAAAGAAAGTGAGATTACGCACACATGTCGAACAAATTTTAAAAACGCCTTTCGCACAACCTATTAAACCCAACAAATCATTTATACAACAACACGCATGGAGTCATCAAATGCATACTATTTCGGAAACCCAATTTTCATCAAACAAACACGTCAACAAATTATAAACATAGATCACCCATGCAACTAATTCATAGAACAAATTAAATTAAACTAAATAAACAAATTAAATTATCTAAATGATGCAAAGGCATGGAACCACCTACCTCAAATAGGAATGGGAAAACTACATGGCGCATTAATTCCCATTGCGTAATGGTCGCACCACATTGCACCGTCAAACAGGTCCTAAAACAGAAGATCGATATACAGGCTCAATAATGATGTTAACATAATAATAATAATAATAACAACAATAATAATAACTTGAAAATGATAATAGTAATATCAATAACATAATAATAATCATAGAAATCTTAATAATAATAATATTTTAATAATAATAATAACAATACAATGATATAATAATAATAATACTAACATAATCATAATAATAATGATAATAGCATAATAATAAGAATAATAACATAATAATATTATCATGGTAATAATAATAATAATAACATTAGTATAGTAATAAAAATAACACAATAATAATGTAATAATCGTAACAATAATAATATAATAATAATAATATTGTTATTAACATAATAATAATTATATTAATGATATATTAATAATATTAACATATTAATAATAACAAGGCTATAATAATAATAATAATCACATAATTATAATTTTATAATAAATTGTTAATAACATATTAAATATAATAGAATAACAGAACAAATTAAAATAAATAAAAAGAAAACTAACCTACGTGGCGGAGCAGAGGAAGGAGAAATAAAAAGAAGAAGAAGAAGAGAAGAAGAAGAAGAAGGAGAGAAGAAGAAGAAGAGAATGAGAAGAAGAAGGAGAGAAGAAGAAGAAGAGAAGAAGAAAAAGAGAAGAAGAAGAAGAGGGGGGGGGGGGTCTGGCGTGGATGCAGCAGGGCGCAGCAGGGGCGGAGAGGGGTGGCTGGTCCGACACGGGTCCGGTGTGGGTGCAGCAGGGGAGCGGCGGGGTCGAAGGAGGAAGATGGCGTGGCCGATGCGGTTCCGGTGTGGGTGCAGCAGGGGAGCGGCGAGGTCGGGGGAGGAAAATGGTGTGGCCGATGCGGTTCCGGCGTGGCGAACAGGGAGGGGGCGCAGCAGCGTAGTCCAGCAAAACAGAGGAGGAGGAAAGGAAAAAAAAGGAAGGAGAAGAAGAGAAGAAGGGAAATAAGGGAGAGGGAGGGAGGCGCGGTGGGTGAGGGAGGGTGAACCGGGGAGAGGGTGCGGCGGTAAGTAGGAGGAATGGGGAGGGGTGTGCCGCGGAAGGAGAGAAAAGAGGGAGAGAAGAAAGACGTGGGGAAGAAGGAAAGGAAGAAGAAAAATAAAAAGAAAGGAAAAAAAAGAGAAGGGAGGGGGGGGGTGGCGTCTAGGGTAGGATTAGGTGGGTAAAAATAAATAAATAAATAAAATAATAATAATAATAAAAAGGAAAAGAAATAATAAAGATAAAAAAAAGGAGAGATATAAATACATGTATATATATATATACACATATGTATATATATATAAATGTATATGTATATACACAATAATAGTAATTAAAATTTTCTAAAATAGAAAATGATTAAAGGATTTAATAATATAAGTTAAAAATTGAAAAGTGATAAAAATACTAATAATATTTATAATCATAAGGAAATAAGTATAAAAGAAATACCCGCTGAAGACGTTAATATTAATAATACCAAGTGAGACCACCCGCGTACCAGGCAGGACACAAGGCTTCACCCGTGCCATGCCTATGCGTTGGGCAACGTCAAGCCCGCGTCCATTTATCAGCGCAAGTGCGCACCACTAGTTTCGTGCTCACCCCGCTTTCCAACGAAAAGAAAATTATAAAAAGGCAACTAAACTCGCGTAAAGAAAATAATAAAAATAATAATGATAATAAATAGACATACCTCGGTGCGATGTCCGGGTGTGACAATTCTCCCCACCATAAAGCTTTCCATCCCCGGAAAGCCACAACTAAGGCTGAGACCAAAAGTAAGAAACGACATCCCCTTAAGGTTTAAATAAGATCTCTATGAGAACGAGAGAAAGGAGGAAAATACATCGTGCTCAGAGGAGGTGACTAAAAAGACAGCCCCAAGAAAATCGTAAAAGACCTTCTCATATGCATCGACCGCCCCAAAGAGGTGAAACAACTCGAGTTGATTAATCAAGGAAAGGAACTCTCGCACTCACGAGAACCAACTTCACAACATGAAACAACTCAAACACTATTAGATCGAAACCACACCATCTGGCTAGAAAGAACAAATAAGGTCAACCCACGTCCACGGAACGTTCTTACCACTTATCACCAAACCATATTTAAAAACAGAAGAAAAAGATCAACATGGGGAGGCCCGAGGGGCTCCCAACCATTAAGAACTCACTGATGCTCGAAACGAGACTGGAAAACTGGCATAGAAAAGTTCGAGCGGACTCCCCACCATTAATGAAAATTCCAGCACTGATTCATTCTAGAGACATCTGTGTGAGACCCAATGTGGGTCTCCCCACCATTAAGAACCTACCAACGCCCAAGGTGAGAATAGAAAACCAACATGGGGAGGTCCGGGCAGACTCCCCACCATTAAGGAAAGGCCAACACCGATTTATTCCAGAGACCTTTGTGTGAGACACATCGTGGGTCTTGCCGCCATCAGAACGAACAGAGGATGCAGAACTTTGGGAAATTCTCGATGGTAACCAAACACCCCACCACAAGGGGTGGGGAGGGAGGGGCCTAACCACCCGGGCGTCAAAATCATGACCTAAGACCTGACCAACACATCCACATCCCAGGAAGAGCATTATAAAACTTTGGGACCGATTTTTCCCCAACAGACTCTCAAGGACCACTAAAAGTGATTGCATCCAGTGGGACGCAACCCCCAAAACTTTAAGGCAACGAGACGAACACGCCTATACATGGTCACGAAAACCTTATGCAACCAGACAGTTCGTTTGGAGAAGAACAACCATAGAAGACCATTTAAGCTGATTTCACTTTCAACACCGATAACAGAAATAATTTCGGGGTCTCATACACTCTCGGGGTTCCTGACCACGCGCCAGCTTCACTCCGAGGCCTATGGCTGGAGCCCTGAAGTTTGAAGCATCTTCTGCCTCGTAGTCAGGCATGGAAGACTCCCGAACAGAGCTTCTCCTTTTGGTGTCACACGCAATCACACTACAACCAAGGAGACACCAGTAACCACAACACATTACGAAATCCAACTGATCGCACACTGAATATTTACCAACACAAGAGCTTTAATGGTGCATGCGCATCACTCTTTGTCACACTGGATGAGAACACGAAACCACGAATCGTCACCTGAACATGATCATTTCTGTTGAGAAGAACACTATATGGAGAGGGACTTCAAACTGAGTCTTAAACAACACGTGATTCCTGCAGACAACCATAGAAGCCTCATACGACTGGGTATGCCAACTAGTAGCCTAACACAAACTTTTTCTTACACGAAACAAACCAAGACTGGAGGTTATTCAGAATGATAGACCGCACCAACGACTTAGGGTCGCTTCCACCTTTTTCCCACTGGAGTCTCCTCTACCACTTCCAAACCACCGTTGACTACCAAAGGTACCTTCCGCTGCAAGACGTCACCGAACATGACCCTTTTAGCCGATGTAGATACTACAAAGCCCTCCAAGACACTGGTCAACATTGAAAATTTCAAACCGCCTTCACCCTCCCCACTGGATTTCCTTTCGCCATTTCCAGGGGGAAACCTTCAAGCGCAACGATGTCAAATTTCATACCCGACGACTCAGACAACATAAGGAAACCAAAACTCTGTTCAACTCCCCTCACATATGTCATCCCGCTGCGGGAGGATCCACTTAGTTGTAAAAAGGAGGGGTGGGTTCAATTCTAGAATTTAAAAAGAGAGTCCTTCAATCAACTGGAGTGCCGGCCAATGAAGAATTGCCCGTGGCCACACTTTAATCACATGTCAACACTTTATGGGGGGCGTACACTAGTCAAGAAAGAAAAACATGGACCCAAATCAAACATGTCCAATGATCAACACATACTGCAGGCGAACACCAAACGTACAAGGGAAACCACTGCAAGGGCTCCCCAATGTACTTTTCAAAGGAATAAAAACTAGCTACCCGCTTGCATACCAACTTACAAATAAGATCTCAAACTCGGGACACAGACCATTTAGAAAGAATACCCAGCTCAAAACGTCACACATACCACATCTCAAAAACACAAGGACGTGCCACGCAACCACCATTTACTAAAACACCATTTTTTTTCCTTTAACAAAACATTTTGAAAATAAGAAAACCCAGCGGGTTGCACAAACACCAATGGCGTCCCATGAGCCTCGCACATGCATGTTCTCATGCCGCACTGGCACACACCTTATGTCCATCCAGGCACTCATCCGCTCGTGCCATTAACCATTTCCCTTTTCGCATACACCCATGCATGTGGTTGCCCATGAGAGCGCCAAAGATCAAAACCAAACCTTTCCATTTTTTTTCAAAACCAAAACATCCAACCCACACTTTTCAAACCTCGCACATCATTTCATTTTCAAAGCGCTTCATTTGAAAACATTTTCCAAGACCAAAACATTTTTACTTAAAAACCAAATTTCCACGAATCCAGAACAAAAAGACGATAACCAAAGCAGGAAGAAACTAGGTACAGTGGTTGATTGGAAAGTATGGTTGGAGGCCATACGCCAATCATGCCACTGGCCACAGATAGTATTTTAGGACAGTGTCCCCGACTCTACAAGGCTTGCCAGACCCTGCGGGCTCACTAAGACCACTGACCTTACTCCCTTATCATTTCCCCTTAGACAGGATCATCCGCAAGAACTAAAAACTCAGACAAACCTCAACATACTTTGGTAACTCGAGTCCCGCCACGAGGTGTGCTGGCCAGGCACCTTACTCATAGCCAGAACGTCGAGTCCCGAAAAATTTAACTCAAGTCTACCGTGACTCTATCCCAAAAGAAAACGACCAAAGAGAGCAAACCCGCCCTCTGATACCATTTTGTCACGAACCAGGCCGGGTCGCTATCCGACCCGGCGCCCGACCCGGTCCGCGGCAAGGCCCGAAGGGCGTTCCCGATCCCCACGGGCTGGCACAAGTGCCCGGGTATCAAAACTAGCACGTGGGAACGATTTACCCGAAATAACAAACAGAAAACCCCTGATAAGTTGAAGAAAATAAAACCATGAACTGACCACCAAACATAACATTAACTAAAACCAACTTTAAAGGATTACAACATGAGCCAACATCCAAAAGAAAACAACAACAAAAGAAATTCAACTCAACTCAAACCTCCAAGCAACAGGAGAAGTGCGTCATCCACACGTTACAAACGTTAACCTGCACGAGAAGGCCGCCAACGACCAACCACCGTCACTGAGCACGATGCAAAACCCGGAATACACAAGAAACAAGAATCTACATACACCCAAGGGTGTATGTAGGGTGTGAGCTAAAAGCCCAGCAGGATGCCACCGAGAATAAGTTCCATGCCACAACATCAAAAAGACAATTTAATGTGTTTATTCAAAATTTTAATTTTAAAAAAAAACTTTTAAAGAAAACATTTACAAACTAAATGCTAAAAGAAAAACATTAAAAAGAACTCATTTAACAAACACGATTTGTAAAGGGGAAGATAAATGTTCAATATGGGAACACACACACATACTCACACACACACACACCCCCATACTCACACACACACACACACACATACTCACACACACACACACATACTCTCACACGCACACACACACACACTCACTCACACACACACACACACACATACTCAAGTGGTCTTCCATATGCCGACGGAAGGCACCACGCCAAAGATGGTAGAGCACTACGGGTAAATCCCCTAAGGTTCATCTAGCTCAAGTGGGACCCTAGAACCTTGTGTCTCGGTGAAACGTGGCTTAGAAGGCCACGACCCTCAGAAAACGTGGCTTAGAAGGCCACGACCCTCAGAACACGTGGCTTAGAAGGCCACGACCCTCAGATATCATGTTTAGTTAGTGTTGCAATCGTCAATCCAGCTAAGTGAAACAGGGACGACACCCATCCGGTTCACTAGCGCACTAGTTCTAGTCTGCCCACCCAGATACCCAGGGTTTTTCCCATGTGCTCAAACAAGTCTCACATTCACATAGTATATTTCTTCCTCATGTTGCAGGACAAACAAGATATTGCACACAAAAGTCACCATTTTCACACCCAAACAACATTTCGAAAACTCACACACACCAAAAATACCTTTCTAAAAATATATTTTTCGTTCCCTAATCATTTCGCAAAAACCCCATTTGGAAACACTCAAACAAGAACATAAACAATTTAACACAACTTAGAAAGCATTATTTTTAATAACACAACAAGGGCTGACACAAATAGACACATCCAATTACAACAAGGGGGTTGTTCAAAACACCTACTTAATAATTTGTCCTTAAAAATAGTTTCACACCAACTAAATATCACCTAGAACCCAAATTGAAAACATTGCACCAAAACAACACATATTTTTAGGTTCAAAGACCACTTTAAAATCAATTTCGCACACAATTATTCTAAAACCACATTTTCACCATATAGACAATTGATTAAACAATGTTGGACTTACCCCAATAAAAAAAACATGATCATTTATAAAGAAAGTGAGATTACGCACACATGTCGAACAAATTTTAAAAACGCCTTTCGCACAACCTATTAAACCCAACAAATCATTTATACAACAACACGCATGGAGTCATCAAATGCATACTATTTCGGCAACCCAATTTTCATCAAACAAACACGCCAACAAATTATAAACATAGATCACCCATGCAACTAATTCATAGAACAAATTAAATTAAACTAAATAAACAAATTAAATTAACTAAATGATGCAAAGGCATGGAACCACCTACCTAAAATAGGAATGGGAAAACGACATGGCGCATTAACTCCCATTGCGTAATGGTCGCACCACATTGCACCATCAAACAAGTCCTAAAACAGAAGATCGATATACAGGCTCAATAATGATGTTAACATAATAATAATAATAATAACAACAATAATAATAACTTGAAAATGATAATAGTAATATCAATAACATAATAATAATCATAGCAATCTTAATAATAATAATATTTTAATAATAATAATAACAATACAATGATATAATAATAATAATACTAACATAATCATAATAATAATGATAATAGCATAATAATAAGAATAATAACATAATAATATTATCATGGTAATAATAATAATAATAACATTAGTATAGTAATAAAAATAACATAATAATAATGTAATAATCGTAACAATAATAATATAATAATAATAATATTGTTATTGACATAATAAAAATAATAACATAATAATAATTATATTAATGATATATTAATAATATTAACATATTAATAATAACAAGGCTATAATAATAATAATAATCACATAATTATAATTTTATAATAAAATGTTAATAACATATTAAATATAATAGAATAATAGAATAAATTAAAATAAATAAAAAGAAAACTAACCTGCGTGGCGGAGCAGAGGAAGGAGAAATAAAAAGAAGAAGAAGAAGAGAAGAAGAAGAAGAAGGAGAGAAGAAGAAGAAGAGAAGGAGAAGAAGAAGGAGAGAAGAAGAAGAAGAGAAGAAGAAAAAGAGAAGAAGAAGAAGAGGGGGGGGGGGGGGTCTGGCGTGGATGCAGCAGGGCGCAGCAGGGGCGGAGAGGGGTGGCTGGTCCGACACGGGTCCGGCGTGGGTGCAGCAGGGGAGCGGCGGGGTCGAAGGAGGAAGATGGCGTGGCCGATGCCGTTCCGGCGTGGGTGCAGCAGGGGAGCGGCGAGGTCGGAGGAGGAAAATGGTGTGGCCGATGCGGTTCCGGCGTGGCGAACAGGGAGGGGGCGCAGCAGCGTAGTCCAGAAAAACAGAGGAGGAGGAAAGGAAAAAAAGGAAGGAGAAGAAGAGAAGAAGGGAAAGAAGGGAGAGGGAGGGAGGCGCGGCGGGTGAGGGAGGGTGAACTGGGGAGAGGGTGCGGCGGTAAGCAGGAGGAATGGGGAGGGGTGTGCCGCGGAAGGAGAGAAAAGAGGGAGAGAAGAAAGACGTGGGGAAGAAGGAAAGGAAGAAGAAAAATAAAAAGAAAGGAAAAAAAAGAGAAGGGAGGGGGGGGGGGTGGCGGCTAGGGTAGGATTAGGTGGGTAAAAAAATAATAATAATAATAATAATAATAAAAAGGAAAAGAAATAATAAAGATAAAAAAAAGGAGAGATATAAATACATGTATATATATATATACACATATGTATATATATATAAATGTATATGTATATACACAATAATAGTAATTAAAATTTTCTAAAATAGAAAATGATTAAAGGATTTAATAATATAAGTTAAAAATTGAAAAGTGATAAAATACTAATAATATTTATAATCATAAGGAAATAAGTATAAAAGAAATACCCGCTGAAGACGTTAATATTAATAATACCAAGTGAGACCACCCGCGTACCGGGCAGGACACAAGGCTTCACCCGTGCCATGCCTATGCGTTGGGCAACGTCAAGCCCGTGTCCATTTATCAGCACAAGTGCGCACCACTAGTTTCGTGCTCACCCCGCTTTCCAACAAAAAGAAAATTATAAAAAGGCAACTAAACTCGCGTAAAGAAAATAATAAAAATAATAATGATAATAAATAGACATACCTCGGTGCGATGTCCGGGTGTGACAGTAATACTAAGATAAAATCCTTGGATATATTCTCCCATTTATATTACAACACTAGAAAAGGATAAATCATTCATTTTCGTATTCTTAGTTTGGATTCAAAATATTAAAAATTCCAACATTTCATTATAAAATCATCATTATATTTCTTCCTTCCTTACCACCAATAATATTCTTGAAGGTTTATTTACTTATTATTACTATTAGGATGAATAAAAAATAGAGAACTATAAGCTTCACTCAATAATTCTTACTTAAACTAGGAATCACAAGGCCCAGATAATGTGTTTTTGAATATAAAAGCACTTTTTATTTTAATTTTAAATTCATAAAACTTACCTCTGTTGAAAAATTATATCATTTCCTATAAAAAATGATCCTCTTTCCGAGCTTACTTAATTCTATAAAAAAACAATGACTACACTAAAACTCAAAATAAATTATATAAATCTACTAAATGAACAATTTCTAGAAAATATTCATCAAATCATTTACTAAAGGATCATGTTCCAAACATAGAACAGTGAATGATGATTTATCCTTTTGACGTAATGTATTATCTACCATGTTTGCTTTTCTAGGATGGTATTGAATCGAGTAGTCATATTCCTTAATTAGTTCAATCTATATTCTCTACCTCATGTTCAACTCCTTTAGAGTGAATATATGATTAAAAATTTTATGATCAATATATATTTCACACTTTACTCGATATAAATTATGTATCTATTTTTTAAAGAACAAACTGTTGAAGTTAGTTCCAAATAATGTGTAGGATAATTCAGCTATTGAGATTTCAATAGAAATGAAGCATATATAATTACCTAATCATTATGTATCAGAACGCAACCAAGTCCTTTCAAAGAAGAATCACTATAGATGAAAAATTAACTATTTCTAGATGGCAGGGAAAAAAATTATAATTCATCAGTATTCTTTTTAGTTTCTTGAAACATTAATCATACTATTATATCTCAATGAATTAAATCCTTATTGAGTTAACACAGTTATTTTTCTAGATAACCAAGAAAAGTGTACAAAAAAATCATCATTTATAACCATCTAATCTAAGAAAAATAAAAATATTTGTGACATTATTAGGTCTTGGACACTCTTCAACCACTTTAGTTTTAGTTGGATCAATAATTGTTCCATATTTATTTATAATATATCCAAGGAAAGATATACCTCACAACCAAAATTCACATTTACTAAAATTTACATATAAATTATTTTATTTCATGGCTTGCAGAAAAATCCTTAGGAATTTTTCATGATCCTAAAAACTTTTATAATATTCTAAGATATCATCAATGAACACAACTAAAAATTTATCTAAAAAAATATGAAAAAATCAATCCATAATGTACATAAATAAATCCTGATCATTTTTAAACCCAAAGGTAATAAAAAAACTCATAATTCCCATACCTAGTATGAAAGAACATATTTGGAATTTCATCCTCCTTTAAATTCAGATGATGGTACATGGAATTGAGTTAAATCTTTAAAAAATACCATTCTCATTGGAGCTGATAAAATGCATTGGAATATTATGAATAAACATGTAATGTACCTAAAACCACATCACCAGATGGTCTAAGATTTTCCAAAGTAGTTGCCAAGGATTTATCCACACCTTTATTCTTATGATCATGAAGACTTCCATCCTTTATTTCTATCTTTAGACAATTACTCACATAATGACCCATCTCATTACAATTAAATCATCTTACTATTATATTTTCATTATTTTTCAAATCATTTTTTTATAGTCATGAGCCACATGAAAAAAATTTACACATCAAGAACACTTTCCAGTCTTCAAAATAAATTCCATAGGATTATTCTTACCACACTTATCACAAAATGGAAACTTTATTTTCTTACCTTCCGTTTTTGATGG